>RXPK01000284.1:917945-1401323 GCA_004143645.1 Protaetia brevitarsis | reverse complement strand
GAAAGCAAATTACTAATATCTTTAATAGTAACAAATTCATCCATAAATATTTTTTTACACAAATAAAAAAAAATTAAAATAATACGTTAATTAAATGGTAATTTTAAACATCTATGTCATCTAATTCTTGCTTTTTTTATCATAAGTGTCCCCTCAAATGCAGATGCGATGCGGGGTGAGAATTTCTGCCTGAAACAGACTAGTGGACGCGCTGATAAAAATTGCGAATAGATAATTATCTTCAGTAAATCCCCCGTGCCGTAGGAGCGTGTTGCTTGTATGTTCTCTACTCCAATATTGGCATTTACAGTGCTTAGTTTAAGTGATATAGTCGCACGAGACTTTGGTAACAATAATAATGAATCGACTTTGTTAGTATAGTGATGATAGAGACAACATTTAAATGCAAAACAAATTGGCTATTTATATTAATTAAAAAAAAATGATAATAGTGAAATCGTGAAAAAACAACATAAATAAGGATTATAAGATCTCAGGTAAGTTAATGGGTTCACTTATTCAATAATAAATTACGCGTTTTGCTGCGTAAATTTACCTTTTTGCATATGAAATTCATTCGTAGAAAAAATAAATATGATTGAAATTAACGTTCAAAATTCCTGCGTTTTCGGAAGGTTCATTGTAGCGAAGTGAAAGGGCTTAGGAGCAGTTTCATAACAAATGTCACTTTAGCACTTTAACAAAAGTATGTGCATTATTTATGGGAACGTTAATTTAAAGTAACTTTAAAGCCTTAAAGTGACATTAAGAAACTCACCCTTAGTTTAAGTAAAAAAGTGTGCATGACACTTTGATATAACCAGTATCAAGGTTGTTGATTAACTTTATGAGGTAAAGAAAACGTGTAAGTTAAAATACGTGAGATTTTTTATTTATAACAGGTTCGAAATGTGAGACGGTGTAAAAACAACATAAAAGAATGTAAATATCTCAGGTAAGTCAAATGAGTTCGCTTATTGAATAAGAACTGCGTTTTTAGTTAACAATTTCAAGTTTTGCAATATGAATTCGTCATAGAAATATGAATACGTTTAAATTTAAATTTCAAAGCTCCCGCGTTTTTTGAAACGTTTATCTGTGTGTTTCTATATTTAAATGACGGGTAAATCAGTATGTGCAACATTAGTTGGTAAAATTACTGGGTACTCGCTTCGTGCCGTGAATACATATTAACTATACTACACTATTAATTGACAAAACTACAAGCCTAATAGTATGTACGTTGTCAAAAAAACTGTATCACCGATAGGTGTTTTTCCTACAGCCTCGCAGGTTAAATTTATCTTCACTCTTCGTGGTCAACGTAAAGTATTGGGGGTTGAGAGATTACTATTATTAGAATTTATATTTTAGCTGAATTTTAAATAGTGAAATTAAAAATGCCACCTTATAAAAGTTTTTCACTAGTGCTCGCAAACTGGTTCGTGCACGGTTATACACAAAATGTCTAACCAAACAAATTTCTTGAACATATTAAAGTAAAATTTCTTACAAATATAGTAAAATTTAGACACGAATTAAAATAATACGTTCATTTTTAGATTGATATGGGCGCTGAATACCTTTGAAAGGAGCAATCAGCAGACATCGCTCATCAGTTCTGGAATGGGGCGTTGAATGGGACCCTCGTCCTTCTAATCACGAAGAATGGCTCAGAGCAAGAACATATTCAGGAATATCGTCGTTGGAGAAAAACGCTCGAGAAAACTCGCAAAACAATTCAGGAATGTTTAACAACACTTGTGTTCATGGATATATCATTTATTTATTTAAATAAAACATAAATAAGAATAAAGAAAGAAATAATTTATTTTTTCCGTGTAATATCTGGGTACAAAATATTGATTATTCTGAAATTCTTCCAGGATAATTTCAATTAAATTAAATTCAATCAATGATGTAAGAGATAAAAAGGAAACCCTCAAACTTTCGTCAACGAGTTACAAGACGCCCAATAAAATAAAGCCGTCGCCTTTACGGGCCCCTAAAACTCGATCCGAAGAGGGTATCGGAAACCTCGCTACTCGACGCGGCAATTTAATCGGAAATTTCGACGCTCGTTCCGGATTTCGCGACCGATGAAGCGGCAACGCGTCGAAGAGGCGGCGAAAGGGAAAATAGGGGATCGAAAGCGTATTCTGCCCGTAGGTCGACCTATTGGGGCACCTGTTGAACGGGGCTATTTGCACCCCCTTGACCGGGCGGGCGTCCGTCCGTCGGCGTCGGGTCAGTTGGCCACCCGCTGCGATGATCAGACGGTCTGCTCGACCCATAGGGTCAAAGGCGCATTGTCCAGAGCGAGAGCGCCGGTCAATTATAGTTCAGTTTACTTGGTTAGAGTGAATTTTGGAAATTAACACTTGTATAAGCGCTGAAACGGATGAGATTTTCGTATATACTTGAAAATACGTTGTAAACTTAAAGAGCAAATAAAAAGTATATCTTGTGATTGTGTTTTCTGTTCTGCTTAATGCTCAATTTTCATTCTGCTTGATAGAACTGATTTTTTTTTCTATTAATCAAATAAAAACCAGATTTTTGTAATAAATATTCTGATGAATGTGATATTATATTTAGAATTAAAATCAGTTTTCAAAAAAAAAATATATTTAAAATTAATCGAAAACATAAGAACTGGTAAGAAGCTTGAATATGAATTTTCAATTTAAAAATGCTTGGAAAACCTCAATAACTAATCAAATATTGAATTGACAATTTTAATTTATCAAAATTAATCCGAATTTAATGAAAATAATAAATTAAATAATTATAATAATGATGAATACGCCATCTGTGAATAACAATTTGCACTCACATACAATAATGAAAGAAAACAGAATGTGCACTTGTCAAAATCCAAACAATGTTAATTTAATGTAAAAACTTATTCAATTTCTAATCACATTATTGTAAAAAGAATATATTAGCAATAGGCGTGACGTTTTTTTTTTCAAAAAAAAGAAAAGTTTCTTTGTTACGTCATTAGATCCTAAATCCGAATTTTGTAAGACACCCTATCTTTACCGACGCGAAAGCATTTCGTTTTTCAAACTATATGACGAGAATCTTGATCGATAATTCAGATTTTTGCAAGGAGGTATGGAACTCGAAACAGCGTCGCTGGGTGAAAAAAACTGAGAAGAGAAGCCAACAAACCATTCAAGAGGCAAGACCTCATTACCATTGCTCCTCGAATTTTTATCTACACTTCAGAAAAACGCAAGTATAAAGAAATCAATATTAATAACTCCACAAAACGATCTTTTATGAGAGATCATTCTCATATAATATATATTCACTGTATAATTCTTTACCCACAGAGCTTAAGGCCTTAAGTGTGCCTATGTTTGCAACGAATATTAATAAATATGTGTTTAGGCGACAGTAGCAGGGCTAATCGATTCCATTATCTATTATATATTGTGATCCCTTCAGCTATGTTCATTATTATTCTCTGTAGGATATGACAGAATTAGGTTTAAGTTAGTATGTTAGGCATAAATTTCTACTGTGCATGTTCTTAATATATGTAAGGATATGGTTGAAAAAACAGGGGGTTATATTTTTACCCAACTGAACCACTCCTTCGATTTCTTGTCCTTCCGATTATTGTAATTAGTTTCGTTATATTGTCACTCTTTTTTTCCTACTTCTTTCATGTTGGGCAAGAAATAAAGGCATTTATTATTATTATATTATTATTATTATTATTATTATTATTATTATTATTATTAGTATTATTGTTGTTGCTGTGGCGGTGTGCAGCTCGCGGAATACACACGTCACGATGTTCACTAGTAGACGTCTCTTAGAAGATAGGCCTACCAGATTCTAGCCAGAAGGTCGAGGTTGGGCAGCTTCATGCGCTTCGTAGGACATGTAGTGCACCGAGGAAGACTTGCTTCTGCATCCCCGCCAATATCTTCTGGTGCCATTCCGGGGGCAGTCCCAGTTGTTGGAGATACCGTAGAGTCGACACGTGTATTCCACCAAGGACACCGATAATAAGGGGTACCATAGTTATTATTATTATTATTATTACTATTATTATTATTATTATTATTATTATTATTATTATAGAAGATAATTAAAAAGCATTTAAATACCTTTCCGATCATCAAAAATCAAGAAAATCAATCCCTGACCAAGAATTATTTGTTTCTATCGAAAATCTGGATAAAAATATTCCCTTCAGGCTATTGAGAAGCTCCAGAAAGGCTTCCAAGGTATCCAGACTAGATTCAGATCATTCCCGATACTCCTCGACCAAAATCCGATTTTGGAAAAGACACATTCCAATCGTAACACCATCGATGATATCACCATTCTTGTCTGGGGGAAATTTGAGGGCGTGGTATCCGAAAAGATGCAAGTCGCGCTCAGGCTTGTCGAGAGGTGGTATAGAGGACATGCTCTTAATGTCTACTCTAGCAAAACGACTATGGTTCCGTTCACATGGAGGAGGAAGCTTCCCAAACTCCAGCGTCCCACTTTATTCGGCTCTAAAATACTCGCATCAACCGAGGTGAAATATTTGGGTGTTGTCTTGGATGCCAAACTGCTGCGCAAATCACACCTAGAACATGTGACGAACAAGCCATTAGGAACTTCTGAGCCTGCAGAGGTATGTTCGGTAAAACGTGGGGGCTAAAGCCTGTAATGATATACTGGCTGTACACGAAAGTGATATAGTACCTTCTATAACTTACGCCTCGCTAGTGTGGTGGCATAAAGCAAATCTAGGCTATGCTATAAGTGCGCTTAGTAAACTCCAAAGGATTGCCTGTTTGGGCACCACGGGAGCCATGTCCTGCTATGGAGACCATTCTTGGACTTCCCCCGCTGCAGTTGGTGTTGTGGTCTGAAGCAACCCTAGGGGCTTACAGAGTAAAATGTAGTGGATACAACGACATCTCCGGTAAAACTCGAGACCACACCAACATCTTCAACCACATCGAACAGGCAGTACCACTGTCCGTAAAGGCAGACAAGATCTCGCCCGTTTTCAGCTTCTCTGGGGAATACAGCGTGGATATCCCAGCAGCGAAACTGCAATTCAGTACATCCGGCAACCAAATGAGGTATATCCCGTTGGTTCCGTCCGATGCCTCGAAAATGCGTCATGGCAAAAGCATTGGAATCTGGAGGGACGAAGACCCGTACGGCGTAGCTTTTAGCCTAGGAGCCTCCCCTGCCATTTTCCAGGCCGAAATTATTACCATCCAGATTTGTGCTGAGGGCATCTCGAACTGCCTACGCAAGAATGGAAGAGTAGAAATCATTACCGACAGCCAGGCTGCCCTCAAAGCTTTGCGGGCTATCCTATTTGACTCTGAGGTGGCACTGGGGTGCCACAGAAAACTTAAATAACTGGCGGAACATCTAAATGTTACATTGAGATGGGTGCGAGGTCACTCTGGGATCAGAGGCAATTAAATAGCTGACACGTTAGCAAGAGGCGCCAGCGAGCTGCCGTTCTTAGGTCCAGAACCGACTCATATGGCAGCATCGAAACGTTTGTCAGATCCCAACTTGCTGCTAGGCACTGCTCCTTTTGGAATGGACTTACCAGCGCTAGACGCTGTAAATCCCTAGGGCTTCAACCCAATGAGGAAAGACTGCGTAAGGCAGTCTTCATGGGCAGGGACAGATGGGGATTAATCACAGGAGCCTTAACTGGGCACTGCGCACTAAATAAACACATATACCGCATGGGCCTAGTGAACTCTCCCCTGTGCAGGAAGGTGTGGGAGGTCGGAGGAAACTCCCGCTCACCTTCTTGTCAACTACCCGGCCGTGGACGGGGAGAGGCAGACACACTTTGGGATCCATCGGTTGGACGAACCAAAAACTTACTGACTTTTGGTTCGTCCAACTGATGGACCCCAAAGTGCGTCTGCCTCTCTCAGCCATATTGCGAACTTTTATGATGTATGTATGTATGTATATTGAAAGGGTGATATTACACTGCGATGATAGGGTGCAACCTGAGTGAGATGGCTGAAGTGGACATGGGGGCACAATAGGTCTTTCTGGCCGAGTTGCCTTCTTCGGTTCTACACCCGCCCATGGACACAAAGAAAAAAGAAAACACCATCGACAATCAAGTTAGGACCACTCAAGGCTAGTAAAATTGCTTTTAATATTAATATAGGAGGATATATAGGGATAGATTTACTTTAAAACAACATAGAAGCTCATATTTATTTGTTATTGTTTATTAAAATTCCACTAATTTCATTCATTTAATAAAACTCTTGGTAATAACATTTCATTTGATATACCTTTTGTATATTACTCCTAGAATAAGTTTCAATAAGAAGAAATGTCATTTAAAACTAGTCCTTAATGTTCTTAATACATCAATTTAAAGTATTATCGGTTTATTAGTTCACTTTTTTGATCGTCAATTCTGGAAAAAAAAATAAGATTATTGATTTCATGAAAGAAAAGATTTATTTTTAAACTAGGTTAAAGTACAATAAGTGGAATTTTACGAAAGAGATAATATTCGCCTGATATATTATAAATCAATTATTATAAGTAGTAGAAAATAGTCTTAAAATTTTTAGAAAGTATTTTAAAATAGTAGTTAAGTAATTTTAAAACAGTTCATATGAAGAATTAAAAAAAATATTCAATGTGTGTTCAATTGAAAATAACAAAGTAAAAGCCGTTTAAATATTACAGAAATTGATTGCTTCTGGAGACCACGCTGTATAATTTTACCAAATAACATTCAATTCATAAGAAAGATCTAAGCTTTCCTAAGCAACTCCGCAAATTTTAGAGTTTAATTGTCAATGATGATGCCGAAAAAAGTGTTAAATTAACACGTGCATTTTGAAAATTTTATGTAAAAGTCAAATAACTTTGCAACCTTGCATTAGAAATTTGCAACGAACATACTGCTGTGGCCTGGCACCCCAGTTTTCGTAAATTCAGTGTTTTCATATTTACTCCGATTTGCCTTTATCAATGTTTCGAGCAAATTTTCTTAGAAATTAATGTTTTATTTTTATACAAGTTTTAGTAATTGAGTTAATTGTTTAATTTATTTAAATGTTCAGTTTTTTAAATTAATTTCACTCTTTAATAATAATAATAATAATAATAATAATATGTTTATTGATCCAAACCAAAATACAAAAAAAAAATACAATAAAAAAGAACAAATACATAATTGTAAGGATCAAATGGAAGAGAATGTCAGTCTCCAGCATAATGCTGTTGACTGGTTTTCAATTCTCTCCAAAATAAACTAAAACATAAAAAAATGTTGAGAATACTTACTAGTTACAAAAGAAAACAACAAAACAAACAACAAAAAAAGAAAAAATACTTGTTACCGTACAATAAAATGCTCGGATCACATAAGACCTTCACTGCCGCCTCAGAAGATCTGTTTTAATTTTCTTTCTAAAGCTAAGGGGAGACAGCTGCCAGAGTTCCAACGGTATCGCATTATAGACATTGGCTATATTATATGAGAAGCACCTTCTATAAAGTTCTAAATTGAATCTCTTTACGCAAAGCAGTGTTTATACCGTACATTAATATTGTGAACATCGGTGCGATACGAAATTTTATTATATAAATACGGGGGCTTCTTTTCTGAAATGATCCTATGAAACAGCACTGCCTCATGCAACCTTCTTCGCGAATCCATGTTTAACCAGCCAGACCAACGCAGTGCCATAGATATATGTTGATATTTTCTAATATTATAGATAAACCCCAGACAAGTGTTCTGAATTAACTGCAAACGACGGCGGGATGCCGAGTCCAGACAAGGTCCATATACGACGTCACAGTAATCTGCACGGGAAAGCACTAAGGCCTCACACAACGTCGTTCTCAGTTTCGTGTTGAAGTAGTGTCTGTTAGCATATAGGGACTTAAGGGTAATGTACGATTTTCTAACAATATCCGACACATGCTCTCGAAACCGCAAATCTACATCTATCCGCAAACCCAGCACCCCAACCGCCGTCCGCAAAGGAATATCTTCCCCTCTCACTCTAATGGCAACTGCGCCGGGCAGAACCGCATGGGCCCTTTTCGTAAAAACTATCGCCGCAGATTTTGATGGATTTATCTTGAGGCAGTGCTGTTCCGCGGCGGCTACAACTCGTTCCAAATCGGTCTCCATGGTCTTCACCGCCCTCTGCAGATCTCCACTATCACACACCAAATTTTAAGTGATCACCAAGACAACAGGTATATATAATGAATAATAATGGCCCCAATACCGACCCCTGCGGCACACCAGACTCAACAAATAGTTGATCTGCAACTTTATCATTTACAGAAACCACCTGCCTCCTATGACGCAAATAGCTCCTGAAAAATTCTACTGCCCCCTCAGAAAAACCAACATATTGCAATATACAAATCAACAAATTGTGATCAATGGTATCGAATGCCTTCGTAAAATCTAGTGACACCGCTATAACCACATTACCATCATCCAAAGCTGATATAACATCATCAGATACATGAAGCAAAGCGGTTACGCAGCTATGACCTGATCTAAATCCTGATTGTGTCTCAGGTATAATATCATTTGCCCCCCAAGTGCTCTCTGACCTGAAAAGCTACAACCTTTTCTAAGACTTTCGATAAACATGGAAGAATGCTAATAGGTCTTAGATCTTGAAATTGTGCTGGCGAAGTCTTTTTAGGCAATGGCACGACCTTGGAAAGCTTCCAGTTATCCGGAAAGATGATGTTCGAAGGCACTCATTTATCAAATGAGTAAGAGGTGCCAAGATCACAGGGCAACATAATTTGATTAACTTAATACTTAAGCCATCCAAATCGACAGCATTAGACCTAATACTAGCTATGATCTTAGCAACCTCTCCTTCACTCACTTCACGAAATTCTAGCAAAGTACGCAAAGTGGGCTTTCTATTTAAACTGTAAAACGCCATTAAATTACGGTTACCAGGTGACATAGTATTGTGAATATCAGCAACAGATGTAACAAAATATTTGTTAATAGCATTAACATCCGACAAATGTTCAGGAATCATATTGTATTTTTTTTTCCCACATTTAACGCGCGCAATTCAGAATTAAGATATTTTTATTTGCTCATGTAGTTCATGTCCCTTCTTCGAAGTTTTCTTCGATGATTTTTAGGCGTAGCGCACGCAGCTGTTGTTTATATATATGCGACTGTTTGACATTGTAAGAAGTAGTTCCCAGATAGACGCAAGAGTAAGTAGATATAAATTCTTATTTCATTGCTGCCATTTTGTTAATACTTATGTTTTAAAGATTTGAATTTGCGTTTTTTGAATTTATTTCTTCCATCAAGGAACTCGTTTTATAATAATTGTTATTGTATTGTAGTGTACACAAATTTAGATATAAGATCTTTTACTATTTCGTGCAGGAAGATAGATATTTTAGTTTAAAGAGTTAATTTTTTTTTGTTTTAATTTTGCTGATTAGTTTTGAATTATTTAATCACTTCGGGTTGGGTGAATAGAAGCATTGTGCTTGTATGTAAATTTTTCTGTTGCTAATTTACTTGAATTGTCCACGTTTAATTTAGTTTGTTTTAATTTTGAAACTACGTGGATTGATTTGATATGAAAAGGATTATCTTCCTGAACAAATTTGTCTTTTTGCTTGATAAAGGATTTAGCATTGTCCTTTTGTAATTTAGAGTCTTATGCAGTTTTTGATTTCGACCAGAGCCCTAAGTTCATGGTTTTTTTTTCTGCAATTTGTATTAACATTTTTGTTTCTTTTTTTATATATAATAAAATGTTTGATTGTGATTTTAACGTCATTCAGAATTCTGTTCTTTTATTTTTTAATTTAAACCTTTTCAATTTTTGGGGTAATTGGGGAGAGTCAGATTTCTTTCACCCACTTATTTACTTTTCGTGATTAGTTTTAATTTGCGAGGCTAACCCTGAGTTTAATTGTTCTTTTGCTCCCTTAAGTTTTTTATCCGTTGAGTTAGCTTATTTAATTTTTCAGTTTTATTAATTCATTTTGCATTTTCTTTGGTACATTCAGTACACAGCAATACGTATTTGTAGCATTCAATACAACAAATAAACATGCCTAAAAAAATAAGTATGGTTTCATTTGAAAAAATTAAGTTGAGTACGGTCCTGTAAAACTGATACACCCCGTGAACGTGAAAATATTTTTAGAACGTGCATTTCTTTCCGTCATGTATGAAGCCACATTGAAAAGTCTTTTATGAGAGATATTAAAGTCAATATCGACTAATATCGGACTTACCCGGTATATTAACCCATACTTTTTTCTATTAAATTAACGTTAACTAAGTAGATGTAGTTTGCGAATTGTGCATCAACTTTTTCCGTCGAATCTTCCCACCGAAACATCAGTCGACGCGGATACGAAAAATAACTCAATCCATAACCGCAGACCTCGTTTCACGACCACCCTCGGCATCCCAAACTCCCGGCCAGTAAATATAAACGACTTGCTCCGACTATACGGAAGAAGACATCTAAAGCGCGTCCAATAATAATATACCCGGTAGTGATTAATACATCAGTCGGGACATCGAAGGTGGACACACGTTCGTATTATCCGAAACGTAATCAGTCGAGTCGGCCCAGACCGGACGTTCACAATCAAACATGCTGTCCAGAGACGGCGCGTCCGAATTCCGGATATCAATCTTGGAGGTCTTCCGTCAACCGAACGTTGGCTCGGTTCCCCGTGGACGGATCTGCACTTGTCAAATATCGTTTAATTAAGAGAAAAACAAAAGACGGACGATATATCAAAGAGGATCGTGAGATTAAGGCCGACTGCTATATATATGCCGAGGGAAGGAGGAAGAGGAAAATAAATAAAATGGATAAGGCGGGCACACATGTATGGATTTGACCCCGGTGATAAAGTTAATCACGGATGGGAAGCCGTTCAGTATGGCGCTGAAGCCGTTGGATCCTTTAATGGAACGATATATGGAAGAAAAATCGTTTAATATACAGGCGGAGTTCATTTCACCAATTCAATGCAATGTTACCAATTAATTTCTGTGGAAAGCTTTCCTAAACTAACTGATGGTAGCTAGAAATTCTTGCCGAGCAATAAACGAAATTATATTCTTTTCCGGAATCATCTTTACGACGTATCATAAAAATGCCAGCAGTTCAGTCTTTTTTGCCTTCCCTGTTAGACATAATATTTCTATGACAAAAATACTCCAAACTGTGGCGCTGGTAATACTGCAAACCTCCTCTAGATCCCTCACCACAAACTGCACTAAACTGGACGTACTGCTGTGTACTGACTGAATTTGAAAATGTAAAATGAATTTAAAAAAAAAAAAATGAAAAAGGAACCAATTAAATTAGCTAGCTCAACGGAAAAAAAATTAAAAGGCCGCAAAAAAACAAATAACCTCAGAGTTACCCTCGCGAATTAAAATTTTAATCTAACCACGACATGTAAATAGTGAGTGAAAAAAATCTGACCTTAAATACCCCAAAAATTGAAAAGGTTTAATGTTAAATAATAGAACAGAATTTTTAACCCAAAAATGCTAAGTAACAAACAAAATTTATCATATAAAAAGGGTTAATTACAATATGGAGGAAAAAAACCGTGAACTGAAGGTTCTGGCCAAAATAAAAAAATGCACTTGATTCTAAATTACAATAGGACAATGCTATTTCCTATATCAAAGCAAAAGACTAATTAGTTCAGGAAGATAATTCTTTTTTTCAAATCAATCCACGTGGTTTCAAATTAAAATAAAATAAATTCGTGGAACACTTTCTAGTAAATAACAAGAATGAAAAACTAAATGCAAGCACAATGCTTCTATTCACCCAACCCGAGGTGATTAATAATTAAAATGAAACAGAAAAATGAAAAACGGAAAAATTAATTCTTTAAAATATAATATCTTCCCGAACAAAACTAATAAATGAACTTATATCTATAATGTGTACACATCAATATAATAACAATTATTATTTAGCCAATTCCTTGATGGACGAAATAAAACAATTTACGCGATTCAAATCTCTATATCAAAAGTATTAAGAAAAAGGCAGCAAACATATTAGAAATACATGTACTCACGCTGACAGTTGACCAAGGAACTGCCTCATACAATTCACCAGTCGTTTTTGTAACAAAAATCCTACTCTCGACTACGTACAACGCAGCTGCACAAACATACCGACAAAAAACTAACAGAATAGACGTTAACATACAAGAGCAAATAAAAGACATCTAAAAGAGTGAAACTAATTTAAAACTGATCACTTAATTAAATAAATTAAACAACTAACTCAACAAAATAAACATTATTATGAAAATTTCTCGGTACAATGATTCAGCAGTTTTAAGCAAATCAAATATGCAACACAAAATACACTTGCCGTAAAAGGGTTGCCACAGTAGTGCTAAGCAAAGTGCTAGCAAAGCTATCATCATCAGCAGAAACACTGAACTGAGTTCAGTGTTTGCCATAATATTTCTAACCGTTTGAAAGAGGAAATACCAATTTTCCACTGAAATCAACATCTTGAGTACCAAAGTTTCTGGGATCAAACTACATTTTAAGTTTTCACATGCCACAGCTCCATACTTGTCCCATCTTTTATCTGAAAGGTTTGTTTCTCCTTTCTGAGCTATCTTGGACATGATAGTTCTTAAATATGTCTCGCATATCGAAGATGCAAGTTGCAGAATATTTTTTGGGTGAAAGGGTTGGTGAAACAGAACTACTAGCATTAAATAAAAACACAAAATAAGGCGTGTATATAGGTATAACAACCTAGTTAAGTAATGGAAATAATGATCAATGAGAGTTTTAGGATATTAAACTCAATGGGCTTTATTATTTTCTCTTATTTTAAAAATTATTTAACCTTTGTTTAACTAAATAACTGTACGAACATAATCAATGTCTTAATGAACATTTTAAATAATGGTTTATTTTTTTTCTTAATTTAAATCATCTTTAACGAAATAATCACTTAGAAAAACTAAACGCCACAACATAGCAAATATCGATGACTTTTCTATATGTCTATTAGTTTGTTGTCAATTATTCACGTCAAATGACAGGTATGACAGATATTCACGAATTTGGGATTTAATTAATCCTTTCGTTTTGTGTGTTTGTATGAAATTTGACTTACATTAAAACTTGAAATTTACATTAATTATACAGTAAGTAACAATTAACACTTAAATATTATATATATCAGCACTGCGAGCCTAGGAGGCCCATGGCTTCATTGGTAATTTTCTTCCATCGGTTTATATCCTTCGCTACTTCCTTCCATCTTGCTATCCTTAACGTATTTATATCCTTTTTTACTTCTGTCCTCCACCTTCCCCCTTGGCCTTCCTCTCCTCCTCTTTCCGCCAACTGTCCTTGCCATCATCATTTTTGGTATTCTTGACTCCACCATCCTTTCTATATGTCCCACCCATCTCAGCCTCTGGCCTTCACCACTCCCACTATATTTGCTTCTTCATAAAGTTCATTCAACTCTTGATTTGTTCATCTCACCCATACCTCTCCCTTGCTCTTCCCTCCAAATATTTTTCTCCAAACTTTCCGCTCCCATACAGCCAGCCTTGCTTGCTCCACCTTGTTTAGTGTCCAAGTCTCACAAGCATACAAAACTATTGCCCTTATTACCGTTTTATATATCTTTATCTTCAGTTTCCTCGATACATCTTTCTTCCTTAACATTGCATTGAGTGCTGCAATACATCTATTTCCTGCCATTAATCTAGTTTAAATTTCCATTTCCATACCCGCCTTTCTAGCTATTATCGTTTCTAGGTATGGAAAGGAAGCTTCTATTTTGCATAAACGCAATTTGGGTCTAAAGTCTCCTTGAGTTAATCCTTGATGCAGTTTACAAACTGACAAAGTTTAATCAAAATCTAGCATCTACAATTCACAAGCCTCCCTTGTTAGATTAAATCTGATAATACGGTAAATAAAGTATACGAAACTGGTCACCAAATATAAAAATAATTTTGGATTAGATCTGATTTTTTTATGTAATCGATATTGAAGCGTGTAGGATAAAGGAAAACAAAAAATACTGATACTTTTCACTTTATTTACTCGATTAGGGTTGACTTTTATTTGTTTTCAATCTTCTGTTTTGAATTACTTTTACAGTACGAGCTCTTATCCTTTGTATTTTTATACATTTCCACATTTGTATTCCTCCCTCCAATCTAATTTTGTTCCCTCCACCCTCTGATTGTTTTCCCGCGTAATTTTTCCGCACCTAATTCCAGCACCTCATCACCGCGATTTCCATAACCGTAACTCTATTAGCGGATAAAGGAAAAACACATCGCACAGGACGAACGAATAATTAGCCTAATTCATTTACGTCAAGCTCGGTCGTTTATCAGCGGACGTGATCGCGATTTCACTGCCGATATCCGAACACAAAACTCGCGCGCAGATCATTGTTATTATTTACGGGACCGTCAACTCTTCACTCGGTTGGCATTGGTTTGTTTTATCCGCGCCGAAGATCTGGTCGCGCGGGTAGCGTTTTAGTATCACACCTCTTTCTCGATTCAATTAGGCAAATTAAAGCCATATATAGCTTGTCGGTATCAAATCTGAGTAACGCCGTAAAAGAGGTTAATGAGATATTGTACAATGTATGCGGGATAAATTCAATAAACGGGTGAGGCTAACTTTGATGGTGTCGTTACATTTTTTTATATGCAAAATGTGCTTTAAAACGTGTGCCTTGTTGTTAGTAAAAACTATGTAGGTCATAGAAAAGGATAAAATAGATTAGTCTCTCTTTGTATAAAAATTGGTTATTTTTTAAGGGCCCCATCTTACCTATGGATTCACAACTATTGGAGATATTATTGAAACCTACACCACAATGGTTCGTAACTAAAAAAGGCGGTATTTTTTGAAAAATATACCCCTGATATTTTGATGTAGCTATTACATTTGTACCTCTGAACTAAACAATATTAAGCCTAACTGTTTTGCATTGGACTTAGTACTGCTTAGTTCTGAAGTACAAACTTAGTTCAAATGAAAATTGATATTTTACCAGCAAAATTAAATATTCAATTATTGTTTTCTTTTTAAATGAACAAAATACAGTTTTTTGGTAAAATATCATTTTTTTACAATAGAAATGTCTGTTACAATTAAAACACATAATGTAAGTAAATATTTTATTATACACTTCACGATACTAAGCTGTGATTTCAGATCTTAACACGAAAAAAAGGAAAAAAGATAGGATTGTAAATGTCTTGAAATTAGTCAAAATGAACTAATTAAAAAATGATTTAAAATTACTATGTTGCATATTATTCTGTTTCTTTTGCTGTTTATGGAAGCTACGTTTTTAACAGGTCATTAATAGTTAAAGGTTTAAAACAACTGTCTTTGCCATTAAGAATCTTATTTATAGATTTTGTCCACCCGAAAACCATAAGGTTGACTAAATTATTTAGAAAAATATCTACTAAATTAGGATGACGTTCACATATAATATTGCTAAAATCCATCCTACTTTTAACACATTCTACGATTGTGCGACAAAATTATTGTTTAAACAATTTCTGACATTTCTTGGGACACTACAATTGCACATTCATGAAAATACTCATGAAAATGTTGATGGAAACATTAATGGTTTAAGATCATATCGCCTTGCCATTATTAATTTGTGTTGTTCTCCATCAGATGTTACGAGTAAATTTTTCATGCAGATATCGCATTTGTCCACTTGTTTATATATTTTTCTGGCAATGTAACCGCAGACGTAATTTTCTATATAAACATGTACCGGCTTGTGTTACATCTACCATTAAATTAATACTGGTAATGGATGGTTTACTGACTAGTTTCTGATTTAAAAATTTCCGAAAATTGTCTAAGAGTTTTTCGGAGATGTCATTTTCACAATTTGAATTCACTGACTTTGAAGAAAATAAATTATTGACTGTCAATGTTTTAAATGAATTTATGAAGCCCTCGCAGTGGGGTTGATGTTCCTCACACCATGACTTCTGATGCAGCAGAAGAAATTTTCGATGGCATCTTGATTAAATCGCCTTGGCATGATGTATGTAAAGCTAAGTGAAGAAAATTTTCTCCATAAACCCATCAATCATAGGTATCCAATTTTCGACAGATGGTGGTTTACTTTTTTGTTTTGATATCGCTATTTTGCATATATCATAACCAATTATCCGTAAGTCACTCTAACAAAAAATATAATTCACTTTAATCTTAAACATCACAAAACCATAAACGCAAAAAAACAAAGAATAAATGTCACTCGGTTGTTAAACAGAAAATGGCTGCTGCAAATAGTAAACACGAACGTCGTTAGCTAATAGGGCGACCCTTGCGGATTTTTCTTTGTACTATCTTCTGAATAGTTATGAATCCATTGGTAAGATGTCGCAAAATTTCGAAATACAAGCGATACAAGCTGGCAATCTAACTGCCCTTCCCATGATGTAGGTACTACTTTATATATTATACAGGTTGTTAGGTAAACATGCGGCAAAAATTCAAGGAATTATTCCTTGGCAGAGCATTTTGTCCTATGATAATTTTTGAAAAGCCCCTTTGTTTCGAAGATACAGGACGAACAAGATTTGCGACTGTAACAACATTTAATTATCAAAAAGTACATGTAAAGTTGCTCAACCTACAATAAATGTTCGAAATGTCTTCCTCCAGCCTGGATACAAGCAATCAATCTTCTCGTCATTGACTGTCGAACTCTTTCAAACACACCAGAGTCGTTTCTAATTGAGTTACACCCAGCAATTATCCGATTTCGTAAATCGTCCAAATCCTCCAGTAGAGTAGCGTAAACTATTGACTTCAGAGATCCGCAGAAGAAATAATCTAGGGCGTTTAAATCTGGGGATCGATGCGTGTGGCCCACCTCGACCAATCCAGCGATTTCCGTATGTTGCTGTTAAAAAAATACGAGCAACCAAACTGAAATGTGGTGGTGCACCATCGTGCGTAAACTACATTGCAATTCTTGTCGCGTATGGTACATCCCCCAGCAACTCAGGTAGCGTTGCTTCCAAAAAGTTGCGGTACACCACGCCAGTAAGTCTTCCTGGTAGAAATACCACTCCAATTAGATAGTCACCCACAATTCTAACCCAAACATTCAACGAGAACTGATGTCGAAAACGATCTTTAAATACCTCATGCGGATTTTTATCTGCCCACACATGGTTATTATGAAAATTTCTTATTGCATATCTTGAAAAACTGGCTTCATCGGTAAAAAGAATCTGTGTCAGGAATAGAGGGATATGAACTAATGTTTGTAATATCCATTGACATAATGCAATACGTGGAGGAAAATGAGCAGGTAGTAGTGCCTGAACGCGTTGAATGTGGTGTGGATACAAAAAATTGTCCTTAAGCATTTTCCAAACTGTCCAATGACTTACATTCAAAGTATTTGCAATTTTTTGCGTAGAACTACCAGGATCTTCCTCTATCATCTCCAGCACATTCTGTTCCAATTGTACCCTTATTGCAATCATTGATCTTCCTGGCCTGTCACTTCATTTCATTGAGCCTGTTTCACGAAGACGTCGATGAATGTTTTCGAAGATTTTTCGGTCGGGGACATTACGGACAGGGAATCGTGCAATGTGCAATCGTCTAGCTTCTAATGAGTTGCCATCAGCAAGTCCATACATGAAATGTATGTCAGTCATCTCGGCGTTCGTATACACCATGATAAACGATTTCACTAACTATTAAAGACACGTCAAACAGCCAAACGTCACTCAATCTAAACAAATGCGACCGATAAGACGTGTTCAAATGAAATCCACTACTAGATAAAACAGCCGTTTCATGTGATCGAGATCGAAAAAATAACAACGCATTGTAAACAATTTTTTGTATTTGATAAACTCATTGGAGTACACCATACTTTTATTTACATTAATAATTTCAACGAATATCGAATATAGCTGTCGCAAATTTCGTTCGCCCTGTATCTCCGAAACAAAGGGGTTTTTCAAAAATCATCATAGGACAAAATAGTCTTAGACTAGGCCAAGGAATAACCCCTTGAATTTTTGCCGCATGTTTACCTAACACCCTGTATAATTATTATATCGCAAACAAATTGTAAAACAAGTAACCACAAATCGTTTGCGAATCTGCGACTGGCTACAAGTTGGGTAAATTCCTGCTACTATTATGGCTGCTCCAAGTGCGGCATCACTAATTTTTCGAATGAAAGCGGGGGCTTAGCTAAATGAAGAGTATTGTTAATCTACTAGATTCTTTTATTGGATATATTTTTCTCAAACTAATTATTTTTCCTTTTAATAAAAACTTTTTTTCCACTTTACACATTCTTGATTGTTACAAGTATTTTGAAACAGACCTATAATAACTATTACTAAAAACTTCTTCCGGGTTTCGCCGTGGGTCAAAACTTTCGCTCGACGTTTCGCTGTTCATACTGACAGCTTCTTCAGGATAACTGAACTGATTCTCTATGGTTCGACATTCTTCTTATATACGCCTCTGGTGCATCCAACCGTGTAGTTTCCGTTCCATTGATCTTGACGATTTTTCGTAGTAGGCTCTTCCACGTGTTGCTGAGGTGGTACCCTTCTTCTCTGTTGGCGGTTTTATTCTTCTCTATTTCTATGGATCCTTCTTAATCTGGCGTTCCTCTCGTGTTCCTTTATTCTTCTGTTGATAGCTCTTCCTGTTTGTTCGACGTAGCACTAACATGCCAATGTGGCCAGTGCTTTGTGGGCTCTTGAGAAATCAGTAAACAACACAAATCCCCACTCTTGAGGCGAATACACACGAGGATAACTAGTCGAAAAGTTGAAAAGTTTTCGCTTCCTCTATCTTGCCTAACGCTATATAATAGATAACGAGTAACCTCGCAATGCCACTTTATTATTTGCACTTTTTCATGTTTTGTATGAAGTCCATCCCAGCTTTGTACCTCCCAACGATTGATGTATGTATATATTGAAAGGGTGATATTACACTGTGACCTAAAAGATCTATTGTGTCCCCTGTTCTTGCTGCTTTACAGCTGGCCTTCCAATCATATTCCTTTCAGAAAGTGTAGGATATCAGAAGGCCCTAGGTTAGGTAAGTCTCCCTCTTCGATTTCACGTGCTCCCAGGTACAACGCCCTTGAGTTGCACAGTGCTACGCAATTTGAGAAGAGATGGATGCCATCCTGTTTCCCAATCTGCTCCAGTTGTTTTGCTCCTCCTTTTGTTCCTTCCTGGTTAGGTACTCTCGCTTTGGAAGTGGAAGGCTTCCTATGGAGGTCCTGCTCCAATTCCTGTTTATTAGCGGTGTCGTCCCGCTAATAAACGTCCTTCCTCCATGGTTGATTCCACGAGTAGCTAGGGAAGAAAAGGTCCACCTCCACAGAGCCCCGCATGCAGAGGTAAGGCTAAATGCAATGGGTTGCGCCAGGTGCCCCAAGGTTGGACTAGTAGACTGGTCTTCTATCCAGCCATGCATCCCATCAGCCTAGTCCGCGACCTTAGGATTTAGGTTTTTGTTGAAGTTGTCTCCTCTCGGTCCGTGCAGTTAAGCCAAGACCCCCCATCCCTTTCGGGACCTGGTTTAATAGTGGGACTTTCGGTAGCCGAAAGCAGCAACTGGCATTGTTGTAGAACCCTATGCAAACCCTTAGCCACGACACGACAGCTCGGGCGAGGTCCCAACGATTGATAAGCAACTGTTGATTTTCAGTCAAACGCTCGTATATGACTGTATGCTTGTTAGTAACACCTTAGTGGCGTACTCTTTTTGCTACCCACTTCCAGTATCATTCTCCTTTAACTACAGTATCGTAGTTCCACGTGTTTGGCTGTATAGGTCTTGATTTTTATTTTATTTTTTCTTTACCGAACATCAAAAAGAAAACTTTAAAAATTACAAACTTTACGATCACCGAAAACATCCTCTCGCAACCTCTCGCAATCCCCACGGGCGATAAGGATCCGTCTTATCGAAAAAGTTAAGAGCCACGCACTAAAAATTCTATTTATTCCTCAAAGCGTGCGCGTTTCCCCATCCGCGACTTCCAATCTGTTTAGGAAACTTCATAATCGAATAATTTTCCAATGAAAGCGAACGCGATCTTACGCCGTATCTGCCGCGTTTCCCTCCCCCCTTCCGGTTCACTTTTTGCTGCGATTTCTCGTCTCGACAGACGAGTTCCGGCGAACGCGCGGGTTTGAAGAAGCGCATTTCGCCCGGAAAATTTAAGATTCCGCTATCGATGCCGGGTAATGCGAACTCGCGCACCGGAAACTCGGCGAAAGAAATCGGAGTTCTTTATTTTTTAATAAGCGGAACGTCATTTCCGTTACAGCTAAAGGCAACAGCTGAAATATCGGAAAGAGTTGTTAAATATGAATTAATTTATATGCTGTTAGGATTGCGTGATGTTTTCAAATCTGGTACGGATTGTTACAATGTGTAATTCTGCATCGATTATAGTCTCGCTTCAACATATCTGGTCATTAATTTTTTTAAAACTCTACGCAAGTCTGGATATCTTTCTCAGTAAGCTTTACTGGTCAAAAAAAGAATTCTTTTCTGTTTCGCCCAGTACGAAAACTTTATCTTTCGTATCAATTACATCATTTTGACCTAAATGGAAGGATTTTCAACGACATAATTTGACAAGTATTTATTTCATTCCTGTTCTACCATGCAGCAAGTCTTCCTGGCGCAAAAATCTGTGATAAGATGCATAGCTCGTGTACACTACAATGATTCATGCAGACCTTTATTTCAAAGATACAGAATCCTACTCTTACCATGTAAATATATTTTAGAATCCAGTAGCTATATATACGATATTAAAAACAATATTCCCACAAATGCTGACTTTCACCAGAAACAGACAAAATCTATACGCACCTCAGTACACCATGTCCATGACACAGTCTGGAGCGTTCAATCTCGGTATAGCTTTTTTTAATAAATTACCAGCGCCAATAAGGGAAAGTAGGTTCGTTGTATGCTTTAGAAAGAGTTTAAAATCCTTCCTTTTAGAAACATTATTTTATTCCCTTAATGAATTTTGATTTCTTTTTTTGCCGATATATATACTGTGAGATTCAAAATGATTGTCGTAATAAAAAAACTGTTTTCCGGAAAAATTTATGTATACTTATTACCGATTTAATGAGTGAAGTTAGCTACATACAAATTTCATACAATAAATCAATTTTCTTGACATTTAGTGACATTCGCGTTTATGTTGTAGTTTTCCTTCGTTTATTTATCTTATAATTTTTTTTCAAACCGTTTATATTTACATCTAATATCACCAACAACAGTATAGTAACACTGACGTAGTTCAAACCTTCATTACAAACATACGGCATATACCTACACCCTGCTACTAT
Source organism: Protaetia brevitarsis (assembly GCA_004143645.1). Taxonomy (NCBI): domain Eukaryota; kingdom Metazoa; phylum Arthropoda; class Insecta; order Coleoptera; family Scarabaeidae; genus Protaetia; species Protaetia brevitarsis. Next base: position 1,379,858 of record RXPK01000284.1, on the reverse strand, counting down.
CTATAGGAGCGGAATTGACAATCTTTTTGAATATCACGTTATATATACATACCGGGTGTCCAGCCTAAGATGCAACGGTCCATAGCCGTTTTATTATTGTTTTTTTTGAAAAATATTTCAAATAAATGTTGGCTCGAATCATATTCTACACATTTTAAAATTAGTTTCAGTAATGGCGGACTTCCGGTTGTACCGGAAGTAGATACTAACTTTATTATTTTAAATGGAACACTTTGTATATTATTGTTCTTTTGGATTCCTTGTTAAATTTAAATAACAATACGTTAGGCATACATTAGGGCTAACTTGTACGAATTCCGAATTACATGACCTTTTTAAAAAAAAATGACATTTGCAATGTCTGCGATGTTTGGAAATATCTCCGGAAATACGAAAGTTAGAAAGATGCGGTTTTCAGTTTTCGCTTAATCATGAAACAGCACACGTATTTTATTTTAAAATTGTTGCGTTTAAATTACAGAATTATTAATTAGGGCTCTTACTGAAGCGCGTTGGAAATGAACACAGCAAAGATAAAAGAAAATACAACATTACTGATATATCCATAAATCAGAAACAGGTTACACTTTAAATGTTAGTACCGTCATTATACAGAGAATGTGTACAACACTATTACATTAAATGTTCAAAATGCGGTCCGTTTTAGGCGCTACATAATTGAAATCGCTTTTGCAAACACTTTTGAACATTTCTAAGCATTTCTGGTGTGACTTCTTGAAACGCTTTTAAAGTACGATGGCGCATATCATAAGGTGTTATTGGTGGGTCTCATAAACTTCATTTTTAATGAAACCCCATAAAAAGGATTCGCAGCTTGTAAGATCTGGCGATTTCGGAGGCCATCTGTCATCTGTCATCCACGCCCAATCCAGCGGCCTGAAAAAGCCACATCCAAAAACTGACGAAATTCGACAGTACTGGGAGATGGAGCACCATCGTGTTGGAACCACATCAGCTGACGAGTAGCTAACGGAATATTTTCTGACAGAACGCTCAAATTATTCCGTAGAAATTCCATATAAACCCTACCCATCAGGCGTTGGTCATGAACGAAGAAGCCTATGATATGTTGTCCAATGATACCTGCCCACACGTTCACTGACCTTCTGTACTGACTATGTGCTGCAATAAATCGATGGGGATTTTGTGTGTCATAATAACGACAATTGTGACGATTCACAAATCCATTTTCGTGGAAGGTAGCTTCGTCTGAAAACGTCACTTTCTCGAAAAAGTTCGCAATGTTGTGTTTTTCTTTTTTTTGTAATTTCAAGTTTTGTTTGTCTCCAGTGGTCTTATTGTATACTGTTGGCCACTTTCTAAACATGCCAGTATTACTGCAGCCAGTTGCAAGCCTAGTGAAATGCGAGGGGAAGGTGGCCGGCGCTTCGCAATACGTATCTATCGTGAAAAACTGAAAAATCGCGAATATCTCCAAAACCTTTGGAAATAGACACAATGACACTCGTATAACATCGAAAGAAAATTAAATTTCACATCCATTTATGTAAAAATTGCTATACCATTCAATTTAAAAAAATCAAGTTATCCATGATTTTAGAGTTCGAAAATTACGGAGCCCTATTTAATAATTCTGTAATTTAAACGCAACAATTTTAAAATAAAAGACGTGTACTGTTTCATGATTAAGCGAAAACTGAAAACCGCATCTTTCTAACTTTCGTATTTCCGGAGATATTTCCAAACATCGCAGACATTGCAAACGTCATGTAATTCGGAAACGGTACAACTTAGCCCCAATGTATGCTTAACGTATTGTTATTTAAATTTAACAAGGAATCCAATAATACAATAATATACAGGTTGTTCCATTTAAAATAATATAGTTAGTATCTATTTTAAGTTAATAGAATGTATTAGTTTAGTCTTCAATTTAAGTTAATATTTCTTTTGCAATTTTTATTTTATTTGTTCAGTAGCAATAGAATATTTGTTCTAATTTGTTTTGGCTTAGAATCAATTTTAGTTTATTAGAACGTAACCTGTTTTGTTTATTATTGCCACCCATATTTTATTTCTTTTGCTTGAATTTGTACTTTTTTTTTCTATTTAGTTATTAGTGCTATAGCGGTAATGGATTTTCTTTCCTTTTCATTGTTTTTTTGACTCTGTTATATACACCATTTAAGTGTCTTATAATAAAATATACTATTATTATTATTATTATTATTATTATTATTATATCATAGTAAATTTTAGGTAAGGTGCTCTTCCTCTAGCCTCAGTTCAAATTTCTATAGGTTTGGTCACAAGTATAACATATGAATTGATACACATCCAATTTATCCTTCCTTTCCTCTCATCACTCAAGTCCTTTTCGTTGATATTAACACTACTAATTGAGGATCACTTTGAAATCTATACCTATATATTTCCATTTCATTTTCTAAAAACCCGAGCAATTTATAACCAAAATAACACCCGACAATAAATATTATTACAATAATTATTACTAAATAAAATAAAAATACTAAATTATCACAATTTTCACTTCCAAGATATCTTAAAGTTCCTTCGGATCAGTAAAATCCAATTTTCCATCTAACTGATGCCCGTAGAATAAGCAGCATATCTCCAACCGAGTCCCACCTCGTATCGAGCCAATTTTTCACACATACACGATCTAATATTCAAAAGATTTATATCAATTTACTCCCGAAAAACGTACGTGTACCGAATTAGCGGCAGCACCCGTGCACAAAGAGGAGAGAAATTGACGATTTCTCCTACGGCCATGAGAACGAATTGCACCCCGCACGCGAAATCTCCCGTTTCGCCCTACAATTCGGCCTGATCAAGATAAATGCCGATACATTGTTTATAGTGCGGAGAAAGAAAGCATTCTTCGGCTCCCGGATATATAAGGATATATTACACCGAGTTGCCGAGTCGCTATACGACTCTCCAAGATACGCCAAAAAGAAAACCGACGCGGACAGAGGAGGGACGGATTCGAAATTAAGAAGGCGGCGGACAATATCCTAATACAATATTAAAGGATCAATTTGTATTGTCAATTCAGGAAAAGGAAAGTTTTATTAACTGTTTCCGCCTGTAGCGGAGAAAGAAATTCCTTTTCATTTTTCGCCGGGGTAAAATATTAACCGGTCTCCGACATGCCAGCTCCATATTTCTTTGCGGCAAGGAGCTACCGGATTTGAATGATTAATTCAGGCCTCGAGCCACCCACGTTAACTAACCGGGCGTCGGGGCCGGCTGTTGGTGAGGGAAAGGGGACAGTGGGAAAGTTTCCGATGCAAATGTCTCCTAAATGCGAACGGTTGTGTCAATAACAGACTTCGGAGCTGGGGGTGTTCCGATCAACCGCAAACGCGTCGGAGATTTACAGTGTGGGAGTGAAATAAAGACGTGCCCTGTCAATTACAGTTTTTTGAAACATAAATTGTATGTGTAGGGATCAAATTATACTTCTCCATAGAGAAAAATATTTTTGTACACAGAATTTAGAACGTATCAGTGACGGCTCGTGACAATATTGAGCGGTGAGGCCAATCATGGGCCAATTTTCCCCTTCCTCCTCCATTTTATTAATTTTACAAGGTTTTGTTTGCTCATTTATTGCTAAGGGCCATTATTACAATCGCAATTTAGGGTACGTGCACAACGAAGCTGTGATGCTAGTAGGTAGCCTGGATGATAGATCACATTTCAAACTATAAGCGCTTATAGGTGTGCACAACGAAGCCGGGATACCAGCGCAAATTATAACTCGTAGTTCCGGTCTGGTCGCCATATCAGAGTGACGATGATTATTTTTGTTCATCCGCAACAAATTTGAATATTATGCGACATTTGCACTTTAGGGAATACCAAACTCACCCAATTAATAAAAAACGCTTAGAAATGGGAGAATATCACCACCTTTATCAGGTGTTGAAGGAATACCCTCTCCGTTTTTATGAATATTTGAGAATGGAACCATCTACTTTCCAATACATTTTAAATAAAATTGAAGACAAGGTGGACAAGTGATTGCAAAATTGTCATAAAATACCAATAAGTATAGAAGAAAGTTTAATTACTACGCTGAGGTAAGTAATAAAGCTTTATTCAATATAAACAAAATGATATTTTCTTTGGCAAAACACATTTGAATAAAAAAGTTTCCTTTGATAAAAAATATTAGCAAAATAAAATTCGATGCCATGCTACCGCAAATTCTGGAATTGTGACCAATTTTCTTGCTCATGCAGTTGTTGTGGGTTTTGATGAGATGCAGTATATGTAGAAGACGAAGTCGAGGAAGCTGGTGATGGTCCATAGGAGTAACGTATTACAAGCTCTTGAACATGTGATCTAAATTGCAGTTTTGTAAGCGGATCCATTTTCTGCGCATGGGGAATTAGACTTTCAGAAAAAATGTCTTCATCTAAACGATTGCTATTTTCGATTCTCATCTTTTTTTCTTGTAGCAAATTGAGTTTAACTCGTTCTATGTTAATTAAAGTTAGTCATATTAAACCCCCTTGTCTTTGTCATTTCTGACTTGGAATAATTAACCTTGGCTCTATGGTGGACATGCTCAGTGAAAGCGGACTTGTGGGCATAGATTCACTTTCTATCTGTTTAATGAGCAATTCATTTGAATTGTCGTCGTTTTCTCTATATGATTCAAAAGTGTCTAATTCCTGATCATCATCATTTAGAATAAAATACTTGCTTAATGTACTTGGTAAATTCGATGTTGATGGTCGTGGCGTAAATTGATCCTTCAGGAAAGCTAATCTTTTAGGTCTTTACCGGATTGAGGTGTTTCTTGTTTAGCCAATTCCTTGCGGAACGTATCCCGTAGATACTTCCACTTGGCTTTGGCTTTATCCTTTGTAAAACAAAACAATACTTTAATACTTTTATATTATACTTTCTTTTACTTTATCTTTATGATGATCCCGATGGGCTTGATTCCATAACTTTTCTCTTTTGAAAATTTCTGCAGTTAATATTGGCACGTCCATTTTTGGTTTTATTTGTTACTTATTTATTATTATTTGTATTGCAAAACTACACATGCATACGTTCTTAAGAACAAACAATGACTGCCAATTGCGATAATTTCGATAAATACTGGCATATTGAATCGGTTGGTTTGGGAATCTTAGTGGCACTGATTTTCTGCTCGCAGAAAGAATGGTAAAATTCATTCTAGTATCGAGTATCAGTGCTATAAACGATCATCCCTGCTATACTCCTTTCTCCGATATGCACGTTCACATATAAAAGAGTGATATAATTCTTACCATCGATGATAGCTTGAATGTATCATCCAGGCTACCAGCTAGCATCACAGCTCCGTTGTGCACGTACCCTTAAGGATTAAGTATTTTATTTATATCGAATGTAAGATTAAAGTGAAGTTTAAACTGAAGATAATTGATCTACGGTTTAAACATTTTGAGTTTCTGAGATGTCGAAGTCCCGTAGCGGCCATCCCAGTTTGAAAATGCTTTATTTAATAGGTTACGGATGCTGTTCATTGTACATAAAACAACAAACACACACACGCATACACGGCCTACAACAGAAAAAAGAACGCAATAAACAATAACGACTGCACGCAAGGTGGTTGACCTGGCACTCACCAGCGTCTTTCCTATATTGATGACGCGCTAATAATGCATCATGACTAACTATCGCATGATTCGGTCAACCAATAAATACAAAGCGTGTTTCGTCTCATCAAATCATGGAAATCGCTGCGTTCGTCCTGTACTTAAATGTGTGTGTGTTTGTGTACGGTATTTTAACAGAAAATGAAAACTTTTTGCTAATTAATTTGTGATTTGCAATAGTTCCATGGCCCCGTGGCTTAAAGAGCCACTTTTGCATTGAAAATAATAATTATCGGCGAAGCATTATTGTACATGTCAAACTCAGTTAGTATCAATCCGCAAGTATGCCTACACATAGTGTTTATAAGAAAGTGGAAATTGTTTTAATAGACGGTGATATTTGTAGAGAAACGCAATGCAAGACATCCAGATAAAAGCATCAATTATACAACTGTGGCAATAGTATATTAAAGAACTAGTTAGTTAGAACGAGCACAGTTTTATCAGACGAGTCCCGCATGAGTCTAGAAAGGCCATATGAAACGCGTTCCTTATTTTACTTTTATAAAATGTGCACAAATCCTTTATAAACCTATCAACGTGTTAGTGTGTTCATAATGCATTCTAGTGTGTCTGTAACATCAAAATAAAAAAAAATCCTTAGAAGTTTCACACAATCCGATTCAGTGTAAAACAGTTATCGAGTAGTACACATAAGAAATGTAACAGGTAATAAAGAAATGTATTGAATATTGTTTTGTCAGTTGTGGAGGATCCCAAAATGTCGTCCCAAAGGCAAGCAGTGATGAAAGTTTCAAATCGTGCGATCAGAAGAGTATTTAAAGGACGTAGTTTTTGGCTGATCCACACTCCCAAAGCGAGAGATTTAGATGCTCGATTAGATTTGGCTTATTAGTTTCAAGGACAAGTTGAAGATTCTGTACTCAGATGGATTGTTTACGTCTAATGGGACTGTGAGTTCCCAGAACTGTAGAGGACGACAGGATGAGAATTCACATTTTACAATTGAATGCCGCGATCAGTACAACTTCAAAACTTAAACAAGTTCCCCGCATTGTCTAATGTTTTCTTTATTTCTTGCTTCAAATCCACTATTCACACCAATTTTGTTCTTTGCCCTTGGCAACTGTATACACACCATGATCTGTTAGCTGATGTACTACTAGGTTCATTTTTTTGCTCTAGTGGGGTAAAGCTTAAAGAGCATCTTTTCTCATCTAACAGTTACTTCCAATGTAACATATGCTAATATCAAAATCGGATTTTGTATCTGGATTTCCAAGTGCGCCAGGAGATGGCGCTGCCTGTATATCGTGGAGATCACATTAGATAGTCAAGCTATCCATAGAGCTCGCTGGAGGCCCACAGTAACATACAGGAGCCCCGCATAATATACCATATTGTAATCGCGAATGAATTTCGGAGTAATACAGGGAGAGTAATTGTCGCTACAGGTAATTGTGAACGTAGGCACCTAAAAGCATAACTCTTAGCATGTAATTTCTTTATTAGGTCATTGCAATGTTCTTTCCAAGAAAGAGTTGAATCAAGGTTAAGGTAATTATAATACATTCTCACACAAAATAATGTTGTCTTTGTGGGTTTTTTTCAGGTGCGTTAGTTGTCTGTTTAATCAAATTCCGCATCGCTTTAGTTTGATTAGCTGATCTGACTATATAGGTATTGTTAAAGCTGATTTTCGTACTTGTAACCAATGATTTATGTTGCTTCTTAGCCTCATTGCAATAATTTTTTAGTTCCGGATAAATCATGTAATGCAGTACTTTAGCATTTAACTTCATTAGTTACCCATAATTTATTAATAAAATAAATAAAAATAAACTCTGTAGAGAATCTTCGTGTGATAGGAAATGCATTGTCATAATGATATGTGAGAATATTCAAGAAAGATTAAATTTTTTTATTAATAACATAACCATAATAGACATCCATCCATAATTCGTTCGATGAAAAATGCGAAAATTGGTTTTTATTGTTACTATTGAAAATTCTAGTGTGTAAAAATTGCTTATCTTTGTGAAAGTTTAAGAAAGTAACCGTAACCAACCTATGGTCGGACATATAAGTGTCCCCCACTGCAGCATCATGTACCATATTAATATTGGTAAAGATATTATCTAACAGGGTTTTAGAGGATTTAGTTACTCTCGTGTAATCTGTAACAATTGGTCTTAAGACGTCCTCTGCAAAAATATTGACAATGGTTTGTTGTTCATAGGATGTAGTCATAAAATCTATATCAAAGTCGCCACAAACAAAGTAAATTTCATTCTTATTCTCTTCTTCTCTCTTCTTTGATTCTTAGCTGGCGGCTGGCGGCTGGCGGAGGTTGCCCACGCAACCAGTACGCTGCTGTAGGTGCCGCAGGATTTCGGACTAAATCTATGATCGCTCTCCACGCTTTCCGGTCCATGGCGGTGGTCCTAGCTTGATTGAGGTCGAGACGCCGGTTCTTCAAGTCGTCTTCCACTTGTTTTGTCCACGTTTACTTTGGCGCGGTGCATTGTACTTTCCATTGGACGGGTCGCTGTTTCTAAAGAAGTCTTTGTGGTAATCGGTTTGTTTCTGATCCATAGAGGAGAATTGGCAAAATCAGCGTCCGAAAGAGGCGAATTTTGGTTTTTCCATGGAGTGTTGATTTCTTCCCAAGCCAATTTGAAGAGAGGCAAGCCCGGCTGCGTTCCAATCCTGCTGTGGATCTTGCTGTAGAAGCCACTTTTCTCTCGCTGAACCAGTGATCCAAGGTATTTGAACTCCTGTACTTGTTCGATCTGTACACCGTCGAGGTGAACGGTGGCCTACGATCCATCCGTTGTCAGCACCTTGGTCTTGTCCACATTGATTTTCAAGCCGTACGATTGAGCGATGCGAGCAATATCATAAAGAGTGTCAGTTGCGTCAGCGTCGTTGTCTGTGAAAAAGGCGCTATCGTCCGCGAACATGAGGTCAGTCACTGAGTGATCGATGTCGAACTGTACTCCACGTCTGTCCTCAAGTGTTTTTCTCATAATGGCGTCAACTACGATGTTGTAGAGTAGTGGAGAGGCCACGTCGCCTTGTCGGACTCCAGTCTGAATAGTAAACTCCTCAGATAGATCGTTCCGGATTCGCACCTGGCTGGTTGAACCGTTGTATGCTGTTTGAAGGAGTGTGACGACTTTTTTTCGGCACGTGTTCAATCTCCAATGTTCTCCATAATGCAGGCCAGTGCACACAGTCGAACGCAGATTTGAAGTCGATGAATACGATAACTGTTCGCCGCCCATACCGGATTCGGTCCTCCATTAGTTGTCGAAGAGCAAAAATTTGATCGCAGCATCCTCGCCCTGGTCCGAATCCGGCCTGCTCCTCTCGGCTGGTCTGTTCTCGATGTTTTTGTAGCCTCGACTGAATGATCTTCATGAAGCTTTGCCAACGATCGAGAGAAGACTGATGACGCGATAGTTCTTGCATTCCCGATTGTCGCCTTTCTTATGGATGGGCACGATAATGGCTTTCTTCCATGCGACTGGAACTTGTTCTGTACGCCAGATAGTTCGGAGGAGTGAGTGAAGGCGATATAGCAAGGTATTTCCTCCAGCTTTATTCGCTTCTGCAGTAACCTGATCCGCTTCCGGTGCTTTGCCGTCCTTCAGCGATCGTATGGCTGCCTTCACTTCCACAGGCGTGGACTCGTCATCGGCCATCGGAATTTCAGGAGGATCGACGGGCGATGGAGCTGCCGGCGGTCCCTGAGGCGGATCGTGATAAGCAGTTCTTCAGAAAAGCCTCTCCACTGTTCTAGGCGTTCAGAAAGTGATCGCACAAAATTTCCATCTGTTTTCCTGATGTTGTCGTTCTTATTAAATACAGTATCAAACAAAGGTGATAGATGTGAAGTAAATTCATTAAAGTTGGATTAAGGCTGCCTATGTAGGCTAAAAATTGTGCAATATTTAGCGTTAATATAAAATCATGCACCACTTAATTCAAAAATTTTATCTTCACTATTAGCTGTAATATCAATTTTACTGCTATTTAGTTCTTTTTTTGGCAAATATACAAGTTCCACCTTCTAAACTGGCATTTCTATTGTATTCACTCACAACTTACTGTTTCAGTAAGACACACTAGGGAGCTGCTTAAATCTGAGAGTAAAATATCTAAATCGTTGATTTTATTTCTATGTAAAAGTTGCGAATCGAAAATCGGTTTCTGGTCAAATCGATTTTATCTGTGGCGATCAATCGCCTTCGAAGCAAAAATATGCAACATTAAACCATGTATGCAGTACTTTAGGCTCAACATTCATCAAGTATCACACCAAAGTAATCCGGCAGAATCTTTTTCCATTATTATTACCCGTATTCCCATCGATATTAGTGTAACTGTTTTATCTGCGAGTTATTTACGAGAAAAGATATAGAGGTGGACCGTTGCCCGGAACGAATTAGCCACCCCACCGGCGGGGAAACAGATCACGGACTCCGGACACGTAGCAATAACACTCGAAGTCTCCGCGGTCATTCTCTGTGTACAAGCTTAATGATGCCGTCTGTTCTCGTCTCTTGGGAACGCCCGTGATGAAGGCGACCTTCCTGCACGTGCTAGTAGAACTCATTTTTTTCCATGTCAAGACCTTCTAATACAAAATAATGGATCCGCTCCGGGAGAATGCTCGATTCGAACGATCAATCTCGAGGAAAAAATCATTTCGAGTGGTTGTTTAAAGCTCGTATAAGCAAAAGCGATATACGCCAAAGGCAACTAAGAAAATCCCCCACACCCGCATCCATATCTCACACTCCGGAAGACGTAAAGACGAAGAAGGGGTAGCGTAGCGAACGGCAGCGTTGTAATTTAGTGGACACTTTGATATACAAACCATCTCTAATGAAATTCTTGGTGTTCATTAATACGGCATTAGATAGTCCTAGACGGAAATAGGAATCGCTGTGTCCCATCTTCGAGGCAGAGGGTCGCCTCTTCCTTTACGGTCGACTAGCAGACGCCGGTTTGAGACGGATGAGGAGGCTAGAGGCCGTTTTGGGGGACAGTCGAGAATCACCCACCCCCTTTCCTGTGCTTTACTGGCGTATATCATTGTTGAATATTATAAATATATATATTGTAATGGTTTACACATTTGATATTATTTAAGTGTAACGTTACTAGCTTTACTTTTATATATTAAAAAAAAAAGGATATAGAATGTAGCGATAGACAGTCAGACGATGTTAAGGTGATGTAGAAAATTCTCTGCATTTGGCAAGTCCTTTAAGGCATTATCCTTCAGAATGTTCCCTTCAGCATGTACAGATGATCAGTAGTGAAATGCCTACACATCGAAATTAAATATTAGAATAATATATTTTTATAACAGATATTGACAGATCAAGTTTCAATTCGAATAAACACTTTTATTTTTTTTGTAGTGTATTTATTTAACTGGGCCGGCAGTACGGCTGAGAAGGAAGGGTGCATCATTGCCAATCTTGAAAGTCAAGAAGCAATATGCGGTACCGGTTGTTGGTTGGGTCACCATTCGAACAACACTTCTCAGTGGCTCGGTGTGTTCCGGCACTTCAAGGCCTGTAGTGCTGAGTTATTATTATTATTTATTTAACTGAAACTTAGTTTAATAATGCTTTTACATGTATTGACAACCCAAATGCATTGATATGTCAACAGAAAGCCAGTGAGAATTGCTGGAATTGGGTTTCGTCAAAACTTGACGTTCATAAATAAATTTTATTAGCACCATATTGCTGCAGCATAGTAACAAGTCAATTAATAATCTAATGCCTTAAGTATATAAAAAGGACACATTAAAAAAGAAAGAAAAAACAGGCAAGGTTGCATATTCTTTGTACAGTAATTAATTTTAAGATTGTCAATTTAACATAGTAATAAGTAGAGACCGGATTATATGCAAAGAAAAACTGGAATATATGCGCATATATATGCATAGATTTTTGAGAAAATATGCATAAACCTGGGGCATATATGCAAAAAAATTGCGACAATATACAAAATTTTTACATAAAATAAATAAGAGCAAAAATTTAAAACATTAACTTTTTACACAAATTTTTTCACAACATATTCTAAAAACAATTTATAATATGTTTTTCAAAATTGTGTAAAAGAAAGTTTTGTCTTCTATCAGAATACATTGTTTCGAAATTTCAACATCCACAGATGTAATTGGTGCATTTTTTAAGTTTGCAATACATTCTAAACTAAAATTAAAGTCGAAATCGTTTACTGTTTCACCTTCCAAAATTTTCTTACCTTTCTTCAATTTCAGATACCCCGCATTTTTATTTATCACTTTTTTAAATTTATCGTATATAGGATTACTATTGTCCTAACCTTCTTACATAGCATATCAAATTCGTCTACTATTTCGACTGATTCCGAGAGCGACATCCCTTGCGTTTCTAGTTTACGAATGGAACTTGAAACAAAGCTATAATTTGATTTAATATACAAAAGGTTATGTAGCAATTCTGTTGATGTTTTTACAGTTTTCTAGAGAAATGCAGTCAGCAGTGATTTCAAGAATTACATTTTTTAATCCTTCAAAATTATCGGCGAAAAAAATTGCAGCCTCTAACCATGTAACTCATCTCGTTATAATCGGTTCAGCAGGCAACTTAACACCGGGAAGTCTCCTTATAAAATTGGATTCGTAAAGGTGCTTTTAAAAATACTTTTTTGACATTGCTAATTAAATCATTAATCAAAGGGAATTGATTCCTAATGTTTCGGCTACACGATTGAACCCATGAGCTAAACAAGTGGTATGAATAATGTTACTATAAAAAAAATTTAAATTTTGCGCGGCTTTTATCATGTATGGTGCAGCGTCGGACAACATTAGTAAATTTTTTTCACAAGGTGTACTTCCAGGTAAAAAGAAATTTGATAAAACCTTCTTGAACGAATTGGCAATTGTCACATTATTTGTTTTTTGAAGTTCTTTACAATAAATTAAATATATTTACTACAATATCTTCATGAAGAATCCTATTAACAAATGGGCAATATAACGGCACACTTATCCGTACTTTCATCTACATGGTAATAAATAAATTATTCCTACCAATTGTTGAATTTCTGTTATTGTTTGCTGGTAACAAGATGTGACATAATTTTTTCGTAAGGTACTTTCATCAAGTATAGTTATGTTTGCATATTTTTGCAGAAATGATTTCATATTACATTGTTTAATCTTGCTAATGGTATGTTAGACGAAATTAATTGCGTTACACAGATCCGTATTATATTCTTGTTCTGAGTTTCGGTGAAGTTGGTGCTACACATTGACGTATAGATTGCTCCACACATGCGGATCGCTTTAGTTTTTCACATTTTCCAATGTGTGATGGAGTTTTAGCGTGTTGATCAATCAGGTATTTTCTCTCAGAAGACACATACAACAATTGTCTTTTTTATCAAAAGTTAAAGAATTTAAAAACAATTGTAAAGCTTTTAGTAAATTTAACTTACCAGTTTCTGCAGCTGACAAATATTTTGTCGCATCCTTTACCGTTCAGAATGCTTAATCCAAAGCTTTGTTCGCATCTCATTGTATGTACGCACAGTATTTAAAAAAGTAACACAATTACATGCTGTTTCGCTCAAAGATATTCAATGAATGAATAGTTTATTTGGGAATTAATAATAATAAAACGTATTTACCACATCCCTTCTGCTAGGCGAAATTAAACACGTGCAGTTCTTGGAAAAAAGTATTAGAGAAACCAATTTAAAGATTTTATCGTTCTGAGAATTGTCGGTTGTCGATTTACATTAGGCCGGAATTACTAGGAATTTTACGAATAGAAGGATAAGAAAAAGCTTAAATATGCAATATATGCAATTTTTGTAAAAATATGTCATAGGAATGCCAAATATGCAATATATGCAATCATAATTAGCGCTAATTAACTTCAATTACTATAATACGTCTGCATATAGACTATAATTAAAGATATGCAAAAAATAAAATATATGCACTTTGCATATAATCCGGTCTCTAGTAGTAAGTGTTGAAATTTTTTAAATGTATTATTTTTCCCATAATGTAGACACACCTACCTTTATTTTATAATGATGATAATTTTGCAATAATTATTTACTTCAATTTAGTTTAAATATTTCTAGTTCCATTTAGTCATATGGCCATTCTCATGTATTAAATATGTTATATTCTCCTCAGTTCGGTGAAAGTAACGGATCTTTTTGAGGCGGTTTGTAGCCCTTGCTAAGACAATCGCTATCGATGTATGTTAAAAAATTTCATGTGGAAAACATTCACTAGCCAACCTCCGTGAGAGACAGACGTGTCTGAGGAATTTTAACGGCTATTTTGATAAAATCCTATTTATTCCAAATCCCAAACTAAAAATGATAGTTAATTTTAAACAAACTTTATCATATTAGTATTTTATCCACAATTTACCTACATAATGTTGAGTAATTTTCTCCAACGAGGATATTCCCGAGATATGTTCCTGTCCATGAGCCATTCTCCGTAATTCGAAGTACCAGAACCCCATTCTAAGTCCCACTCCTGAACTGATGAGCGATGTCTGCCGATTGCTTCTTTCAAAGGTATTGCGCCCATATTAATCTAAAAATGAACGTATTATTTTAATTCGTATCTAAATTTTATTATATGTATTATTAGAAATTTTACTTTAATATGTTCAAGAAATTTTTTGGTTAGATATTTTGTGTGTAACCGTGCTCCAACCAGTTTGCGAGCTCTAGTGGAAAACTTTTATAAGGTGGCATTGTTAATTTCACTATTTAAAATTCAGCTAAAATATAAATTCTAATAATAGTAATCTCTCAAGCCCCAATACTTTACGTTGACCACGAAGAGTGAAAATAAATTTAACCTGCGGGGCTGTAGGAAGAACACCTATCGGTGATACAGTCTTTTTGACAACGTACATACTATCAGCCCGGAAACCTTCACATCCAGTATGGACACCGGCCGTGAAAGCCTACATTCACTCATTATCAGACTTGTAGTTTTGTCAATAAATAGTATAGTATAGTTAATATATATTCACGGCACGAATCGAATACGCAATAATTTTTACCATCTATTGTTGCACATACTGATTTACCCGTCATTTAAATATAGAATCACACAGATAACGGAGCTTTGAAATTTAAATTTAAATATATTCATATTTCTATGATGAATTCATATTGCAAAACTTGAAATTATTAACTAAAAACGTAGTTGTTATTCAATAAGCGAACTCATTTGATTTCCCTGAGATATTTACATTCTTTTATGTTGTTTTTACACGGCTTCACATTTCGAACCTGTTATAAATAAAAAAAGTCTCACGTATTTTAACTTACACGTTTTCTTTACCTCATAAAGTTAATCAACAACCTTGATACTGGTTATACCAAGTGTCTTTAAATATTAGAGTAGAATTAATTATTTAGACATCAAGCAACATCCTTTCACAGCGTCTCCTGTTGTACTGAAGAATAAAAGAGGGGTATCCATCCAGTCGTAATTTTTTTTAATGCCAGAGCGTCCTCTAGACTGTTGCAGTCAGAAATTCTACTCACGCATGCCATGTGGGATTTGAGAGGGCATACTTATGACTAAAAACAAATGACAACGCCATCTTTACGGCAATGTTTGTTATACGATGTAGTTATGTGAGATACTGATATTGACAAAAGTACAATAATTTTATTAGATGTTATATCTATAATGCGCTTTACTCAAAGGAAATAAGGACTCCTGCCCTAGCTATCAGTTAAGTAAGGGCCAACTCTGAGGATTCTATAGTTATTTTCAATGAAATACTTTTGACACAACGTTGATGCTATAACTAAAACTTTCTCATTTGGAATTAATTCTTCTCAACTCCCATTTTATATTCATGCAAACCAAATTGTTTCTTGGTATGTAATAGTTAATGCACCACCCAGAAATGACAATAATAATTCTCAGTTTATTCAGTATGATCCGCTATCTTTCTAAACGGAATAAAGGAAGAAAAAAATCAGCAGAAAAAAATCACCCCTGCTAAGAGACGAAGCCTCGTTAAACCTACGAGTGTCCTGGGGTGGAAAATTAACCTAACTTTCTTTTAATATCAGTACGAAGTACTCCTTACCCGTCGCCGGTCGGATCGCGGCGTTATTTGCTGCGAACCGTTTAAAGACGGCGAAAGAAAGAAGGAATTGGGGGAAGAGAATTGCGAAACAAAGACGAAAGACGAAGAATAAAATTGACAGCCAACGACCGACATCTCGACGTCTCCGCTCGGACCGCCTAATTTTTATTTATTTTTAATTGAATGCTAAATAAGCAGATTTCCTGGACGAGGCAAGACTGACGCGGGGCGGTGGCGGGAAAATCTGAAGAACTGGAGGGAAATTGCCGGGGGATTTTTACTCTATTATTACAATTAATCTGCCGTCTTTGTAGTCGCTGTCTTTTCGCTACAGTTGTTAATTGGAATTTGCCATCTGAATCGCTTCAAACACGATAAATGCCTGGAAATTTTATAGCAAAACTGAAATAATTAACAACAATAATATGTGCCTTTGTTGTGCTCTTGTGCTATTCGCGCTTGATGATAGATAGATAGATAGTATAATAAAAAATAAAATTAACAGTAATAAAAAGAGCAGCAAAATTGATACAATACGGTAATGGTAACAAAGAAAGAACAGTAATAATGACTGTGGTATAGGTGATAACAAGAAAGATGATAACTATAAAATGATAAAAATAATAAATTTTCTGGTAAGAAATAAAATTATCAAAAGAAATAGAAAACTACAAAAATATACAGGATTTAGAATTTTGCGATTGTGTTGGTGGTGGAGTTTGTCACTTCTTCGTTGTTGTATTTAAATAACACACACATTAAATCTTTTTTGTATTTTTATATGATTTACAAAAGGAAGGAGTGACAGTAGGTAAGATAGGAAGATATTGAAGAAACGTGGAAGATCTTTAAGGCGACAGTCAATGAGGCAGCCAAAAAAGCGTGTAGAATAATAAGAAAGAAAAAGGATAGGAAAGCAACTACATGGTGGAATGAAAGTGTGAAACAGCAGGTCAAACGCAAAAAAGAGAAATGGAGGATATATTTACAAAACAGAACGCAAGATAATTACAGTAAATGCAAAGAACAGAGGAAGAAAGTTAAAGAAACCATCAGAATGGAAAAAGAAAAGAGTTGGAAAACATTTGGTGATAAGCTGGAAAAAAAAAACTTTAGGGAAAACCAAAAACTGTTTTATGGAGTCTTAAGGAAGGTTAGGAAAGGGAAGTAAATAATAAACCATTAACGGAAGGAAAACAAATTATGGAAAGGTGAAAAGAATACTTCCAAGATTTAGTAAAACAACGAAATATCCCAGCCAATTGAAGAAACAACTACTGAGTTCCTGAAGACAGACAAAACCACAGAAAATCTGGAAATCACAATAGAAGAAGTCAAAGAAGCAATAAGCAAGATTAGAAACGGAAAGGCCGCAGGACACGATAAAATAACAGCAGAGATGTTTAAGAACATAGGCGATGATGGTACCAAATTGTTTTGGAAAATCTGTAACAAGGCATGGAGGAGAAAAATGTACCCAAAGACTGGACAACAGAAGTAATTGTACCAATATATAAGAACGGTGACCAAAAAGAGTGTAATAACTATAGGGGTATAACGTTACTAAGCACAGCAGCAAAGATCTATGAACGAATATTAGAAATAAAACTACGAGATATCATAGAACCTACCTTAGAAGAGGCACAAAGTGCATTTAGACGAGGAAGAAGTACGCAAGATCATATTTTCACATTGAAACAAATTATAGAGAAGTCGATCAAAAGCAAAACGAAAGCGTGAACAGAACTGACTATGAACAAACATGTTTCCTCCTAGGGAACTTATGCTAATAAAAATAAATATACACTGTTGGGATTGAAAAATGGAGGGAGCAGATAGAAAATTGAGAAAGTGTAAGGTGTAACCGATGAGGTCATAGCGGACTATTCAGCTGTTATCCCTAATAGGGCTACACCGGGTTAAGACAATTTCCAACGAAAAGATGCAAGTTTATTAGGATAATATACCTTAAACATTCAATTTAAATACGGAAGACCGAG
This sequence comes from Protaetia brevitarsis, assembly GCA_004143645.1. NCBI lineage: Eukaryota > Metazoa > Arthropoda > Insecta > Coleoptera > Scarabaeidae > Protaetia > Protaetia brevitarsis. Next base: position 1,362,059 of record RXPK01000284.1, on the reverse strand, counting down.
TTATGAGCAAATACAGTGAACTTATTAGAATGGTAAAATTATATTAGGGTATTACAGAAACGTGACAAATGCAACTTTTGAACATTTAAACTATGATTCACAGTCCCTGCAATTCAATAACAGCAAGTAATAAACAGAACCTTACTATTAAACTAAACTTGAACAATTAAGTAATAAAATAACACCGATGGATAAACTAAACTTAACAAATAAAACTAAACTACAGAGTCGGGTTAGGACAAACAAATGTACAGCCGCCGACATTAATATTTAGCACTGTCAAAGCGTCGATACATTCGTTCGAATGCTAAATATTAATGTCGGCGATTGTACATAATTTTGTTCTTAACACAGGATGTTCAATTTAAATTTTTTAATTTGTGTCACGTGACCTAAAACTAAGAGTTTTAAAAGTAATTTAAACACACCATATTATGCGGCGTTCTCAATAGTATCTATTCGCCAAATTAAATGTTTGTGATACTGTCATGTGCCGTTTAAGAGACATTCAATTTGGGTTAATTTTGACCCTCAGTCTACCAGGAAATCCCTACTAACCGTGTGGGTCCATTAGACCCATATGGCTTTTTCATGTGCTTATACTGAAATTGAGTAATCATAGTAAAATAGTAAAAGAAAATACATTTAAAATAAACAAAAACGCTAATGTTAAATAATTGTGTCAGTAAATATTGCAAAATTCAAGACATAGTAGATTGGTTAGATGCATTTTTTGCATATGACTGCAGAGTGTTCACCACACACATTATTTTTGCAACGTGTACAAATTGTTCTTGTTTTTCTGTCTTTTGAAGATGGGCACCTACTACACTCCTCTTCTTCTTTCGTGGAGGCTCTGTACTAGTAGATGCTTCAGGCTATTCTTCTCTCTCAGGATCCCTGTATTCTGCTAGTTCCTTTCCTAGCTCGATTAGAAAGTTCCTTCTCTTTTTTTTCTTTTTTAATACGTTGCATGCAGTAGGTTTCAATAGCTTCCATAATATATAAGCATTCATGGCGCTGAAATCTATCATGTTCTAAAAAACTACAAGAGGCCATCATGACTGATTCTATTATCTTTGGATACTTTGAATCAATAAAGATTATTATTATTATTATTGTTATTATCTTGGTGTCATTCTTTTCACAGTATATGATCGTGTCATTTTGTCCATGTTATTCACACCTCCTTTCGTTTTATTATAGTCGGGTTTCTTTTTTTGACCGACATCAGCTTTTTTCTGATTGTGCGAAGTACTAAATAACGTTACAAGCCTACGTTTTTTTGGGCAATACGAAATAATCATTGGTGTCCATTTGTCTTTAAAAAGTGAAAGACCAAATTTTGTGGAATATACTTCACGATTTTTAGATTCTGTGAAGGAAGCTGGTAATTCAGGCTTATTTTTACGAATCGTACCAACTACTGTTAGATTTTTAGATAGCAAATACTTTCCGAGGTCTTATTTTTACGAATCGTACCAACTACTGTTAGATTTTTAGATAGCAAATACTTTCCGAGGTTGTAGGAAGTAAAAAAGTTGTCGCAGAATTTTCAATTTCTTGAACTAAACGCTTCACAACCTTCTCCCCTTGATTCTTTTCTCTTTCATCTCGCTGTTTTCCAGCGTACATTTCAAGTTTCCATGCATAAGTTGTTACACTATCACAAATAGCCCAAAATTTTAGTCCATATCTTCCTGTCTTGATGGCATATATTGTCTAAAAGGACATCGTCCTCTGAAGGTTACGAGTTGCAAATAAGTATTTCATAACTCAAAACATTCTCTTTCTCCGTCTTTCTCCTGCATTATCAAATCGAAGTACACGAAGTATATTTTGTTTCGGCTGATTATCACGCTAAATATTTTATATTGTTGCTTAAATATTAAAAGTCGTATGGGTCCATTGGACCCCCTCGGTAACTAACGGAAGTATTTTTGTACTGCAAAAGCTATTTATCCAAAAACATGTTTTCTGCAAAAATTATAAAGGTGTGCCTCCTATTTGAAAAGTCTGTGAATATGAGTGTATTGTCTCTACCATAAGTTAGATAAAAATGCTTTTAAAGATCATTTTGGGTCCAGTGGACCCACTTGGTAGTCGTAGGGTTAAGGTGAATTTATATATCGTAAATTGTTAATTTAGAGTTTTTAATTGATTTTCTCCGCAATTGTATATAGTGTAACCGTAATTCTGTTTTTTTTTTTTGTGTTTAGTTTAAGTCTCTGCACCGCGCGCCGTCCGCGAAAGCATCGTCCCCACGTACTACAAAGTCGATTTACGCCGAATCTAACTCCCACTCGCGTAGCAGGGACAGTCCGATGCCTATAAAAGCCGTCGCGAATCGCGGACCAGCCAGAGAGAAATGCCGCTTCTCATTCTTTCTGCTATGCTGAGTGTCGGCCACCGGCTAATCTCGCATGGTATCCGTTTGATCCTGTGTATTACGTTACGAGTGCCGGCTTTAGGGCTGTGCCTCACGTAATCTCCGCTTAATTCCGTGTGTTACGTGACGAATATCGGCTCAAGAGCTGCACCTCACGTAATCTTCAATGTCCGCATACTACATTCGAGTGTCGGCAAATTGCTGATCGCATGTAATTTCCGTTCTTTTTCTCAAATGCAAATTCTTAAGTTAATTCACAACGCGAATTTCACTTTTGATTACCGTTTTCGCGAATTAAAAGTCACACACCGCGAAACTGAGTGTCGGCCACCGGCTGATCTCGCATGGTATCCGTTTGATCCTGTGTATTACGTTTCGAGTGCCGGCTTTAGGGCTGTGCCTCACGTAATATCCGCTTAATTCCGTGCATTACGTTACGAGTGTCGGCTCAAGAGCTGCACCTCACGTAATCTTCGTTCAATGTCCGTATACTACATTCGAGTTTCGACAAATAGCTGATCGCATGTAATTTCCGTTCTTTTTCTTGTATACAAATTCTTAAGTTAATTCGTAAAGCGAGTTTCACTTTTGATTACCGTTTTCGCGAATTAAAAGTCACACACCGTGAAACTGAGTGTCGGCTACCAGCTGATATTGCATAATATCCATTTCAGCCTGTGTATTACGTTACGAGTGCCGGCTTTAGGGCTGCGCCTCACGTAATCTTCGTTCAATGTCCGTATACTACATTCGAGTTTCGACAAATAGCTGATCGCATATAATTTCCGTTCTTTTTCTTGTATACAAATTCTTAAGTTAATTCGTAACGCGAGTTTGACTTTATATAATATCAAATCAACTGTTTAGGAACGCTGCTAGCAGCGCTATCGTTTGAGATTTTCTTTGCAGAACGTCATCAACCGTTTTATAGGCAACCATTTCTACGCGTTCGAAAATAAGCGATACAGGGAGATTTCCTATTAGCTGAATCCACGAAATATTTAAGATAAATGTGGATTTATCGAGTGAAAATAGTTAAGACGACATTACCAATCACTCGAGCAGTAAGCACAGTAAAGAAAGTACGTAACAATTCAATTCGTTGCCAAGATATTTAGTGTCTAAATCGTCATAGGACAGTCTGTATAGCAGTTGTTTTTGGAACCTTTTCAGTCCTTGATTGATATATTTTTTTATAAAAAATTAATACCTCATGTAACAAAAGCAAATTAAATATTTCCAATATTAAACACACCCAAACTGTTATTTCCCGAAGGATGTTATTCCACATGACGTATAGGGAAAAAAAATGATAAAACAACCGAGAACATATCGCCAGGATCGAACAAAAAAAAAAGCACTAACCATAAATAGATCAGAATTCATTAGTTTCGCCGGCCATCCTGTCATTTCTACGTCCCCAATGACACGCTCGAACGCTGATAATCTAAACATCGGACGGCCGTATATTAGTTATCATTGATTCCGTACATCGTAGGCGGCCGAGGCGACACGCACGCGATTCATCCACGCCCAGAAACAAATGACAGTCGTCGTCGTCGCCGTCACATGTTGTCTACGTGCCGTGGTCGGCTGATAAAAGCACTGAAATATACCTACGTCGATGTTAATAACGGCTTTATGAAAATTAATCATCATCCCCGGGCCGGTTATCTGCCGGTAATGATCTGTAATACGTAATTAATTGGGTACGAGCCACGGCCCCGAGGTAACCCACACACGTTTAGTGTGTACACGTCCGCGCCGGCATCGACACCACCCCCGTGGGATGGAGGCCGTTCCGTGTGTTTTCACGGGGGAAAACCGACCGAAGGTATTATACGATCGGGGAAAAATTAGTCACAAATTACTTATTAAATAGACATGCTTTGGGGATACGGTCGTTACGAATGGTGTATCGATTTATAGATGTATATCTCGCAGGTAATTCGAAATGAGTTTTTATAGCTTCTAATTACAAAATATGAGTGTTGCAAATTAAGTCAGTTCACTTTAAGTTATTTCTTTTTATAATTTTTTTTAAATTAGAATTAAATGATTACACTTAGAATGTAGCACTGAAGAATAAAACCTACACTGAACCAAAAAAATGAAAGATTCGCATGAAATAATGCATTAAAATTGATCCAAACAACGAGTTCATCAAATCAATGAAAAAGATTTTACTAAATGAATTTATTGAGTAATAGATCATTCATTGTATTAATGAGACCAAAATCATTGAAATGAAATGGTAGCTTGATGGACTCAATCAAATATGCTATTGTTGTAACGAACACCAGTTTTGTTTCAACAACTTCATTTGGTTTACTGAATGACCGTGAGTTATTAATTTTATGTGTAAACTCCAGTAGAAGAATAAAGATAGACATGAATACAATGAGTAGTATTTCTTGATATGCTAATCTCAAATGGTTGACTTAATGTATGTTATTCATAATCCTATTTTAGTTGTAGTTATAGAGTAAACTTCGAATTAAAATAATGAATTTAATTCACTGATGCAATACTCGTATTTCATTCACTCAATTCACTGTTGAGTAAACGTTGCAGCTTTACTTAATTGGATTACGGTAAAAGTGATATGCATTGGTTAATTACCAAAAAAGAGAAAAGAAAAATGCGAGTTTCTGTCTACCAAACGTCTTTAGCATTCCTCCAAGAACAAATTCACTTTTATTAGTATATGTGGTGTCCCAAAATTATTCTCGATTTCCCTTAAAGAGGTCACGAGTTTAGATGCACGCCCTCTAGGGGGCACACGCCAAACTATCATTCGGTCAGCCACCGCGGAGTAAGTCGGTAATACAATCACTATCGTACACCTTTAGTTAAAGTATGTTATCTGTGCGCTGTTGCAATAAATTGCAAACCATTGTACTAACGAAGAAGGAATCATTTAATACTTTATTGCGTTTATATCGTGAATAATTTTACGAAAATTGTACGTAAAAATAACAGTATATCCTAAACTAATTTATTTCACTAACGAACCTTGTTATTACTTAATCAAAGGTTGTAAACAATATTTTATCATAACAACGACACTTTTCGTTCTGTTGATGAAAATTCACTAAATGAATGTAGATTATTGATTTCACATCTAGTATTTTTCCCATTGTAATGATGCGATTCTCTGCAAATCTATAGCTTTAATAATCTATTCATTTATCTTGATGTTTTGTATTTACTATTTGTGTAATATGATATTTATAAACGACATGTCCTGACCTGTGCGGAGTGGTGTATAGGAGTTAAGTTACTGTTCCCTTAAAACGAACATTTACATTGTGGACGTCAGCCCCTGAAAGTGATATTTCTATACAAATAGGGCGGTTTCTGAGTAAGTGTGATAGAGTGAAACAGCGTGGCGCGTGCAAGAACCTACAATGCTTCATATTCAGCCATCCAACCTCGCGAGCAACGTCTAATAAGAAAAATTAATCTGAGACAAGAATTTTGTACTTTTTGAATTTTACGAATACTATTTGATGTAATACAAGAATCATATAGAGTGTCACAATAGTTCGTATGGGATAAGACCAACGATTCACACAACATTTTTTTCATTTTTTAAGACAAATACCTCTGCTAGTATAAATCATCCTCAAAGCAGCATATGATCTCCTAACACATTCATTAACATGATTAGCAAAGTCTAAATTATCATCAAATAAAACCCCAAGATTTTTAACAGTACCTTTTAACGAAATATTTCTACCATCAATGACAATTTTTATCTGATGCACTGAATCACTTCTACCATTTTTAGGACCAAATAGGATGAGGTCAGTTTTTACAGAATTCAAGTACAAAGAATGTTTTCTAGATGCAGTATTTAAATTTTCAGTTATATAAGAACAAGCATTATCAATCGAATGAGAATGAAATATAGCTGTGGTATCGTCAGCATAAAAATGGTTATTACATTGTTTATATATTTAACAAAGTTGGATGTGTAAATTGTATATAGAAAGGGACCTAAAATAGACCATTGCGGGACACCGGATCTTATGGGCAAATACGAAGAAATTCGATTATCAATACAAACGCAATGAGTTCTTCCAATAAGGTAATTATACAACAACCTAACAGAAGTAGCCCCCAGATCAAAGTAGGACAATATTTCCGATATAAAGTCATGATTAATGGTGTCGAAGGCCTTCGAGAAATCAAGTACACATAAAAGGGTATGATTGCCTTCATCGATTGCCTTAATGATATCATCCACAACACACATCAAAGCAGTGTTACAGCTATATTGTTTCATAAAACCAGACTGAGTTTGAGGCAAAATGTCATACAATAACAGATATTCCTTTAATTGACGCTCAACTATTTTCTCGAAGACCTTCGACAAGACGGGAAGTAGACTTATCATTCTCAAGTCGCTGCAAAGATCAGGATTTGACTTTTTGGGAATGGAAATAACCACAGACTGTTTCCAATACCGCGGAAAACATCCAGTCATTAAGTACGAATTTATTACATGCGTCAAGTAATTCACAACATGTGGCGTACACAATTGTATAAATTTTAATTAAAAAAGGTATTTCATAAACACTTTGCTCATCTACTACTTGAAATTAAAAATTATTATTACTTAATTTAGTTGATTCGTACTTACTAAAAATGTCACTGTCCAGCGGCAAACATATATAAAAAAATCCAAAACCTTTGTTTTTTCGTGTACTTAGAATAGAAGATTAAAAAAAGAAAAGTTTAATTTGTAATATACAAGACGAGGACTGAGAAAGAATGGTATTTTTTAACCTCTAAAAAGTCCATGGGTGCGCCACTGTTCTTCTTTCAACCTAAAATGTACGGCGGCTTACAAGAAACGATTTGGTCTTTACCCGTTCTCGATATCTCTTTTCGTATCTGAAATATTGCGAAAAATGTGTTTTTGGGGAAAACTGAGCTCCCATTACGTATTAAACATTTTTCGTTGTTCTGATCCCATATCAGTGTCTACTGAAGTTTCGATGTACACACATTCTTGCAAGGAGAGACACCCTCGAGTAAAACATGGGAACCCTCCTTTTATGGGAAAATTGAATTGGCAGGGAAGTTGTATGGTGATTGTTATTGCGATGGCAGAAACAGGTCAGACAAATTTACGGTCCCAGAAAAGCAATGGCAAAAGTGGAGGTTTTGCTGAAGAAAGCGAAACTGTGATCATCAGAGTCATAATAAAATGGATACTTAGGATCATAGAAAACGATTCTGAGAACTTTAGGATGATATAACACCATGGGATCTTAAAATACATAAAAATAAATATAGGTAAATGTGACCTGATATACAAAGAACATTCTATGATATGTATAGTGTAAATTCAAATTAAATGTTTAAAATCAAACAAATTCATTACAATTATTGGTGATTTAAAAAAGTTTTATTTAATAAAATTGAATAAAGCAGTTCTGTTGTTTCTATATCGTCTTTTATAATCGGTTTTAAATGTGAAACGAAGCAAAATCAGTCTACATATTAAATCAAAATACGGCATACTTAGTTATTTTGCATATATTATTGTCTTAGGGGCACTAAGAAAGACGACAGAACTCCACACCTCATTGCATTGACAAATTCATTTATTTAAACAAGTCATTACTTTTTATTAATGCTTTACTTACGATGTAATCAAATAAATTGCTTTTATATAAAATAATTATAAAATGTTATAATTATAATTTCAACTATACAATATTAATTACTGTTTATATGCAAAACTTCCTACGAATCATCTATATGAAATATGAATTTATTTCTATCCGATACACCAACCAATAATGAGAAATGTGAAAACTTATAATAATTCTTACAATTGTTTTGTTCAAAATAAACAAATACTTTAAAACAAACAAATTTCAGGATATTGTACCGAACCGCTGCCTAATTATTGCTTTAATTTACAATTGATTCACATTAACTTAACAAATAAGTTTGTATTTGGCGCCTGTTTTATCTAGAATTTGGTCAGTTTTATTAGTAACTTTTCCTACCACATGTTAAATCCGTCGAAAACGCCTCGCACATAACCTCGAAATAGCACTTTTCGAACATTGTTTTTAGTACTTTGTTTTCATTTGCTCAAAAATGAATAGCCATTTTACACTCAGGAACACATACTATTTCCTTTAGTATGCATAGAAATCACCAAATCAGTGGTCCTGTTACGGAACTCTTACCAATAATTTTAATTAACCTAAAATATAAATGCCTGGTTGTTGTTTCATGATATGGTGCATAGCTCTTTTCACTAATCCTGGGTGACAATATGTGACGCCACCAAAATTTCTCGCTAAATATCAAACTACCGCTGATTCCTTCGAAAGATCTAGAATTCTTACCTGTCATTCAGGGTCCCGCCGGCTTCAGTGGAGACGGGTGTGGGTTATACAAACAGTGAACGAAATCAAAGGCGCCACCCGCTATTAAATCATACCCTGTCGAGGTGTCCGTCAAAACGGGAAATTCGGGGTTAGAAAGTAAGAGGGAAATCAGCGTAACGAAATTAACATGAACTACAAGATTTCGTGGTATAAGTAAATAACAAAATTTATTTATTGTTGTAAAATTGAGTGTAAATAATTGTAAATATATCAGTTAAATATTGAGTGGATTAAGTACAATATCCACAAGGTTAAAATTAAGATAATAAAATATATAAAGAACCATCTACCGTCCAAGGGACGTATTAACAGACACTAAAGTGATTAGGGCTCGAATTAAATCGAGTTTAAAATAATGAGAAAAGGTTAATATTGTAAACTTATATGACAACTTCGGATGGATTTTTCATACGCGTTACCTTGATTGCCACCAATGCATTTGCGCTAACAATTTAATTTCAAGTAAAGTGTTCCACAGTAACAATATAATGACTCAGTCGCATCCGGCGACTACAACGTTTACATATGTATAAATATCACAAACACTCGATAGCAAATAAGAGTAAAAAAATCAAAAGCCCACGAAACCTAATTTGGCTACATGCTACATATATAAATATGACTACTCCAAAATTTAGACGAATAAACAAAGTAAAAAAAGAAAAGATAAATTTTAAATACACAAGCCTGTTCGGTTCCGTCTCTAAGACGTCCTCCCTCACGTCTGGTGTCTTGGTTTTACATTCCGATTTTCTAGTAATGACGGTGACCTCGGAACAGGATACACGCATATGGCTCCAGGTTTGTTATACTCGGACGTAGGAGTGAAATAAAGCGGTGTTTATTCCCTGAATGGCAGTCATATGATTATGGATCCAACTACGGAGTTATAACAATCCTTCCAGAATTACACAACGATAAAATACCAATATAGGCCAGCAACAAAAAAATAAATGTAAACCCGAAGGTGAAAACCCTGAAACGATTACCAAAGTTTTAGACAACGAAAAGAGAAGGAAAGTTACTCATACCTTGCGTCCGAGGGTTTAAGATGACCGCACTAGTTGAAATTAACACGTGGGTGGTGCTAATACGATGGTCGTTCTGACTGCTAAAATGCGCCTAGGCGATGCGAATCGTACTACTTCAATCTAGGACCTCGTCCAAACCAAGAAAATAACGATTCAACCAGCAATCTATACAATCTGCCCTTATAATCCGCATTAACTAATATGCGTAATCTCACACAGCAAACGGCAATTGCGGACGACTCAACGCAGGTCTATCCACTTTAAGAGCCAACACGGGAGTGTCCCAAAACGGAAAATCGTTTCAAACTTTTTCCGATAAATCGACAATTCTAGAATTATCGATACCGGAAACGACGTGAATTAAACCCTACAAATCAAAACGCTCTAAACAACCCCTAGACTATTACAAAATACTCGCAGATATGATAACTTGAAGAGAATTAAGAAATGAAAAATTGGTAACCCTGACTTTACCAAACAACCGCCGATAACTTTCGATCGTTCTGTCAAAACATCTGACAAGTGAAAATAAACAAACAATCGTGGATCACCAACTCATCCAAATAACAGAAGAAAAGTATGGAAAATAACAAACAACAGAGAAAAAGCACGTAAAATGAGACTGAACAAAACGCAGATCGGAAGTATCCCTGGTAAGGTAGTAAAAATGAGTAAAACTCAAAGCTAACGTAACCTACACTTCTAGTGACAATACCAAGAGTAAGATTAAGAATTAACAAAAATGTAACACGTATAGCGACTTAGTATGTTACACCCCAAGGTTACTCCGAATAAAGGAAACGTTATATAGGTACAGATAGGAAAAATAGAAACAGTACAAGCGATAACCGTAAGAGAAAGAAAACAACGTTACAAATATTGTTTGTACATTATTAATGTTTGTTTTTTACACCTATTTGTCTTGTTTATTTACATTTATTATCTTTATTATTATTATTATTATTATTAAATATTAATAGTAGTTATCTGTTGTGTTTGTTGCTGATATCCCGACCTCCCTACCGTTTGGTCATCGGTTGGCGCCCATTTTAAAATATTATTGGGAACTCACACCCAGCTTCCGATTTAAGTAGCGCCAGGGCTTGAACTAATTCTGTCCGTTTCCTCACAGGAAAAGGTAGCAGTCGCGGACAACGTCGCCCAAGAAAGTCCAAACAAATATTTTGCAAAGCACCACTTTTTTTTCCACTTGAAATATTTAAATTTAGATATATTAGATTCTTTCACGCTTTCTCTTTTATCCCCACGAGTAAATTCTTTTTTATTACTTCTTTTTTCTTTCAATATCCGCAGATATGAAGCGGAGCCTCCAGCAATTATCTATGTACCTCCAAAATACTCTTACGTGCACAGGTTTTTTTCACGATCAACTAATCCAAGCGCTCCTTCTTCCCTTTTTTCACATAGGAAACAATGGCAAAATAAAACGTGCCCCCGAGATGAAACCCTGGCGAAATTCTCTCTCTTCGAACCCCGTGTCTTTCCCCCCACCACCCGCGTCCCCATTCGAAGTACGACACGTCCGACCTCTTGTCTCAACCCCCCAAACCCCCCCCCCCCACCGCGCCGTTCTACCTACCGGGTGCCCTCGCAAAAAGGTGAATGATTAAAAAAATGAAGCACAATTTTTCTCGAGTTTTTAACTTGAGCGCGGTAATTATTTCAAAGTCCCCGGAGAGGGGGGTGGGATCGAGTCGTAGCCGGAGAAGGAAAAGCGGTAAGGGGTACCACCAGTTACTAGCTTCCTTCTTCTCCTCCTAAGCGGACAGGTGAGCGAGAGCGAAACGACGCGACTGCTCGGACTATCTTTTTTTTTTTTTTTCTCATCCGGGGCGGTGGTCCACTCACCCGCCAGTGCTGTTGCTGTTTTACATAGTTAATGGTAATGTCTCCCGGTGGATGTATCGGGGAGGAATTATGTTTTAGCGAGTGCTTTGTATTTGTATTTACTAATTTTTCTTCGCCGTCGCGTCGAGCTCCGGTCCCTGCTCTCTCTCTCTCCCTTTATTCCTGAGCGATCGGCCCCCCTCCTCCCGTATTCCGGGTACGAAAACACTTTTTCGCCTTTCTATTTAATATTGTTTTATTTATGGGGGAGCCGTTTTGTTTCCCGATGTAAAAGAGACGCTGATAAGTGGGGATATAGTGGATACAGTTCGTATTATCGTGGGTGTAAAAAAAAGAGATAATAAAATACTTTCTTTAATGGACTTAAACCTAAATGATATAAATAGGAAAATCGAAAATACAGTACATGCCGCTTATTAGAATCATTGGTTAGTTGAATCAGCCGCTTATAAAACTCAAAATAAGAAAACCAAATCCAGGTACATATTACTCAATGTTAATTTTTCCGCTTATTTGAATCAATAAAAACAACGTCCGCCGTTAATTTGAATCATATGTTACCGATCAATATTCGAGGAATTACCTGTAGCATTGTTTATATACATACTAGTTAGTCAACCTTATGGACAAAATAGTTAACGGATTTTTGAACATTTTAGACAAAAGCGGTAGATGGCAGCACACCGTTGATGTCCGTCTCGATTTAAATATAAACTTTATAGTTAGACTACTACATACAAGATGGCTCTCTTACGTGTCGGTAAAATATTACTTAATTGCAATAGTTACTTCGTAAGTTGTAGGCAGATTGTAGGTGAGGCCCGAGGAAAGGAGAGGGTGGATAGGCGATGACGCTGTGATGACGCGCCACGCGATAATTCTCGTGCTTACATTGAAATGTTTGTTTTATTAGGAAGAATAAATATTTAGTTTGATAATATATAATCGTTATTTTTTTACCATTTTACTTTACTTTTTGTTTATTTATATAATATTTTTTATTTGATTTACTTATGTTTACTATTGCATAATAGTAGAAATTCGTTTTTCATTATAAAAATAAACATGTAGTTTGGGAGTACAAATCGCCATTTATAGTTACATATATGCACCACGTTACGTATTAGGTTTGTTTGTTTGTCTGATCTAAGCAGATCCATGGAATTTTACGCGTTTGTTTGTATTTTAGAGCATGATTTGTGCGTGTTTGTTTGTTTAGAGCAAGCAAATCCAGATCACAAAGAGGTTCCTCTTTCTGCTCGCGATCTGACGTCCGAACAATTACGAGCAATTTGTGCAACATAACCTAATCGCGCTAACACCGTGTTGTAAACTGTCGTTTGTAAATGTAATCCGATTTATACCTGCATCAAATATGCACGATATGGATAATATAATGATACCAATGTGATTGATGTAAAGAACGGTCATTATATTTTAAAAACTTCACTTGGTAGGTACATAAATACTAGTATATGATGCATTTTTATTGTAGTCTAGATTCATTAGTTTGAAAAATTACTTTTACTTTTCTTATTCATAATAGCTGTGACAATAAGTAAATAATAAAATTAAGGTTATATTGCAATCGAGCGCGTTTGTTTGTACCATCTTTAAATCCAACTCTGAGACACTCTCAAGTTACTCTGATGACGTCAGTAGATACTGCTCCAAGCACACAAACAAACAAAGCTATTAAAAACAGCATACATGATGACGCGTTCGCGCTCTTTCTCTTGATTGGCTGAAAAGTTACGATGTAACCTTGTATATACGGATGTTGCCCCCAAGGGTTACCTCGTAACTTTTCAGCCGCTCAAGAGAAAGAGCGCGAATGTGTCATCACGTATGGTGTTTTTAATAAGTAAAGTGTTCTATTATTATGTAATAGTAAACATAAGTAAATCAAGTAAAAAATGTTTTGTAAATATAAGAAAAACTATATAAATTTCCCGCCTTTACACCAGTTGAAGTTAGCGACAGTACCGCTATACACAGGAGAAGCGAAGATAGCAATAGGAGAGAGGACGAGAAGAAGGTTTTCGTATATACATTCGAACGAAAAACCCGCGTTTTATTAAAATTTTAAATATAAAAAGGCCATCGAACTACAGATTATATATTATCAAACTAAATACTTATTCTTCTTAATAAAACAAACATTTGCTGATTATTATATAATCATAAATATAAGTAAATTAAGTTAACAAAACAACTTATTAATTTAAAAACTAAGTAAATAAAAATTGAGAAGTAGATTTGTTTTTTTTTTCTCGGCAAATTTTCGTCCTTTTAGATTTAACTTTTCTCTTTTCAGTGATTTTTGTTTTAAGTTTAAATATTTTATTTCTTAAAAGAAAAACCTCATTTAAAAAATTGTTCAACTTAATGTTTTGTCACAGAGGTGCTTGCAATATACTTTCCAATTTCTTTCTATTTATAACAGATACACAGAATTATCGCGAGGTGCGTCATCACAGCGTCACATGCGTCCACCCTCCTTTTCTCCAGGCCACACAAATTCGCCAATGCCAGTAAATCACCGATACGGATTCCGTCGTTTTCGCAGATGGATAAAACACAGAAATCTGTCTCTCACTCTGACCTAGATACCTGTTATATTTACCGCGTTTTCAAATCAATTTACATTCTCCGATAGAGTGCACCACTTCCCTGAGCAATACTTTATTTTTCCGAAAATGCATTACGTTGACTAACTAGATATATTTAAACAATGCCTGTAGTATTATTGTAAAAACAAACAGATAAGAGACCGCACCCTCAATTTAAATTTATATTCCTCACCTTAGGCAAGTATTAAGATGCCTAAAAAACGAACGAAGAGATAGACATGAGCTTTCGTAAAAAAACAGAAAATTTTAAAAAAACTACGTGCTCTACCATCATGTAATCAACGTATTGCACCTAAAAATTTCGCAATCTACACTTAGTAGACTCCTACGTGATCGAGAAAAAATTCACGAATCTAGTGCTAACAGTGAAGCACCAAATCATAAGAGAAAATGGCACGGAAAAGATGTTACAGTAGAAACTGCGCTTTTACGATGGTTTACAAACGCACGCATGCAAAATGCACCAATCAGCCGGGGAATTTTAATGGAAAAAGCTGCGTATTTCACATCAAATTTAGGTCATGAACATTTTAAGCCAACTGATGGCTGGCTCAGCCGTTGGAAGAAAAGAAACAATATCGTTTTTAGGAAACTTCATTGGAGAAAATAAAGATGGGCAGATAAACCAGCTGCTGAAAATGCCATTTTACCGGGAGTTTTGAATGATTACCAACCAGCTGAAATTTACAATATTGACGAGACAGGTCTATATTTCAGAGCGATCCCGGATTATTCATTGGTTTTCAAGAAAGAGACTGATGCCGCTGGTAAGAAGCAAAAAGAACGTATTACAGTGTTAGTTACATGTAACATGTCCGGAACAGATAAAAAGAAGTTGTTGGTAATGGAAATATTTCAAAATCGCCGATGTTTTCGTGGTAAGTCGTTACCAATTGCATGGATGACAAGTGAAATATTTTGCAAGTTTTTAACAGAATGGAATCGGAAGCGTAGTACACAAAATAAAAAAATTGCGCTGATCTTGGATAACTGTACCGTCCATCCGAATGTTGTATTAAACAATATAGAATTGTTTTTTTTTTCTGCCACCGAACACAACATCATTGATCCAACCACTTGATCAGGGAATTATAAAAACTTTAAGGCGTTATATCGAAAAGATATGCGAAATTTTATTATCCAAATAATCGACGAGGACAACAAAAAGCAAGCTAAAGATATTGCAAAAAGTATATCACTTATCACTGCCATTCATATGATACAGAAAACCTGGGAAAATGTAAAAATATCCACTATTGTAAACTGTTTCAGAAAATAAGTTTCCCGCAAGGAAGAGAATAATGAGATTTTAGAAACTGATTTGAGTGATGAACTGAATATTTGGGTGGATATAGATGAAGCTGTGCCGGTTGTTCAAAAGGATTCCGAAGAAACTATAGTGGCAAGTTTTACGGAAAAAGAGCAATTGCAAGATAGTGAAGATCTAGAGGACACAAATGATAATCTTGAGAATAGCCTGGCTCCAACATCAAAAGAAATTCGTGTAGCTTTGTCTTCTCTAGTCTTGAGAAGAAATTTGGGACTAAGAGGAGGATCTGCAGAAGAATTTAGATCGTTCTATATGGTTGAAGAAAGCGCCATTTACAAGATACCCATTCGTCAAACCACAATTAAATCGTATTTTCATGAAGTATAATTATCATCATTTATTTATATAAAAAATTTTGTTATATGTGTTATGAAATATTAATAAAATCAAATTAAATTGTGCTTATTATAAAGAAATGATCGCTTATACATGTGACATTACTTCACGGTCTCCATATAGTTGTCAGTAGAACCTGATAATACGATTTTTCTGCAAGGGCCCCTTATTTGAACCGCCGCTTAATTGACTCATAAGTGCTGTGTACAAATGTGGTTCTAATAAGCAGCATCTACTCTACATAATTAAAGGGTAAAGCAGGAAAAATTACTGAAAAATGCTTCCGATGGTATCGAATTAAAAACCCATACCAAAATTGCGCTTTTATTAAATAATGAACTGCTGCAAATGGATAGGAGCAGCATACATCTGTTAAAATATTACGGTGTTGCGTAATTTGCGCTAGTCAAATATTTTAGTGTTGATTTTTTCCAAACTTTGCCAGACGAGTTGACTACGCGTATTTAATAAGAAAGAAATTACTAGAATTTCGTGTGAATTCTTTGTTTAGATATGAGGATTGACTATATTTCTAGACATTAAGAAGCGTCAACCAATCAGAATTTTTCCCTCGGATAGAAATATAGAAACCCCACCTAATCTAATACGGTATTGCATTATATGCACCAGGTGCATTGCACGTGTATCTGTTTTCGTGTTTGATTCTCCGTATTAACATATCCAAACAAACCACCAAATGTGACTGACTTGCAAAGTGTAACCTCGTGTTATTAAACGTTAATTCCAGTGGGAATAAAAAAATTTCAAAAATTTTAAAGATGTATTGGAACATCTATTTACGCATATAGTTTAGACTTGAATCAAATAGCATAAACATTCACTTAATTTTATAATGGTTCTCAAAAAATCATTTTAAAATTGGTACGTTTAGTTGAACCAAAACTGTGAATGAGTGGTTTTGCATATTTATAATTGAGAAAACGTCTTAAAGAGAGAATATTATAGCACTAAGAAATAGGAGTTGCGTATTAAAAAGACGTTGTGTTTAGAAAATGGTGTTAAAACACCCAATAGATCGCATTTATTTAGTTAAACAGCTAGTAAATTTGTCTAGTCTAGATCAAATTAAATGTGACTAGAAGTATTTTATAATTCCACGTGTCAGTTGGACAAAATAACCTCTTAGCAATAGACAATACTTGACTATCTTTGCTCGTCAAATTTAAACTTCTATAGTTCTCGACAAAATAACACGAAAAGAGTGTGGACCTCTCTTGACTATTAAATTAGTCAAAAAAGTGTTAAAATTTTCAACAGTGTAATGTCCAAACTACTTGTGTTTTTTATCTTCGTCTATTTTTAACCAATCGATTTGAAATTCTACGTAAATAATTTAGGGGAGACTGGGGTACCTTCGGACACAGAGCACATTTGGACATTTTAAAATTACCCCTTAAACATTGGAAGAAATTTGATTTTTACGTCCTTAAATGAATGAAATGAAAATCGCCATCTGATGTAACTAATGAGATTTTAATTTTTTTAATTTTTAATTTAATTAAATCAGCAGAAAATTTATGTTTTCAGTAATTCAAAATAAATCTAGCGGCATACCACCTCAAGCTAAAAGAGAAAAACTTCAGGAATCCGCAATTTTTAAACGATCAAGCAATAACCGTTATACCTTCGCTGTAATTTATCAGGATCCAATTACCATTCCTTTCGGAACCGGCCTGTTCTTGAATGCCGAAATTTTCTCTCCCGCAATAAAACGATCATAATTAAATGATCAGTCCCCATACTCACTTACACCACAGCGCCATAACCCAGCCCAGTGTTCGGTAGGTAGGCGAACGATAGCACCATTAACGTTATAGGAAATTCTTTAGGGAGATTGCGCCTTAATCTCGGTTATTGCCTAATTTAAATCGGTACCGGGCTCCGGGGCTTCCATCTCCCCACCCATATCTCTCTATATTCCTTTTTTTTTTCTCCTTCATCCCGCTTTTTCCCTTATAAATTATCGAAATTATTATATTAAAAAATCCATCTAAGAAGTCAAAGGAGGCCATTATCCTCCGCCGAACTCCGTTTAACTAATAGCTATTTCTCGGGCCGAAGGCGATTTTTTCCTCCTTGGGTCTTTTTCCTCGGCTGGTGGAACGTTTTTTTTGTTCCCCTTGGCGGTAGAAATAGAGCTACGTAATTACGAACGCGGCTAATATCGGAACTACCGAGTCTTAAAAGGCGATACCGTGGTGTTGAGGTGGACGTGTATCCAGAATCAGGGGTATGGAGATGAATCCATTATCTCTTTCAGACGTTATCAGCAATGCCCGAGCTTTAGGTTTTATTATAGGAGTCGTTTAGGTGATACATTACTGGGAAGACTTAAATAGCCTTCAATAAAGCATTAAAAATAATAATTTTCCGCTCGATGTATTGTTTTAGAGCGCTTAAGTTTTGATGAATCTTTCTTTTCGGTTATATGAACTAGAAAGATGGACGCACAGTGTTCGGAAGTTTCGAAAACTTGTACAAAAATGCAAATTTTCAATAAGTACCTAGATTACACTGTCAAAGTATTTCAACTGATCGAAAATCTCAGCAACCCTAAAGCTATAGATTATTATGGCCAAATTGTTTGGCATTGAAATTGGTTAAAGATGTGTTGTCCACGCCAATAGCATACTTTATAAACCTTTGTTTTTGAAAAGGTGGCTTTCCTGCTTGTCTAAAAAAGTCAAAAGTCTCTCCAATTTTTAAAAAAATGCAATAGAAGGATGCCTCTGAACTACCGACCTCTTTCCATCGCATCGTCCCAATACTATCTAAATTGCTGGCCTCTGCATTTAAATCTAGACTGCAACCAAATATTTTCTGAAAAGATGAACTATTTCAATACCAACTAATATGGATTGAAGAATGGTAGAAACGCCGTCCAGGCCTTAATTGATTTGTATACTTATGTGACTGCCGCGCTGGAGTGAGAAAACATGATTTTGAGTGGCTTTTTGGTCCTTATCAAGGCCTTCGATTGCATATCACACGATATATTGCTCAGCAAACTTGAATCTACTGGTGTTAGAGGAAATCTTTAACGAAAGGTCCTATTTTTCGTTAAAGCTGTTTACACTCCCGTCAACAAGTTGTTCAAACTAACGGTGAAACTTAAAATTTGAGAACAATAACTTGTGCTGCACCTCAAGGGTCAATATTGGGGCGCACCTTATTTATTGCCTACATTAATAACATTAACTTATATGTTAACTGCAAGGGTGTTGAATGTGTAGATGATACGGTTACCGTGGTCTCTGACAAGAACATTGATGGCGATGACTAACTCTTGTTAATACCCAAACAATATATTTTTTCTTGAAACCCTCACATTAAACTACGCGATGAGGAAATGTAGCGGCGGACGAGCTGGCCAGGCGAGGTTCGTCAAGGTCATTCGTTGAAGCCGACCCCTCTTTCGGCACTACCAAATCTCAAATTAAAAAATCCATCAATGAATGAATTCATAATCAGTCCAAATAATGGTGGCCAAAATTACCGGGACAAAGACAGCAAGCAAAAGAGTTCCTAAAGAGCTGATATCTGAATTCACGACAGATCTACTAAATAAAGTCAGGAAGACTGTCAGAATGATTGTAGGTCTGCTGACTAGTCACTGTAGACTGAATAAGCATATGTACAACGTAGGCCTGGCAGATGATGCAACCTGCAGATACTGCCAAGAAGAGGAAGATGCACCAGTTCATGTGCTGTGCCAATGTGAAGGCTTGGCGAGGACAAGGTTTCTAGTATTGGGGGAGGAGAACCCCACAGCTAGTAGCTACATAAAGAAGCCGCTCTCAAAGATGATAGGCCTAATTAAGTGGGCAAAATTAGAGAGAGTCCTCTAGGAAAAAATAGGATCACAGTAGCTCTGAAAAGATCGCGGTGAAACAGGTCCATAGGCTATCCCAATCCTAATCTAACCTAATCTAATCTAACATTCTACTTCAGGATAACATGGGAAGCTGACATAAACAGCCTATTATCCAGTTGTATATTTAGATATGTTGAAAAACTTAAGGTGTGCCCTTTGTGCGAATATATTGTCTTATACGATTCAAAATCATGTATGTGTTCCTTAATGTATGTCAATGCTTTGTAAATAATAATGAGGGGAAGGTCAATCTTTTTTTTAGTTTTAAATGTTCTCTACAACTGGCTCTATAAGGCAGATTGAAAATTAATCGTATAAAACGTTTCTGTAGAATAAACACTCTTTCCCAGTTGGTGGCTACGCCCCAGATAATAACATTGTAGGAGAGCACTGAGTACACCAATAAATAATAAACGTTTACTAGATCTTGCTGTTTTAGGACATTCTTTAATTGTAACATTGCAATAATAGGTTTTGTTTAATTTCTTACATACACTATCTAGCTGGTTTTCCCAACTGAGATTTTTATCTAATATTACACCTAGTACAGATGCATTGTCAGTAAAGTTTTTGTTTATATTTGTGATAGGCTTCCGTTTATGAAAATTAACGATTTTTATTTTTTGTTCATTTAAAATCAGTCTATTTTTACTACACCAGCCCGTCACTTCTTCAATAGTTCTTTCAATTTTATAATTAATGTCATCTAACGTAGTGGCTTCAAATTACAGAAATATCGTCAGCAAATAAAATAGGGAGCCCGCAAGTTATTCTTTCCGGCAGATCATTGATGTGTAATAGGAATAACAATGGACCTAAAACTGAGCCTTGCTGAACACCTACATCAATGTCAAATGCAAAGCAGTGTAAATACATTCCAAACTATGAAAGAGCGCGGTCTCAGTTGACTTTTGTTTTACGAATCCATGTTGGCTCGGGTGCAATATTCTATGTTTATTAAAAAAGTCAGTTATCTGATTATAGACAATTTTTTCAATGACTTTTGAAAACGAGCTTCGTATAGAAACAGGTCTATAATTTTCAATATTAGAGAGATCATCTCGTTTGTACACGGGTATAACCAAAGCAGTTTTTAACGCTGATGGAAATTTTCCTGTTTCAAAAAATTTGTTGATTACGTAGGATAAAACATCTGAAATATCCAAGCTTATTAATTTTATTTTTTTTTAATTAAATGTTTTAGTTGCTAATTTCATCAAAACTAAAAGATCTTTTGTTCTTTAAATTACTTATACAACTAACTACGTCATGGAAACAAGTTGGTGCAAAAAAAATGTATTGTCATGCATACCCCTATATTGCAGTGCGTTCCCCCGATCACCGTATGCTGTTCTGACGCGATCTCTGGCAATTATTGAGAAATATTTCGCAAAACCGCAACAAAGAACGTGACAGTCAGATGCTTCTTCACCGTTAATTTCAATTAAATAATCATGTGTATGGTTTAAGTTTTTATTTCGCATTTCATTGACAATTTTCCAAACATCTTTTGATTTATTTGTAGATATTTCTATTTTCTTATAATAATACTCCTGTTTACTTTTTTGATAGAATTCTCATATTACAAAAGAGAGCAATTAGAACGATAATGAAGAAAAGTACTCTCGATTTCTGTAGACCATTATTTAAGCAGCTACGAATTCTCACATGTGTGTGTCATTATACTTACGAGTGCATTATGTTTGCAAAGGATAACCTACATACTGCTGTGAACTGATGGTCCAAGCATAAAATTTAAGAGAAATTAAAAATGACAAAATTAATTTAGCTAGCTCAGCAAAAATGAATTCAAAAGGGTGCCAGAGATACTTAAATCTCAAGGTAGCTTCTAAAAAAAGTTAAAGTGGGCGATTGTAAAATTAGACTTTCTTTTAAATCAAAAAAAATAGAACTGGCAAAACCAAAAATAAAAGAACTAGTGATTTTAAAATGATATTTACAATCATTAAGTTTATTTTTTAAAAAAAAAGAAAAAAAAAACATTTAATTACAATTAGCAGGATAATAAAAACCATAAATATAGGATTCTGGCATAAAACAAACCTGCATATGACTCTACAATTAAGAAAGGACAATGCAAATCCTTTAACAAACAAAATGGAAGATTCGTTCTAGAAGGAATTTCATAAAAAAAATCACCACGCGGTCATGAAATCTAAACTATAATTACACGTGGAGAAAAAGATACAATTTACATTGAAATTTAAAATTTAATAGCTCAAAGCTTCACTTCACCTTCCCCGAGGTGATTAACAAAAATACAAAACAATTAATAAGAAAACGGATAAATTTAACACACTTTCGCGGAATCCTCTAGAACGTTTTTACAATAATTACTGATCTAACATCCAAAATGTGTACACAATTAAACAATACAGCAATAATTAAATAGGAGTTCCTTGAAAGCTAATCAAACAAATAACCGAGCAACAATTTAAAATAAAAATGAATTTACCTCAACGGCAATAAAAAAAAACAACATTACTTACGGCAACTTTCAACGAACTGCCCCCCTATTCAAGCCTCCCGCATATATATGAATTATACAAATCGTGCGTTGAACGCAGAGCGCAACTCTAAGAAAACTCTAAACAATATACTATACAATACGGGAGTACGCAAAATGTACAAATAAATGATTTTAAATATATACAACTGGCCAAAAGAAATGAAACAAACAATTAAATAAATATTCTTAATAAAATTTAGAACAGCGGAAACTCTATCATTGTTTTGACAAGGCTGATAAGGAATAAATAAAAATACACATTTAAATTTCCGAAACCCGGGGTGCCAGTCTATAGCACATCTCCCAATTGTTAAGGGGAAAACGAAAGTTTCAACGAAAATAGAGTGTTACTCCTTAAAAATTGTACGCACACGAAAAATTAATATTCTGAAGTGTCTCGCACTAAACAAACAATACCGTATCTCCGCACACAGGGGTGAAAACGTCACTTCCGGGTGATGAAAACTACCCGGGGTCGTGGTGGGAGTGTCCAACATACCATCCGGTTGATCCAGTTTCCAACAGCAATCGGCATAGCAGTCGGTATGGCAGACGATGTGGCAGTCGGTGTGGCGGTGGTGGGTCTGCATCATGAAGAACTTCTCCACTCCATGGATGTACCTCTCGCTTGTAACTCCAGAAGGATAACTCGAAAAATAGAAACATTCTTTTAAATTGTGCTCCAACATGGCTTCAGGAATGGGATTCTTAAATTTGACAGGGCTTGACTTGATCTGAAGAGAGTGTTCGGCATCAACGACAATAATGGGCAACTTATTTTCGAAGGATACATTTTGGTTGATAACTTCCTTGACTTCAACTTCAAACTTCTCATTGGAATTGATTTCCACTTCATTCTTCTCATTATGATTGCTTTCAATTTGATTTTCGACATCTGGGGATTCGATGTGGGAATTGATAACTTCTTCTGGGAATTCTTCTTCAGAATAGTTGACTACTTCTGGAATTCTTCTTGGGAATGGTTGATTACTTCTGGGAATTCTCCTTGGGAATTGTTGATTACTTCTGGGAATTCTTCTTGGGAATTGTTGACTTCTTCTTTCTCTACCTCTAACTCACCAAAAACCTCTACCTCGACATCCTCTTCGGATCCAACATCTCCAACAACTTTTTCGTTACCTTGTATATCATCACCTCTAACTTTTCCGCAACCTTGTATTTCAAACTTAAAACTATCATCACAATATTTCATTTTTTCATCATCCTTTTCATCATCAACATTTTCATCATAATTTTCCATTATTTCAACATCATCAATTTCATCATCAACATTTTCATCATCATTTTCCTCTTCTCTACCTAAACTATTAATATTATTTTCCCTTTCTCTACCTAAATCATCAACAACTTTCTCTTCCCTTTCTTTATTCAAAACAACAACATTTTCATCAACTTTATCTTCCCTTTCTTTATCTAAATCATCAACAACTTCATCAACTTTATCTTCCCTTTCTTTACTCAATTTAACAGCATTATCATCAACTTTCTCCTCATTAGAAGTATCTGAACCCCGATTGATTTTATCCCCTTCCGTCTGAATCTCTTTCTTTTCTTTATCAACAACACGGTAATCTTTTTTCAAACATCCATCCATTTTCTCAATACTTCTGTCATAATTCTGTATCATTTGTTTCATCATTGCCATCATCTCATACATACTACTAATACTTTCCTTAAAACTGTCTCCCTGAATATCCTTTTCGTCCATCCTTCCCTTTGTTCCTGCCACAATTTCCTTTTCGTCGATCCTTCCCTTTTGTCCTGCCACAACCGACTCCTTCCTGCCATGAGTTCCTTGGCTCCGCCAACTCTGGTCTCCAGGAACGTCCACTTCCTGATCCCTCGTGGTCCTGTCCATCTTCATACTCGCAGCGGTGTACATAAAAAGTTTATAAAACGCACACGGTCATCAGCCTTATCAACGCAACGAGAAATTCTCACAAATTCAAAACACGGGATCCTAACCTTACTAATTACAATTACAATCATATCGTGCTTCGCACATTGGGATTGCCATAAATATATACTCAAAAACTGCATGAGAATTTACAATTAAAAAATGCAATAATATCGTGCCTCGCACGTTGGTCGCCATAAATTATGCTGTGAACTGATGGTCCAAGCATAAAATTTAAGAGAAATTAAAAATGAAAAATTAATTTAGCTAGCTCAGCAAAATGAATTTCAAAAGGGTGCCAGAGATACTTAAATCTCAAGGTAGCTTCTAAAAAAAGTTAAAGTGGGCGATTGTAAAATTAGACTTTCTTTTAAATCAAAAAAAATAGAACTGGCAAAACCAAAAATAAAAGAACTAGTGATTTTAAAATGATATTTACAATCATTAAGTTTATTTTTTAAAAAAAAAGAAAAAAAAAACATTTAATTACAATTAGCAGGATAATAAAAACCATAAATATAGGATTCTGGCATAAAACAAACCTGCATATGACTCTACAATTAAGAAAGGACAATGCAAATCCTTTAACAAACAAAATGGAAGATTCGTTCTAGAAGGAATTTCATAAAAAAAAATCATCCACGCGGTCATGAAATCTAAACTATAATTTACACGTGGAGAAAAAGATACAATTTACATTGAAATTTAAAATTTAATAGCTCAAAGCTTCACTTCACCTTCCCCGAGGTGATTAACAAAAATACAAAACAATTAATAAGAAAACGGATAAATTTAACACACTTTCGCGGAATCCTCTAGAACGTTTTTACAATAATTACTGATCTAACATCCAAAATGTGTACACAATTAAACAATACAGCAATAATTAAATAGGAGTTCCTTGAAAGCTAATCAAACAAATAACCGAGCAACAATTTAAAATAAAAATGAATTTTACCTCAACGGCAATAAAAAAAAAACAACATTACTTACGGGCAACTTTCAACGAACTGCCCGCCCTATTCAAGGCCTCCCGCATATATATGAATTATACAAATCGTGCGTTGAACGCAGAGCGCAACTCTAAGAAAAACTCTAACAAATATACTATACAATACGGGAGTACGCAAAATGTACAAATAAATGATTTTAAATATATACAACTGGCCAAAAGAAATGAAACAAACAATTAAATAAATATTCTTAATAAAATTTAGAACAGCGGAAACTCTATCATTGTTTTGACAAGGCTGATAAGGAATAAATAAAAATACACATTTAAATTTCCGAAACCCGGGGTGCCAGTCTATAGCAATACGTACTCAAAAGAAGACATGAACAATTCGTGCAGCCTCATTTCCGTTTCCCAAAGAACATCAACTCCTTCAGGTATCACTTTATAAAATTTTACAACCTGTTACCAACGTTATAGAGAGAGAATAGAAGTACTTTTGCACTCAGAGTACTGCTTTGTTAATTTTTTACATCTTCCACTTAAACATAATCGTGAAAGATAATTGGAAAATTGATTAGAAATATAGTAAAAAGAATAAAGGTCCTAAAATATGACCTATGTTCATAGAAACAAAAAAAAGCAAGCGATTACCGTAGTTATTTAAGCAAATTCATTTTCTTTATCATTTGCTATGTCCACAAAGGAAGCCAAGGCTTTAAATCATCGATGGACATCCGCTCCGATCTGGTTTTTTAAAACCGCCGTGGTATTCCGATTATTATTTTTTTTTTTGGAAAGGGGGTGGCAGGGTTTCCTCCGAAGTCTTCGTCCGTCCTCTCCTCTCTCCGAGCCACCCTCTCAGTATCCGTTAGGTCGATCTCCGTCCGATTACGGCGTTCTTCCTGTAGAGGGCGCGCTGGCGCGGGGAAAAAATTACCGCGCCGCCGTTTTATCTTTTAATATCCAGGTTTTTCGTTATTTATTGGAGATATTTCCAGGGCTTCGTCGGCGCGGCTAAATACGAGCCGCACCGGCGGCAATTAAAAGAAAAATATTGGAGGAGCGGTTGTAATTGTAAATAGGGAACTCGGGTATAATAATTTTTAAATTTACCGTGCGATGGCGGTGTATTTAGTTAGGGAACAAGTTTAGATTGTGAAGGTTGTTTTTTTTCGCCGCCGCCGCTGTGCCCCAGTCTAAAGAGGACGGGGAAAAGAGATATTAGTCAAATATAATGGCGGTAGGCGGTGATGCGGGAGAGCGTTTTTCGCCTCTTATTTGATGGTAAATACGCCGATTGGAAATGGAATCGTTTGCCAGAGTACACATTGCAATTCATCGAGGTTTTTTTTTCGCTCATACGTAGGAATAAATAATAATAATAAATAATTTATAATCTCTAAAATATTAGCTGGTGAAAGCTTTAGATGTATACCCTCATGGAAATACTATCGAGTTTACTTAAAAACCGCACTGAGAAAAATGGGCTAAGTAAAGTGTTTACTTGATAAAAATTATTTACAATAGATAAAGTTTTACTTGGAACTATCCTCGTTAATTAATACCTACAACTAAACCCAGTTTCCTGAATGCAAGTTGTTACTGTAAATAGTGCTTTCATTAACGGCTATTACACAGCGTACCTCACAAATTTGCGGTAAGTAACATATTACTTATGACTACTGGTGCTGTATCTAACTACAGCACATGGTTAGTAGAAGTAACAACAATGCTGATCGCTATTAAACGCATGATAAAAACTTCTTAAATAGTCTAACAACTTGCCAACAACTATTACGATGGAGTTAACACCAAGGCCCCTATCCGTATAAAGAATCCCTGCGAAAGAAGAAGCACCGACCCTATAAGCAATCGGATGTTTCAAGATTGCAGTTTTAAACCGCGTGGTGGGATATTTGAATTCCCCATCATTGTGATGATATCTGCGCTTGCTTGTGAAGTTAAAGTGTGGATGCCGTCGCTAGCTGAGTGACAGATCAAGTGCCACCTACAGTTAGGGATACCCCGACGAAGTAGCCGTTTTCAAGGCGATCACCGGACATAACCGCCACGTACGCCGGCAGAGGATCAACTCGCCGAAACAACGCCCAGTACAAAGAACAAATAGAAACCGCAAGTTTACCGCCTAGGTATATTATTTCTTTGTTTGTTATTAGTTGTAACTTCAAAGCCATATTTCTCTTTGTCCTTTGTTTAGAGTTAAATAACTAAATAACGTTTCAAGGTGGCCCCGTTTACCTTATCTTTTATTATTGCTTTGTTCATTTTTTTCATTATTAAGGAATATATTTTATGAGCCATTACGTTGTAAATTGTTTAAAAAAAAACTGTTGTCAAAGTGAAACCAATATCTTTCATTCATATGAGGGTGTCACTGTGTTTGTCCTATGCAAAATAAAACTATTACTAATAATACTGCTTTTTATTTAAATTTACGTTAAATATTCACTAAACTTCCTCGTTTCCTGCACTACCTATAGTTGAACAACAAATTTAAGGTAAGTATACTGTATATTTATAGCAAACCATTACCTTCTATACATCAGGTATTTAGTGAACGTGCATTAATGATACTCTTTCCTTATCACAAGTAATCCAAATAGCTTGTATTAATTGAGGTTAATAAAGAAGGTGTGATTGCCATTATAGAATAGTTCACTCACAGCAATACACCTACTACTTGACAAGGGCAAATCTTTGCTTACTGCAACTACATGTATTCTTTGGCTTAACTACTTCAGTTTAATTATCATAAGTTACCGGTATGAAGCAGACCGTAAATAATTTAGATTGCTTGTTGTTAGTATTAGTGTTTAAGATCTCTTTTTTACTAGTGCTAAGTAATCTGTGCTTTTGTCCGTTATCCAGCTGAACTTTTTACTTACGATAATTGTATTTTTATTTATGATTATTAAATTTTTTTCTCAGTGTGTGTTATTTCTTTTGAATTTGTAACTCTATGTGCGTTTTTCAGATGTAAAAAAATTCTTAACAAACATGCAAATAACCAATAGAGGTGGTTGATTATTAGACCATATATTTAGGAATAAGCAAGAAAAAAGATACTATGAAAACATTTATAACATTCTTTGTTAAATTATTTGGAAAGAAGTACCGACCGGATTTCGTTAAGGAATAAAATTAAATGTTAATAAAAACTACTTTATATCACCTCAATATTTCGTCATTTATTTAATGACTTCGTCAGGAGGAAATCTACAATATTATAAAAGGATATGGAGCAATAGTAATGAAAATATAAAAATAATACTTACGAATTTAAATATAATAATAAAATTACAAGTTTTTGGAATTTGGAATTGTTAAAAAGTCAGAAAAACATTTTTGTCAATAAGGTAATGTTACTAGATATTATGTAAAATGTTGCAATAAATATGGTTAAGTTGATTTGTGTCTGTTTTAAAATTGATTGAATTTGTATTACTATTAATATGCACCATTTCTAGAAATAACTGCCTTTTGTAATTATTGTCAGCTTGTAAAATATATGACAAAGGTGGATGTACTGTAACAATAAATAAAAAAGACTATGTAGAAAAAACAGAATTACTTTTAAATGATACTTATGAAAAAGAAAATAAATACTTATTTATTATTCCTTGTTCTCTAATTTCAAAACCTACTTTAATACCTTCGGTGCGCGCATGTAGTGCTATGAGTTATTAGTTTTAGACTAACGGTTTCCACTTTAAAGCGGAAAACAAAAAAGTATTATAATTTTCAATAAAAGTAATGTTTATTAAGTGTTTTAAAATAAAAAAAATTGTAAAATTTTATTTATTACTTCTAGATACAGTCCCTTGCAACAACTGTCATACCAAAAACGTACTTTTCAGATTTTGCTGTGTTAATTATGCAAAAGTTGACAAAATTGTTTGAGTAACAGCCAAATTTAGAAATACCACTGTAATTGAGCTGCTAAAAACGAATAAAACATGAAATATGTAGTTCGATTAAGCAATAGTTGGAAAAATTGTGATTTTTAAAGTTTTTAAAGTATATCATATATCATGTCATCTAACCTCACTTTTTGGAAATTCACAGCATATTTTTTAAATTAACCGCCATACTAGTGGTCACGTGACGTGTGTCAAAACAGATTTTGGGGTTTCTAGACATGCATAACCTATCCCCAAAAAAAGTTTTAATATATTTTAATAATAAAAAAATTGCGATATTTATGCCGCTCACTGTATATGCTAAAAAATATTTGCAATTCCTCTTGAAAATTCTAGTAACGTACAGGGTGAAGTTACCAAAAGTTATGGAATTTAATGTAAAACACTAGGTATATTTTTGGTAATTTTACCTTATACGTTACTGAAACTTTAAACAAGAATTTAAAAAAAAATTAGTGCATATAATGACATGTAAATTACCAAATAAGGCACTATTACAAATCATAATGAACTAAACTACAAACTGCAAAGATTGCAAGCTATATATTAGCAGAAATGCATTAATTTGTTAAACTACAGACTATTATTGATCAATGAATTGCACTTCCACACCAATAATGACTTTGAACGCATTTTAATGTGGTGATGTACTTCGGTGAATATGTCTTTTTTGTGAATTGTATTCCGTGAATTGGTTTCTGTGAACTTTTCTAGACTCAACACAAAAGGATACACAGCGTACGCAAAAAAAAAATAATTTCATCAATTTATAACTTTTTAAAATCCAATTACATGGAGACGTGTCCCTAATAAAACTTGTTTGGTAATTTATTTTTTATAAATTGATATAATGGCAGTCGTTTTACCTTCAACATTTTGGTTGACTTTAGCGATCAACTTTTTTTTTTAAATGGTTATTTATAATTTTTTTTATATTCTTAAAAAGGGTTATGTTCACTATACTACCAGGATATTTTATTATATCATTTATCCATGAAACTACTAATTAACCCACATCGGTTGCAGCAAAATACAAAAAATTGTCTTTTTTTAGCGATATCATGAAACAAAAAAACCATTATTTTTCACGTCGATTTTCGCTACGTATATTTTGCTTCGTCTTATTTATCTTCCTCTCCTCCACAACTCCGGTCTCTGCTTATCCGTCGATTCCGGGCGAAAAATTTTCATTAATTCCTTCCATCTGAATTCATCAAACGTTTCAGGAGCGAATTACCTTCATAATACACCTGAACGGGAGTCGGGGAGCTGTCAGAGTGTTTTTTTTTTCGCCCGGTACCTTAACGAGAAACAAGGGACCCGGATTTTCTCCCGGAATAAATACACACAGAGAGAGGAGGAAAAGAAGCCGAAAAAAAAACACAATTTTAAACGCACGGCGATTATTAACTGCAAATATCACCGGTCCGAACCCGGTCCCCTCCTCCCCCGTAGTACACCCTACTTTTTTCGCCGCCTGTTACCTTAGTGTTCCCTCTTTTCATATTTAATTCCCGCCAGCCAGCTCCTGGTCCAGACATTTCAAGCCTTATTAATCTCGCAGGAATATTTTCAAGAATAAAAAATTAAAACCGAAAGCGTAATGTACTGCGTTCGCCTGTTGTGTGGGGCGGTGGAACGTGGGGAGGAGGGGGGAGGAGAGGATGAAGGAGGGGGTAAGCGTCACGTCACCACGCTGAAGTTGGTAGACGAATAATATTTCTGAATATATTTATTGTAGTGAGTTTGTCTTTCATTACTTGGCCGTGGAGTCAGACGAACTCTTAAAGACTGGTTTTTATTCCTAATCTTGAAAAATTATCAAGTCCACCCACATGCCTGGAAAAACCTTGCCAGCTCCACGTAAAACATTTTTCTAGTGAAATTAAGCACCAATTGGCGTCGATGGTCTAGTATTCGTCATTCTTCGAGTATTTTATTAACAATTAAAAATTTGATGACACCTAATGGGTTGGTTGAAATTTTAAATATATTTAATTTTGTTGGGATCATGAAAAGCGCTTACCTTAATGTTCAGTAGTGCACGATGCATGTAGTAATTAGCGACAGCAAAAAATAATTTAACGGGTCAATATTATCAAACGCTGTCCTTCAACTTACCAAGAGTATCAGTGCTACTGGTCGACCTAGTGCATTATACGGAAAACCTGTATAATACATACTTAATATTATCGGTCTTCATTGGATTGGATTGGAAAATGTATGAAATATGAAAAAATATATGGAGTCCTTTCCGGTCTGGGGTTTTATTTAAAAATCATCTTTTGATGATTTTTATATGAAACCACAGATTGAAAAAGACCCCATGTATATTTTTTCATATTTCATACAATTTATCCAACCCAAAGGAGACTAATAATGTTAAGTATGTATACTAAGTGACATAGAAAAAAGAATATAATAATTATTTTATTTGAACAATTTATAGTATACAAGTATATTCGAGTTAGACTAGTAAATTATCAAAATTTGATAAAAATTAAACTAATCTCTTTAAAAAAAATTAATGTGTTGCGCCACCACGATGTCTTATGCACTCATTAACACGTCTGGGCATACTTCTAATAAGGTGATCAATGACTCGTGCTGCAGAGCAGCTAGAGTTTGTAGAGGGTGGGGTAAATTGAGTAATTTTCTTCCCAAAATATCCCAGACGTGCTCGATGGGTGAAAGATCGGGCGATCTCGGTGGGCAAGGCAACCAAGCAACTTAATTGTCATCAAAATGAGCGCAAGCAGCCCTAGCAACATGAGGTCGTGCGACCGGTGTGAACTTGGCAAGCAACTTTATTAAAAAAAAATAACCGTAGTACGGTTCGATTGTACTTCGTTTGTACCCGTTTGTACCACCTTCAGTTTCATTTGTACCTCAAAGGTTAAAAAAATAGAAAGGGTTAAAAGAAATTTAGCAAGCAAGTACAAGATATTCAAAAACGGACAACGCCATTCGAAAGAGCATTGTTTGTACCCGTTTGTACCTCCATTTAAATCGTTTGTACTTCCACCAAACCGGAAGTAGAAACATTTGAAAATAAGTAAGTTGGCGAGAGAAATTTCGCTCATTTTTGAGATATCGGAAAACGGCCAACGCTATTCAAAAGAGCATCGTTTGTACCCGTTTGTACCTCTTTTTACATCGTTTGTACTTCAACCAAACCGGAAGTTGTGACAATTCAAAAAATTCAAAGAGAGATATTTGGGTATTTTTAAGATATCAAAAAACGGCCAAGGCTATTCGAAAGAGCATCGTTTGTACCCGTTTGTACCTCTTTTTACATCGTTTGTACTTCAACCAAACCGGAAGTAGTGACAATTCAAAATATGTAAAGGCAATTTGGGTATTTTTTGAGTTATCAAAAAACGGCCAAGGCTATTCGAAAAAGCATCATTTGTACTCGTTCGTACCTCCTTTTAAATCGTTCGTACCTCAAAGGGAACCGGAGTAGAGACATACGAAAATATGTCGGACAGAGAAATGTTGCTAATTTTTGAGATATCGCAAAGTGGCTAACGCTATTCTATAAAAAATCGTTTACTGTTGCCACCTTTTTTAAAATCGTTTGTACTTCAGCGAAACGTAAGTAGCTCTTTCAATGTTTATGGTACATTTTTGTCTAATTGATCAAGTCCCATCCCTATTTTAGAAAACATATAAATACAGATATTCTGCATTTTGCCAAATTAGGTCAGACAACCTAGTAATATGACCACTATTTATTAATTAGTTATGTATTTAATTTTTACTTTGTAAGACCTTTAAGTATATTCTTAAATATGTATGTTGTTTTTAAACCATCTCTTATTATATATTTCTATATCTTTGGTTGCAGATACCGGTTGTAAAGGTATGATTTAACCCAATTATACTTTTCTTATTATCTAATTATTATAGACCTCTGCTAGGGAGATTATAAAGAAAGATATTCAATTGAGTCGTGTAGCGGCATATTCAACGCATTGAATCGAATGACATTGCCCGTTGTGCGATATCTCAAAGATTAGCGAAATTTCTCTCTCATATCTTCAAATGGTTCCGGTTTGGTTGAAGTACAAATGATGGTAAAAGAGGTACAAACGGGTACAAACGATGCTCTTTCGAATAGCCTTGCCGTTCGTAATATCTTAAAAAATACCCAAATTTCTCTCTTTGACATATTTTGAATGTCACTACTTCCGGTTGGTTGAAGTACAAACGATGTAAAAAGAGGTACAAACGGGTACAAACGATGCCTTTCGAATAGCCTTGGCCGTTTTTTGATAACATCAAAAAATACCCAATTTCTCTCTTTGACATATTTTGAATTGTCAAACCTTCCGGTTTGGTTGAAGTACAAACGATGTAAAAAGAGGTACAAACGGGTACAAACGATGCTCTTTTGAATAGCGTTGGCCGTTTTCCGATATTAAAAATGAGCGAAATTTCTCTCGCAAACTTACTTATTTTCAAATGTTTCTACTTCCGGTTTGGTGGAAGTACAAACGATTTAAATTGAGGCACAAACGGGTAGAAACAATGCTCTTTCGAATGGCGTTGTCCGTTTTTGAATATCTTGTACTTGCTTGCTAATTTTTTTTAACCCTTTCTATTTTTTTAACCTTTGAGGTACAAACGAAAACGAAGGTGGTACAAACGGGTACAAACAATGCTCTTTCGAATGGCGTTGTCCGTTTTTGAATATCTTGTACTTGCTTGCTAATTTTATTTTTAACCCTTTCTATTTTTTTAACCTTTGAGGTACAAACGAAACTGAAGGTGGTACAAACGGGTACAGACGAAGTACAATCGAACCGTACTACGTTTATTTTTTTTTAATAAAGTTGCTTGCCAAGTTCACACCGGTGGTCGTGCGTTGTCCTGTTAGAATGTGCTGTTGGGAATGGTCTAAACATAAGGTACAATATGGGGTTCTATGACCTCCTGGATGTAGTGCGCAGCGGTCATGTTACCTCTAATGAATACTAAAGGTGACCTACTTCCAATAGCAATAGTCCCATACCATTACTCCAACTGTGTGGTACACATGCCTTTCCACAGAAAATTAGGGATCTCGTCTTTCACCACGCGGTCTTCTCACCCTTGCACGACCGTCATGCATGTCCAAACAGAATCTTGACTCATCACTGGAAACAATTGAATTCCATTCTTGGTCACAATTTGCTCGTTCTGTGACTTTTACACTTTTATAAATACAAAATTTTTGAGAAATAGATAAACGAGTATATTTAAGATTTATTTTTTTCTAGTCCTGTAGTTATGAAAGGATGCAATAGTTTCAAAATTATGAATATTGTTTTTAATGCACAAAACACAATCGAAAATGCGATATTGCGATGGAAAGTTAAAATTTGAAAGTTTCTGAAAACCTAGCAACAATCTGAACAATAAGGCAAGTTGTCTGAAATTCGAATTCTCCAGACCAAAGACCGTGTGCCGTGACGAACTGTATCCCCACAGCAGTTTCCCATACGACATCACTGATGTGAGTGAAACAGCGAAAAATAAGCGGACTTTATAACATTTTTAGGCGCTACAAAAGCGAAGCTCCTCAAAAGAAACGTAATCTTTAATAATTGGCTCATCGTGTAAAATTCCCATGTTAATTTCGGATATAACGTAAAACTCAAATGTTTGACAGATTTTGTCATTTCAAGAAAATTGATCAAAATTGAAATTTTAATTTGTTGAGCAACATATTTCGATGAACCCAATCCAAGGCTTTAGTAATGTCGCAGCACAATAAAGGCCAGGCTCAGAGCAATCAAATATAAAATTAATGCACTCTACACTGCCAATAATGTGGACTTCCCTCCATGAAAACCGAACTGATCTCTACTAAATAACGAATTCGTTTCAAAAAAAACACCTTGGATGTAACCGAAGTAAAGAAATCTGCATCTTAACAGGGAAATCTAGGACCACAGATCAAAACACACAGATTGATCTGAATGTTATGAATAAATGTTTCATTGACCGAGGAGTGCAGTCTCCCGGCTCGACAGCCAGATAAATATTTACAAAAAAAAACAAAACAGCAAGTACTAGTTCCTGCTATCTGAGGCCTGTAACAGAAGCAGAATTTATTAGATTGATAAATAAAATCAAATCAAAGTACACAAGAGATCCTTATGGAATATCAACTAAAATCTTGAAAGATGTTGTCACTTGCATTGCATACCCAATGATATTCATTATAAATACTTGCATGACGGAAGGTGTGTTTCCGAAAGAACTGAAGTGAGGAGGGTAATGCCAATATATAAGAATGGGGATACACACAACCTGGAAAACTACAGACTTATATCCATTTTACCAGCTCTCTCAAAAGTCTTCGAACAAGCAATTGCTAATAGATTTGTCGACGTTTTTGATAAAAGCAATGCTATTACACCATCACAACATGGATTCCGTAAGGATAAATCGACTATGACGGGCCCAGCGGAGATAATGGAATGTTTAATGGACGCACTAGATCAGCAAAAACCAGTCCAAATGACCTGCTGTGATCTGAGTCAGGCTTTTGACTCTGTGGATCATGGATTGCTGATGGACAAATTGCATTTATATGGAGTACGTAATAAGATTAGGTAATAAAGAAGAGAAAGCGAAGATCATGGAGAACAAAAATAAACTAAAGGACGTAAAAACCCACAGAATCTTTATTAATGACGATTTAACAAAAAAGGAAAGGGAAAAACAATATAAAATGAGAAAAGTAGCTAAAGAAGAAAAAGCTAAGGGCAAAACGGTAAAAATCGGCTACAATAGATTGTTGGTGAATGGGATAGAATGGAGGTGGAATAAAAGCAAGGAAGAATTGGAAAAACAAAGATCCAAAGAACTAGGACAGAAAGATCGATAGGAATAAAGAAGACGGACAGCAATGGAAAAAGGAAAAGATATCTAAACACAAGCCAATAAAAGTCGAAAAAATGGGAAACTATCAAACCAGTAAACGTGACAACTCAGCAGAAGAAAAACAGAAACATGGAACTAACATGAAAGATGAGTGAATCAATGGAAAAAGATAAATACACTAAAAGACCAAGCAAGCGAAGTAATATATACTGCAAGAAGAAGAAACGTAACAAAAAAAAGAGAAGCAAATACATTTAGGATAGGTGAATGTAAGAACAATGTAAACAGGAACGGAAGCTGAAGAAGCTGCCAGAAAATGAACAGATAAAACATAGATATTTTAGGAATACAAGAAACAAGATGGAAGGGAGAAGGAAAAATAGAGAAGATCAGTACACACAATAATTATTCCGGAGGAGAAAAAAAGGGAAAAATGGAACTGCGTTTATCGTAAGCAGAAAATTGAAGAAATAAAGTAATACAATTTAGAGCAATCGATGAACAGACTGTCAATATATTAAGATAGAAAAAACAGGCAGACATCAGTATTATAAACGGTATACGCACCAACGGAGGAAGCTAAATGACTCAGAAAAAAATACTTTTATGAAAACTAGAAAATGTATGCGAAAACGTCGCCAGAAATAACTAATTTCTGATCGGTGATTTTTAATGCAAAGTTGGAAAAGAAAAATACAATATGGAAGTAGCAGGAACAGAAACAATCACAACAACTCAAACAACAATGGTGAAGGTTATGCAACCTGGCAGCAATTACGAACACTTCCTAATTAGTACAAAATTTAAACACAAAAGAATACACAAGATAACATGGACAATTCAGGTAAGAATGATGGAAACCAGATAGACCACACATGTAATCTCTAGAAAAGGGAAAAAGATAGTTAATGATGTAAGAACATACAGAGGTGGCAAATATAGATTCGGACCATTTTTTAGTAATAGCTAAAATGAAAATGAAGATATTAAAAGGCATTAAGACGAGAGAAAGACCCAGAAATGGAACGTAACCAAACTTAAAAAATCCAAAAAATACAGCAAGAATACATACAAACAATAAATAAAAATTGATTGAGAGCAAAACCACAGCAATACATAATGAATGGAAAAACAAAGAAAGTATAATTCAAGCAGCAGAAAATGGCTAGGGAAAAAAACAAATAAAGAAACAGAAATCATGGTTCGATGAAGAAATGTATGCGCAAGATTGAAGAAAGAAACAACGCCCGAACAGATGGCTGAGGAACAAAGAAGAAAAAATCAAAGCGAATACAAAGAAAAGAAAAGAAGCAAACAAATGCTGTAAAATGAAAAAAGAGCAATGCTTATCCAATGTAGCAAGAATAGAAGTAATAATAAAAACACAAAAAAATACGAACTAATCAAACACAGAACAAGAAAGGAAGATCCATATAAAATACATAAAGAAGCATGGAAAAAGCACTTTGAGGACTTACAACCAACTAAGGGAAGCATGGGCGATATGAAGCAAAAAATTACCGACAATAGGGCGAGGAAGTAAATACGCCGACTTACGAGGAATTTAATGGAAAGTATAAAGACACTGAAAAACGACAAAGCACCCGGTCCGGATGAATCCTTAATGAGCTGATCAAAGATGGTGGAGAGAAACTAATGCGGCGAGTGTATAGCATGTTTAACGAAATCTGACGCAGGAGACAATGCCCAACGAATGGAAGATCTGGAGTGCTGATACCAATTTTCAAAAAAAGGAGATCCTACCCAGTGCGCAAATT
Source organism: Protaetia brevitarsis (assembly GCA_004143645.1). Classification (NCBI taxonomy): domain Eukaryota; kingdom Metazoa; phylum Arthropoda; class Insecta; order Coleoptera; family Scarabaeidae; genus Protaetia; species Protaetia brevitarsis. The sequence goes on along the minus strand of RXPK01000284.1, from coordinate 1,324,159 downwards.
ATAGAGGAATATGTTACTGAATACCATGTACAAAATAATGAGTTCGATTGTCAGAAACAGGCTAAAGAAATATGTGGGAAGAACAAATAGGAGATTACAACAAGGTTTCAGAAGAGGAAGATCAACGGTAGACGCAATACATATTATAACCCAAACAATAGAAAAATGCTATGAACACAAAATACAACTCCACACACTATTCATAGATTTTCAACAGGCTTTTGACAGAGTAGATCGACGAGCAGTGGTGAAGAAATGGAAAAAATTAATATACTGCAAAATTAATAAGGCTGACGGGTTATGACAATGGAGGGTTCCCATGCAAGAGTAGTAACAACGGAAGGATTAACGGAGGAAATAAAAATCAATAATGGTGTAAGACAAGGAGATAGTTTATCAACAGTATTATTCAACATAGTATTGGAAGGGGCAATCAGAGCGATAAACATCAAGAAAACAATTATGCAAGCTTCCACAAAATAGTAGCATACGCTGATGACATTGCTGAATGACCTTGCTAAGTGGCAAGGGGCCGTAAATATGAGGTTGCGCCACTGTATGTCTGGCAAACGAACAAAAAAGAGGACTGGAAATAAATCAAATAAACAAAAAATACATGATCATCAGCAGAGAGAACATAAACATAGAGAAATTAAAATAGGAGATTAAGCTTCCAAAAGGTAGATAACTTTAAAATACTTAGGTGTGATAGTGAGCAACAGAACAACAGGAGCTTGGAATACAAAGAGCGAATACAGGCCGGAAATAGAGCATACTGGGCCTACAAAAAACTGTTAAAAAAGAAACATCAGCAAACACACAAATAAAGATCTATAAAGCAGCTATCAGGCCGGGTAACTACTATGCAGCAGAAACAGATGTGTCCAGTAGTAAAGACGAGGAGAAACCTGAGAAATTTTTGAAAGGAAAAATTAAGGAAATACTAGGAACAAGGAAATAGTAGGAGAACAGGGACAAGTAGAATACAGACCATGGTGAATACTGAAATAAATAATATCATGAAGGAGAGAACATAACAAATATATAAAAGTGCAAAGATTAAGAGGGTTGGACACATCGAAAGACGAGAAGAAAAAACTTATAAGGAAGATAAAGAAGAAACCGGGGGAGGATAGACATAGAGGACGACACGGCTAAAATGGGAGGATCAAGTATGGGATGATATACGAAGACTGGAATGAAAGATGCAAGAAATATAATAAAAGACAGAAAGGAATGGAACACTGTAGTTAAAAATTAGAAGGGCACAGAACTATAAAGGAGAAAATACAGAAGAAATAGCGGATCAATTCCAACCGCCGTGAAAACAAAATTGAAAGAGCTCTTCGAGCGGCTCCTATTCCGTAGGAATTATGTTATGGCCAATATAAGTATATTTACGTGGAGTACGGTGGAAGGAGGGAGCACGTGGATTTACTGTCATAGTAGTGTAAGGGATCGGCAACAATATGTTGAGATGAATACAAAAGATCAGATATGATGACCGGGAGCGTGATATACCTCAGAGGTCCGTGCTGGGCCTCTTCTATTTGTTATGTATATCAACACCAGAAGTAACTTATCTGCTGATAAGGTCTGTTTGTACGCAGACGATACGTTCGTTGCATCAAAGAAAAAAAAAACAAGAAAATAAATCAATAAAGCAAAGCTAATTATGCAGCAAGCAGAGCAGTGCTTAAGACCATAAATCCTGAAATTGAATTGAGTAACGCAACACCTGGATTTATGCCAGTGAGTAGGAGAGAGAGGACGACAAGCATTAATATCCTTGGCCTCAATGTTGACGCTAGACTTAATTGGTCTGCACATATAGAACAACTAGGGAAAATCTATCCGCTGCCATTTACAGCATAAAAAGAATTAACGCTGTTTCTACTCACCAGCTACCAGATTACTATTTCGCGCCTTTTCGGCAGCAATCTTGCATATGGTCTTCAGTTCTGGGGGAATGGCGTCAGAGGCGGGTCATTTGACTACAAAGGAAGCACTGAGAACTTCAAACAGCTTGAAAATGAGCAAGTCATGTAATGAAGCATTTATTGAATGAAGTATACAACGTTACCAAGCATATATACACTTAACCACCATTAAAGCATCCACCGACAATAAGAATCATTTAAGTACGAATGGTGCACACACAGAATATACACCAGGCAAAAATGGGTAAAGGAGTCCAGAATTGGGCACTAAAATATACAATAAGCTCCAGAAAAACTAAAACGTCTCCCAATAAAAAATGACAAAGCTTAAAACGATGCTATGACCAAGTGCTTTCTATTGCTGCAGGAATTTCTCCCACTGTGATGTTCTTTCATTGTTAGTTTGTCTCATGTGTTGACCGTCTCATTGTCACATACTTTTAATTATTTTACTTGCTTTTATACATCATAACGTATCATGTAATTTTGACTTTATTGTATTTTTATTGCAGTAATTATAACTTAATTAGTGGCGGGTTATTTATGTTGTATTTTAAATTTTATTTTTACAGATGCGCTTAAAAGTAAACTGCCAATTTTTCTTAAAGAGTCCAAAAAAAAGCGAAAAAAATTCAGAAAGTTTTCTTTCAATGAAATATAATTCATTTTGAAAGGACTCCTTTAGAAAGAATTCTTTGTCCATATTTTGCGTAATTTCGATAGTTTTTTTGCAAAAAAAAATAGGCGACCAGCTATACACTATGCAGACCCTTAAACGAAATGGGAATTTGGAAACTGGTTATTTAATTTATTGTATAGTGAATTCGTTATTGCATTCATATTCTAGATTTTAGTTAAAATTACTTAACGTTTTACAGTGTTACCGGGAGACGAAGAAAACCCTATTTCTGCGGGGAATTTTAAAACTGAAGACCTGAAAAAATTCAGTCTCCATGATTAGTCAACAAGTTTTTAAAGTCGACGTCAGATATAAACTGCACTTCTTATAATGCCGGGCCGGCGTCATCCATTTGGCCATACTCCGGGAAGTTGTTTACCATAATAATCCCAACTTAAAACTCGTTGCTGTTCTTATCTTCTCCATAAACCCCGAAGCGAAACGGAGATAGTAGCGGACGCTACTATCGAATGGAGCTTATTAATGAGCTGTCGCAATTGAAAACAATGTAGCGACTAATAGGGGGTTGCTGCCGCATTAACGGGGCGGTCGGTGGCGGTGGAAAAGGTGGAATAAATGACGGAGGGCATTAGCGGAGTGCATTTTCCTAGCGCGGTAACGGATGAATATTTCAAGCGGATGCATTTTTCTCGATATGGAAAGTTTTGAATTATTCCGGATGAGGTGAGACGCATCTGGACTATAAAAATGTAGCGATGAGAAAGAATGCCGTTGCAAATAAGGGTGAAGTGTTAATAGACAACACTGCACAGTAAGAAATTGCGCGTAGAAATTAACACTAAAAGTTGTCTATATAAGTCCACACTATCTTTGGTAAAATTTACACTGTGAATTTTGGTAAGATTTACCGAACGATATGGTAAAACCTACACTCTAAAGCGTGTTGTCAGATACACTTACCCGTTAATTACAAAGAAATTAAGTACACCTGTGAGTGTTAGAGGTACACCATTATGTGTATTTTTGTTTATAATTTAATTGGTAAAATAAAACTATGACTAAAAAAAAACGTGTTTATTACATTTAGGATTAACATTGATACATGAATAAGTAATAAAACATGAAATATAATTATGCACCAAATTCTTATACAAAAATATGCTTAGGAACAATATACCATATTAATTCTGATGAGATATCCATTGTGGGTTCATAAGGTTCTCTATACTTAAGGTATTGTACATCAACAATATCAATGCTGTTGGTTTCTGATATCGAATAAGCATGCCTTTCTTCACAAGTTCATCATCATCCGACACACCTAATAACAGTTATATACTTTGCTTTAAAATATTAAACAAAGTAAATACTTTTTACTCAAACATGATTTTTCACCCAGTAATAACAAACAATTTGAATTTTGTTGAATATATAAATCAAAAGTCTCTTCATCCAACATTGCTCCATTTTCATCGCTTAAAAACATTTCACGAGTCCCGGATATATCAAATTTTTCTTTAGCTACAACAAACAATTTTGACTATATATATATATAGTAATAATAATATAATTACTACTAATATGATTTGTATTAACATCATGTATTAACGCAAGATATATGAGTTAAAAATTATGTTTAGGATGGAAGTAGTACAAGCCCTAGGTCAATAAACGTCACCTGCGGAATAAAAACTCCCAACTCCTTTGGTATATAAGATACCAATATATGCCCAATGTTATTTGTTTATGGAAACTGATTTGGGACACTGTGTAATATAATTTATCAATTATTTTCATCCTAAACATAATTATTATTTGAATTTGTGTTAATACATGAAGTTAATACAAACAAAAAAATTAATAGTAATTAATAAGAATAACAATAATCACCAACAATAATTAAAGATGAATAAAATATTTTTGCTCATCATAATAATACAATTATCATTGCATTAATTCACAATTTGTTTTAAGTAATAAATTCGCAAAGATTGAATGTGATACAAGTTATCAAATAAAGAGAAAACCATTGTACAGCATAGCAATATTCTACCAGTTAAGATAAGGAAATGAAGTTAGCAAGCACCCCCGCCCGAACAGAGGAAAGATACATAACACAAGAATGTAATGGCGTCCGAAAATGTGAAATATATACATAAGCATTTGTATTTAGAGAGTGATTATCATATAATGTTTAGAAATAAAAAGATACATATTACATCTACAGAAGCCATAAACACATTACCATGCTACAGTAACGAGGAATATATGCATATAACAATAGGGTTCTCTCTGCTTTCATTATAAGCATTTTTTTTAAATTACAATTCAGAAAGACACTAATTATGTTGCACCGCCTAATTATATTTATATCTTGTTATAAAGCATATACCAAGTATTTTTCAAAATTAAGCTGTTGAATACTAACTTACCCTTTGACATACAATTTTCAAATGCCGACAACTCACCCGCATTTACATTTAGCCACTTAACTAAATGTTTATATTGAATTTTCAGCAATATGTAACCGGACATGATTAATGAGAGACAGTACGACATAGGCCATTTACCATAAATAAACAAGTAAACAAGATTCAGCCCGAATCACATGTCTTAGCTATCCCTACCTGGCACATCCTAGAACTCTTTGTGTGCAGGCGAAATAAAAAATTTTACACCCTCAGGTGTAAATAGTGTAAATACTTGAAATACTGATGCAAACATATTTTACCAAATTGCATTTGGTAACAAAATGTAACTTTTACCAAATTAAGTGTTACTTTCAACACGTAAACTTTTTACCACTTACACTTTAGGCTTTACACGCTGAAATTTCTTACTGTGTGGGTATATAAAAATCGAAAATCAAGAATGCATAAATATCATTTTTTATTGTTTTAGAATACAATATAGGAGCTGGAAACTATATAATTATGAATCATCTCATCTGTCGTTTAGTACTACTGTTAGGATGATTACTTTTGTAGTCAGATTAATAAGCTGATGGAGCATTTAAGGAGGACAGTGAAGAAGGAATCATGAAGGAAGTTCTATGAAGTTGCAGACACTGCATCGGAAGAAACAACGCTTCACAAGATCCCATTACACCTTCAAACACCCCACGGGTGAATTTACAGATACTGGAAAAGTTCTACTACAAAAACACTTTCCGGAATCAGAAGAAATCGGATGGAATACTACCAGTACTAAACTACGTGCCAAAAAAATTGGCGCCTCGAAGGAGGTCAGTCACAAAGCTGAAATCTTTTGTTAATATTTCGGCTTTGTGACACAACTGACTGCATGTAAAAAGTCGCTGATAATCATCCTTTGGGCAACGCTTGCGCATGGAGAAGTTTAGGAATTTTTAATTTAACGGTTACCATCATTTCATGGCTAAATCAATACTTATCAATATTTATTACTATAAAAATATTAACATAAGGTAAAGTCAGGTAAGTGTGTAGTAAAAATTGCATAGTACGAAGAAAATGTAACACTGTTCACATAATAAGACATTTTGATAAATTTTACACATAGAAGTACGTAATATATGCTCAGTTGAAAGCCTTCAATAGATACACCTTTTATAATTATCAACGGTTTACTAGAAAAAAAAAGAAATTTTAAACACTGTCAATACAACACACTTACCCAGCAAAATGGGGCAAGTGTATAATCGTTCCGCATTTTATATATTAATAGCATTATCCTTTAGTTCGGCCAATAGTGTAATACTAAACTGATGCCTGTTTAATAAGGTATGATATATTCACAAGATATTCAAGTTATTACACATTAGGAGATGCGAACTTTTATTTGTAAAACTAGTACGAAGTTTAGTACGTTAGTATTATAACAAGAGGACGTCCGTATTTCAATTTTAAAAATAAATATAGCCAAACTACACACTTGCCCCGGTTACACACTTACCTGACTTTACCTTATAGGTTTTCCTCTCACATCAGCATGAGTAGCATTATTTAAATATAACAGATTTTTGGAGTCATCATGAAGCTGTATTTTGTTTCTATATTTTGGTTCAGCACGGAATGTATTCAAATATAAATCTGATGAAATCACGAGAAAGTTGTAAACATCTTCATTTGTGTTTTTTTTTTTTTTAGAGTTTTCTCGTCTATACCTTCTCGAATCTTTATTTCTTGCTTCTTGGGCTTCCTCTGACAGCATTCCTATGGGTGACATGGATGCACAAAATTGTAATACTCCCATGCCACAGAATCTTGTGCGCAAGCTGTTGCAGTTCCACTATTGATGGTGTCTATTATGATTCTAAATCTGCCGATAAGGGCCTTATTAACACCAGTAATTTCTAAAAATCTAGGTGATGTATTTCCAGCATTAGTGCTACCCGTACCTTGCTTTGTCACAACAATGTTTAAACCCAAAATTCGTTTGAATGTGCAACAACACTCCATGAAGTTGAGTCTTACATGCAGTAGTGAGAGGCCAATTTAAGCTGCATCTTCATAAACCGATCTACTTTCCAAATGTTTTAGATAAACATTTTCAACCCATACAAATCGCCTGGTCTGGATCGACTCCAGTATTACTAAAACAAGCACAGTAGAGCACATAGCGCCGCTGCTCTGTAGACTATACGGAACCAACATAGCTGTAGAACACATACCCAAAGTATGTCCTACCCAATGTATACCTAATCCTGGACGAACTTCGTATACCAAGACAAAGGTATACCGAACCATAAGCTTATCATCATTCATGCTAATAGCAATGCAAAAACTGCTGGGAAAGCGCATGAAGGGAACCTCTCTAAAGCAAAGGCCACTACATCTTAATCAATACTATTACTAGTCAGATAAGTTATGTAATAGTGCCATACATCAAGTCATATCACAAATGGAGGCATCTATCGATAACCAAGAGATTGCACTAGTAGCGTTTCTGAATATAGAAAGAATATTTAATAACACCTCAGATGAATCAATAATCCTTTAATAAGAAAACTACATATATTAAAACAAACAGCCATGATGAATAATTATAACTCTAATATAATAGGTAAGTTATTACAAAAGATGGAATATGCAGCCTATTTGGATATTATCTCGGAGTCTGCAGTGGATAAAAACAAGTACTACCTTTAATCCCATATATAGGTCCTTTCTCTTACAAGAATTCTAACATCCTGAAAACCATACGTCAGTGTAGGCAATTAGAACATACATCCTTTAAGAAATTAATTATTAACAACAAAAGATAATATTAGATCCACTAAAAAAGAAAGGTTGTTACCTCTTGACATGCAATGAATGCCATTGCACGTACGGTCGAAGGACTTCAGAATTTTGACATTAGGATAAAGAAATTTTACGTAGTGCAAAACCCTATTCCCCCGGGTTGATTCGGCTGTTCGTAAAACATTTGAAAGAGAATAGACACAGTTTTAACACAATTTTGCAATATTACATACTGCCAGAAAAGGTTTCTACCTTAACAACCTCGAGGTATTGGAGATACTAAGGCAGCAGCTCACTGATAGGACCCCTTCTTTAAATTCGCAATTGGTTTTCGAATCTACGTCTCTTTTTCAAGTACTGCTCGAGAGATGACACCCTGACATATATGGCTTTGAATTTTATTATTCTACCTTATCTTCAGTAGTTTATTATTTTAAATTTAGTTTTACAATATTAGATGGCACCATTGTATTGCAATTTTTAGAATAATTTCTTGAACTTAATTCAATTTCATACCAGAATCATTTTATATTCTAAGTGCGAAGTGTTAACATCTAAATTTTGGAATTAATAAATATATGTACCTTATATTTAGAAAATATATTTTCTAAAGGTGCACAATTAACATTATATTACGTTCCAGAATTGTCGAATTGTTATCTAGAATATAGTAACTTATATGCAGTTGTCCTTTTTTTCAAGCTGTTCAACCACAGCAAATTGGATCAAATTTTCACATAACAAAACTGAGGCATTGAAGCATTTCAAAAGAATTTTTTTAACTAGTAAAAATTGTCAAAGCGGAAGCAAAAATTTTTAAATGGGAGTATTAGCACTTATTAATATTAACACATCCCTGTAAATAAATAATTATGAATTAATACTCTAGATTTTATAAAGCAAAGTGGTTAATAATATTTCTTAACTTAATTATGACAACTTTTCTTATATATTTTTGTGTAGTTTATTGTTAAGTAGCAGCGGAAAGCAAAAGGAATAATTTAAGCTATCCTTCTGCTGTTAGTATAGGTAAATAAGTCGGAGCCACCTGTGAAATCTGGCGCAAAGAAACATTTGCAAGGGAATTATACATAATGATAACAGAAAGCACGAATCACTGAGAAAAAAAATGCGTTTGTCGGTCCTTTAATAAAGCCAAAAAGGAAGCATTAAGCCAAGAAATATATGGTATTCGTACACCATGTGCTTAAACAATTATAATTAGAGTGACACATTTTTTGTTTATAAAATGTAATTAATGACAAACCCCCAAGCAAAATGTCCAGAAATTATTTACTGCCGACAATAGCACCTCATTCTAAATTCCGTTTATATTTTTTCTTACAGTCTCTACTTCCAAGAGCTCCGCCGTTATTCACACCTCATTCCTTGATTGTCAACGAGTCAAACACTTTAGTCGCAGTAGTAGGAACCAAAGGTGTGTTGGTGGTTGAGTTGCCTGATAGATGTCCGCCGTATGGAGCTTTTGGAAACAACAAGGAACTAATATATTGCAGGCAAGTTTTTTTTTATTTTCTTAATAGAGATAGGTAATCTTTGTATAGTTAAAAAGCGGAGTTCAGATTTTTAATTGGAAGTCATAATGTGTTTGCAAATCCAGCAAATCCGTTGCTTGCACTATGTGGCCTGACAAATTTTGCCTACCGTTGGAATATATTGTAATGAGTCAAAACCAACCATAATTTAAAACAATCGGACTCATATAAACACTTCACACACACAGATCGACTGTATCGTGTCGACGGCCAGCCATACGTACTCTTGTTATTCGACAAGGACGGTCGGATTTCACCAGCCACAGGGTCGTATGAACCCCTAAGACGGGTCAGAAAGTCTACTAAATTCATACCACAGACAATCACACCAAATCGTTCAAAAGTTTTAACATACCGAGCACTGAGTTAATCGATTATTAATTCTTTAGAACTTTCAGTCAAAATAGGCACTATTGTTAAAGAAATTTAAAAATTACTCACTTTGAATTTCAGTGAGATTCATTTCAACAGCCATTTTTGCAAAGCTTTATGTCATTGCCCTTGGAAACATGCTGGAGGAGTTGTCCTTCTCAGACATGTTGAATATTTATGGATACTAGAATCTCGAAACTCACAAATTATTATTCTTGAATTGTAAATCCTTTATTGTAACAACTCTGTTAAAAAAGTGAAAATTTCACATTTCTTATCAACCACATTAGAGGTGCACGTACTTGATATCATTACGGAAAACAATTTTCAGAGCGATTGAGATGTAATTAACAGATCCTCAGGTAATCAGGAGAAAGTTTATAATAGTATTTTATCCACATAATTCCTTTTAAATTAGAATTTCGCATTTTAAAAACACCACTGACAGGTCTATGAAAACAGATTATTAATTTACCAAATTCGACACAGATACATATAATTTTACCTGTAGAAAACGAATTTAATAATAAAAATCTTATTCAAAAATTAATTTTCAAGATATTTCTTTCAATTTCCAAATTCAAAGCGCTGTTCTTTTATTTTGAAAAGACGCGGAAATTTTCCACCAATCAGACCATAGCATTTTTCAAAATTGAAGTTAATTTCCATAGTAACCAGGAACTCAATTAGATTTTGATAGTTTAGTGGGTAACACGCGTTCTTATCGCCAATTTTAGTGAATTCTAACCTCACTTAATTTCAAATAATTTTTAAGTATTATTTATCCTGAAATAAAAGGGAAACAGTTAAGTGCGATATTCACTAACCGTTTAATAAAGTAAGAGTCGTTACCTAAACATTGAGAAGAACGAAATCCTAATTCGTGGAAAGAATTCCCTGTATTCACCTAGCCAACCGACGCGATTCTAGCCTGGCCAGAGACACACAGGACCAAGAGTAAAGTTAGTCTTTCCATATATAATTCAACGCGACGGAACATCTGGATTCAATTCCATCGATATAAAATTCACTGACTGATATTTTGTTCGATAATTTGTCATTTTAAGCATCGAGATCTAGGTCGATAAATTAGGTATTTATTTCATTTGTGTGAAACGTTGGTATAAATTTTAATTTAACCAACCATTTAGTTTAAAATATATTTATCATTAATTTTTATCAAATCATTTAACGATTCAATTTAAATTAATTTAAACAAAGTGCCGAAAGAATTCGTGTAGATCCGGAGATAACAGAAAAATAGATTGAATTAAGAATTAGAGAAATCGTCACATAAAATTTAATAAGATTTTTTTTTTGATTTAATGTTTTATTAAAATAGATTAAATTCCTGAAATTTTCACTTTAATTAAAATAATTGCATTAATTATATTTTTATTATCAATTCTTTCCTTAATTATTAAATAATAATACACAGGTTTCCTTTTACACATTTATTTGTTCTCTACACTCAATAAAATTTAATCTTTTGTGTTTTATATTATTATTGAACCTGTGTTTTGTTTTGTTGTTCGAAAAAAAGTTGTTGGCCTTGCAATGATATCTGGCTGATGGTCGAGTGGCTCGCACGCTTGGCTATCAGTCGCGGGGTCCTCGGTTCGAACCCGACGGACTGCTCTCAGAGAGAGGTTTTCGTGGTTTTACTCACGCCTTGGCGAATGCTGAGAGACGAATATCTTAAGTCGCTCCACGGGCGCAGGCGTAATAATCACTCATGGCTGGGCCGATGCCCCCTGTAATTGGCGAAAGCTGTTGGGGGATGCCAAGGCATGAATTATTATTATTATTGTATCTCGATTTTGAAACTTTGGGATTAAGCATAGTTGACTATGATCTATTTAAAAAAAATAATTCATCCTTTGTCACGCGTTTCGCGGTTACCATGGAGAAGTCTATGGCAACTTGATATTTTAAATAAAATATATGTTTTTTACTGCATTTTAAGGTTCTACTGGGAATTTTAAAGCCAATTTTATATAACATAACATAAACAAACGGTAACCGATAGGTAAGTATCGGTTACCATTTCCGAGTTATTTTGGTTTTCTTGAAAAAAAAACTCAAAAAAAATATGACGCTGTAAATGCGCATAACGGCTAAACAATAAAAGATAGAGAGTTTTTATGTTGACTGCGGAGGGTATGAATCCTCTACTATTTAAACAGGGAATAAAAAACAGCATTACACAGGGTGTTCCATAATCTAGGGTTGAATTGGAGTAACTTCTTAGTACTAAAAGTTTTTTTTTCAAATGAAACGCTCTGCATATTTTTACACCATGTGATGTAGAATTGCATCCTATCGAAAAGCCATAGGTCGGAAACTAGAAAATACATTTACATTCCTCCTTAAATAAAATTTGGAAAATCCATCATCTGCAATGGCGAAACGTCAAATAAAATAATTTTAAAAAAGATTTGCCATTTCATTTCTATTCAATAAGAATTCCGCCAAACCATGAAATAAATATTAATAAATATTAACCAGTAGCCTTGCATTGGCTTAACAACAATCAATATTCGTCAATATATAAAGCTTAGTTATAAAATTAAAAATTATTTCAAATAATCACAATTCCCAATACCTGCTAATTATTGTTTATATCGCATATTAATCCTTGGGTAATTTATGATTTCTTTGTTAAACTATCACAGCTTGTTAAAGAACTTAAATTGAATGATAAACCAGGTCAAGTATACAACTACGATGAAATTTCTTTTGGCCATGATCCCTGTAAAGTAAAAATTGTAAGGGCAAGTAATAAGAAAAGCCCAACACAAAATAAGTGCTCCTGAAGGAAAGAATATTGCGACATTATTGTAGGATGATCCCTTTGTTGTGCGTGTTCAAGGACAAATACTTTATGAAAAATTGGAGAGACCAGGAAATGCTACTACAAACAGAAGTGTCTACAAATTAAAGAGGGTGGATGGGGACCACACAGTTGCTTCAGAGATGTGTTTTTAAGTAACATAGACACTGAGACACCCGTTCTCCTTCTGTGTGATGGATATTCAATATACATACATGTGCAACAAAACAATGTGACTATTATAAAACTATCACCCTATGGAATACATATTTTGCAAGCGTCGGATGCGGCTCTATTCAAGAGCTTGAAATAGAATAGGATAAAGAGCTTTGTAAGTGCAAGAGACAGAATCCAAGAAGAAGGATTCCTGAAATCAGACGAGGTTGTTTCTCATATTATGATGGGCATTAATTGGTCTAAGGCGTGTTTTGTTCAAATATTGAAGGTCCTAACAAACAAGTTATCCCTGAGTAATTATTTTCTCAAAGAGATCTTCAAAAATACAAAATTTCTCCCAAATTTTGTTGGTGTATAGGAAACAACAATGCCAGTACCTCAACTAGCCGAGCCTGAGAATAGCACAACAGTGGAGCCGAAGTAACCTCTGACAACTGAAGGTATGCAGCCATCATCAGGCCGATTGTATTTCAGGCATCGTATGGGTATAAATCTTGAGCAGCCTTCGACTCATCTAATCACGATCAGCCACTAACGGTAAAACTCAATCAGCCTCAGACAGTAGAATATGAGCAGCCATCGACATCTCAATATACATACATGTGCAACAAAACAATGTGACTATTATAAAACTATCACCCTATGGAATACATATTTTGCAAGCGTCGGATGCGGCTCTATTCAAGAGCTTGAAATAGAATAGGATAAAGAGCTTTGTAAGTGGCAGAGACAGAATCCAAGAAAAAGGATTCCTAAATCAGACAGGAAGTGTCTTCTCAATATTAATGATGGGCATTAATAGGTCTAAGGCCGCTGGTTCAAATATTGAAGGTCCTAACAAACAAGTTATCCCTGAGTAATTATTTTCTCAAAGAGATCTTCAAAAATACAAAATTTCTCCCAAATTTTGTTGGTGTATAGGAAACAACAATGCCAGTACCTCAACTAGCCGAGCCTGAGAATATCACAACAGTGGAGCCGAAGTAACCTCTGACAACTGAAGGTATGCAGCCATCATCAGCCGATTGTATTCAGCATCGTATGGGTATAAATCTTGAGCAGCCTTCGACATCTAATCACGATCAGCCACTAACGGTAAAACTCAATCAGCCTCAGACAGTAGAATATGAGCAGCCATCGACATCTCTGCTCGAGCAATCATTAACATTAAAAAGAAATACTTTTTAGAAGTTGCTGCTAGACCTTGTAATAAATGACACAAAATCAGTAAACCCAAAGAACAGAAAAATGATATTATTAACAATTGCGAAGTAATCACTACCGCAAAATACTTTGAAGCAAAGAAGAAGACGAGCAAAGAGAAGGCTTTGCATTGAAAAATAAGAAAAATAAAGCGTAGGGACGCAAAAGCAAGAAAAAATAAAAATTCACAGAACTAACCTAAGAAAGTGAAAGGAAAATCAAAATCACAAACATTAATTATGACTGTTTTAGCGATGAAATTGATTGTGATTCTTCGGAGTTGGTAGGGGGAAATAATGCGATTACAATTAAAGGATAGATGTTTATGCAGAGCAGATTCATATACCTTAGCGAAAATAAAAATAATTGTCCTATAATTACTAATGCTGGTTTTGTCTCAATTTTTTTTTAAACAAGACATACGCGAGCAATCTTCCAACACTCAAGGAATGCAGATGTTCTCAATGATAAATTAAGAATTGTACATAGAGGTTTTATGAAAACAGCAACGCAGTCTTCAACGAGGTAGGATGATGTGGCGTCATAACCAGCAGTTAGTTTATTTTTCACTTCTAGCATGAAACCTTATCAAAATATGTGGATGAAGATAACTTAACTTTGAACCTGGTCAGTTTTGTGTCACTATAGGAAAAAGAGAGTTCGTTCCGATTACATGTAATCAAGGTATTACAAGCACAGAATGAAGGTTATACTGTCTTTTTCACGGGCTGTGTAGTATGACAAATAAATTGTATTTATTACAAATATTTAGGGTTAAAAATAGACTAAACAGTATATAATATACAGTGTTGGGAATCGAAACCGGTTTTAGAACGTTCATTCGTCAAAACAAAAACCGGTTTTTAAAATTGCTTTTCAAAACCGGTTTTCTAGACTTGAACTCCACACTGATAGCTCACCATGGAAACCAGTTTGAAAACTGATTTTGCTGAACGAATAACCGGTTATACGGAAAACCGATTAACCGGTTATAGGAAAAATTGGTTAACCGATTTTTGATATTTGGTGATTTCCGCAACACTAAATTAATATGTTGGCATGTTTATTGCTTAATAATTATACAATGTTTCAAGCATGTATTGTTAATTTACTTATATGAAGTAATTTTTATCAAGGTAACTCAAGGTTATGTTGAAAAATCATGATCCAGTCACCCCGGAGCATAGGTACAGAATTAAATTAATTATTACCATCTTCAACAGGTTCTTTTAAATTAGATTGGAGTATAATTTTATTATGGTTGTCAGTGAATATTTTGTTGTAACTATTATTTTTTACATAATGTAATGTTTAGAAAATTGCATTAGAATTCTGAAATTAGACCTATTATTGTATTTGAAATTCTGTGCCGAACTCTCCACAAGTGTTTTAAAATGCTTTAAAACATATGTGGGCAACAACCGGCCCGGGAGACATTTTGAAAAACCCATTTAAAAAAAAATATTACACTACTTACTCATACTCACTCCAAATGAGGAAGATCGAGTGATATGGGGTTCGTTGCTTGCCCCTGCGGAAACACGTGAGCGAGCAAGCCGAGTGGCGACGACCATCAAAGAGTGAGGCGGCAAACATCAAAGCCTTAGATGTTTGCCGCCTCGCTGGCGGCGCAACAAAAGATTATAGCTTCTCAAATGTTCTACACTAGACGATTCTAGATCACTCCTTTATTTGCCTATATAAGCGGGTGGATGGCCCGAACTTTAGTTCAGTTCTATTTAAGCTACCGAGGTGATAACTTCGACAAGCGATATCCCAGCGAACTGCTAGGGCCGCCAATTTGCTTTGTGGCTTTGTGCCCATCTTGAGTGCTTACTAATTATATTTTGTTATTAAGTTTATCGAACGAAAAGTAAACAAACATGATGTCTGGTGGAAAGAAACGAAAAGTAGATGCAGAGGGTCGCCAGTTTCAAGAAAAATGGACAGAAGAATTCTATTTTATCTTGCACAATGGTAAGCCTATTTGTTTGCTGTGTAATGAATCTATTTCAGTGATGAAAGAATTCAATATAAAGAGGCATTACTCAACTAAGCATCCTATGCTGCACTCACTGACAGGACAAATAAGAAAAGACAAAATCCAGAAGCTTACCGCAAATTTGGAAAAACAGCAGCAAATGTTTCATAAACAAAGAACACAACTTCATAATGTTGTGAAAGCTTGTTTTATAGTTAGTTCAAAATAGGCAAAGTCATTAAAACCATTTTCCGATGGAGAATTTATCACGGAGTGTATGTTAGAAGTTTGCATTGTTTTGTGCCCTGAACAGAAAAATGAATTTGAAAAAATTAGTTTGTCAAGACGAACTGTTGCCCGACGTATAGAAATGATGGCTAATGATATAAAAACAACTTTGACTGACCGTATGGCTGGTTTTGAATCATTTTCCATAGCATTAGACGAGAGCACCGATTTGTCTGACACAGCTCAACTGGCTATATTTATTGGAGGTGTTGATAGAGAGTTCACTGTTACTGAGGAATTGCTTGTTTTACAGCCGCTAAAAGGAACCACTACAGGAGAGGACATTTTGAATGAAGTTGAAAAGGTATTCACAAGTTTTGGTTTGCCATGGTCAAAATTAATTGGTGTATGCACAGATGGTGCACCTTCTATGGTCGGCTTACGTAAAGGTTTCATCGGAATTTTGTATGAAAAAGTAACTGAATTCAATGTGCAAAAAGATGATTTGATAGCCCTTCATTGCATTATCCACCAACAGAACTTGTGTTCTAAGTCCATTCGACTCCAGAATGTTATGAATGTGGTAGTAAAAACCATCAATTTTATTCGATCCGGAGGGCTTAACCATCGTCAGTTCAAGGCGTTTTTGGATGAAATATCAGCCGAATATGACGACGTAACATATTATTGTGAAGTCAGATGGTTAAGCAAAGGAAAAATGCTGAAACGGTTTTATGAGCTTAGAAATGAGATAGCATATTTTATGCAAATAAAAGATAAACCACTATCTGAATTGAGTGACCCAAAATGGATATGTGACTTAGCATTTCTGGTCGACCTTACAGGCTATTTGAATGATTTAAATTTGAAACTTCAAAAACAAGGGCAGTTAGTAAATGATTTATACAGCCGTTTGAAAGCGTTTCAAAATCCGCTTGTGGGAGGCACAGTTGCTGTCTGGTAACAGTTACCATTTCACCACGCTCTCTGAGTGTGAAAATACTGCTTATGCTCAATATACTGAAGAATTCAAGTTACTGTCGGAGCAATTTTCGAACAGATTTAGCGATTTTATTTACATGGAAGACAGTTTCAATTTATTAGCTACTTCAACAAAAAGTAATGTACAAAATGCTCCAATACACTTGCAAATGGAGTTGATCGAGCTTCAAGAAAACTCACTCCTAAAATCTAAATTTGAAGCCGTGGAGTTGTGCGATTTCTACAAAAAATACCTCGAAGAAGACCATTTTCCGGAGCTTAGAAAATTCGCAATAAGATTGATTTGTGCGTTTGGCAGTACCTACTTATAAATGCGAACAGTTCTTTTCATTGATGGAAGTTAATAAATCAAAACATCGTACAAGGCTGACTGACGATAATTTGGAAAATTCTTTACGTCTTTGTATCAGTGGAATTCATCCAAACATCGATGGATTAATTTCCCAAATTCAAGCTCAAGGATCTCATTGATTTTGTTGTCGCTATTTAACTATAGTAGTTTGTAATAATTCCAAATTTCACGATTTAATTATAATGTTGTACTTATTTTTTTCATTTCATTTTCTTATTTTAATAAATTGCATTATAATAATATTGTCGTACTATTTCATGCCTGATATCTATCGTTAAAAATTATGGGCACTACTTTAAAATGCACTACTTTTAAACGCGGCCCGCGAACGTATTTGCCCACTAAAGTTTGGACCACAACATGTCAAAGGTTGTCCATACTTGATCTACTAGTTGTTTCAAAAGTGCTTCAATTAAACTGCACACATCAAACAGTATTTGAGAAAAATCTCTTTTTGTGAAACCATTCCGAAACTATAACGTTTTCCAGGTTGCTTTAATTCGTATTTTTATAAAACCCAATCCCAAAATCCGTATCCGCCTTCCTACAAGACGGATTACAACCCTTCAACAAACTGCTTGTATTAATTAGTCATCGCGCGGCGAGTATTACCTGAAACACATTTTTCATCGAGGCAACGAACGCAAAAAGAAAACACAATCGCCTAATTACCACGACAAATTCATAACTCGACCTTTTCGCAAAAATATAACTCGAGAATCCTCCGGCCGTTACCTACCTACCTGGGCCTCCTTAAAATTCCTCAATTTCCCTCATTTTTTATTTATTTACCGCTCCCGGTTTGCGCCTAAATTAATCCGTCCGCAAGCATCCCTTAAACGTTTGATCTTTTTAACTTTAACGTCTACCGCCCCCCCCACCACGTCCGCCTCCCGTCTTTCCGCTACCACCATCTCGACTTCATCGAACTAAATGTTTAAGCGGCGAGGGTCGCCGGAGCGCTCCTTAAAGGGTTACGACTGCGACGCGGGCTTGCAGCCCGAAACGGGTTCGAAAACGGTGGAGGGGGAATGGGCGACCACCACCACCACCGTCTACTGAAGAGAGCGGATAACCGGTGTCATCCCTTAATTTCTTTAAAAGTGTCATCGTAGAGCGCTTTATGCGGGGCGAAGGTGGCAACACCTGTCCTGAAATTTTCAAACTTCCATTATATCTGTCAGTGCAAGCGAAGGCGCGTTATATAAGGCACCCCATCCCCTATGGGGTTACGGTGTCCCCGAGCGGGAGAACCCACCACCGCCTGATATAATAGTATACGTTTCGCATTAAATTAAACTTCTTCACAATTTGCTCCCTTATTTATGTCGGCACTTCGTTTCTATTAATGTCTGCCGTCTTAACGACCAGAATGACTCTGGCAAAACAACTTGGTCATACTCGACCTGTAAAGACCATGTCTTCGCTTCATAATCGAAGCAAAACTTCTTATATTGTAATTGATAAAATAGTCGAAAGCACAGCACTATCAAATACCAAAACATTTAAAGAACTCAAAGAAATCAGATAAACAAGTTGCAACAAATGTATATATATAATGGCTAAAAACACTCCTAAGGAGTTGCGCCGCTTCAAAAAGCTGTCTAGATCCGTGGAAAAGGGGTGGATCAGTCCCCATCTTACTTCTTAAGCTTATTTCTCAAATCTTCCCACTAATCTCTGCCCATAGTTTCCTATTCTTAGTTTTCTCTTTCCAATTGGTCACTCCTATCTTCTTCAAATCTTCCTCAACCTCCTTCAACCATCTTGTTCTAGGTCTTCCTGGTCCTCTCCCGTATCCTGGTTCCCAGCGTCTCAATAGTCGTGGCCTCCACCACTCTCCATACGTGGCGCTTTTCCTTTGTGCTTTACTTTATATTCTCCCTGTAGTTCTTGCGATATTTCGTAGTTCATTCTTTGCCTATATTCGTTGTTTGCTAGTTTCACCGGTCCCATAATTGTTCTCATTATTCTTCTTTACAAAATTCTTAGATCCTCTTCGTCTTTCTTTGTAAGGGTCATCGTTTCTGCTCCATACATCTTCGCTGGTCTTATAATCGAGTTGTAGATGCTTAGTTTTGTTTTTCTTGTGAGCAGTTTGCTTTGTAGCAATTTTTTATTTGCATTAAAAACTCTATTAACATTTTTTCTGCTATTTCGGTTTTTCCTATCTCCAGTGCTCGATAGCATGACCCCCTATTTAAATCTTTGGACTTGTTCGATTTCGTATTCCCCTATCTTAAGTTTTCTATTTTCTCGGTCTTTACTAAGCTTTATTATTTTTGTCTTGTTTACATTTAGTGCCAAGCCCATCTTCTCTCCCTCTGTCATCACTTCCTTCAACATTTTTTCTAGTATACTTCTTTGTTTTGCAATTATAACCAGATCGTCGGCATATGCTACTAATTGTCCCCCTTCCGTCCTAAGATTGCCTTTGTTTATTTTCCTTAAGACATATTCCAAGGCCAGATTGAATAATGTTGCTGATAAAACGTCGCCTTGTTTTACTCCTTTATTAGTCACAAAACTATCCGTCTCTCCTTTTTGGGTTTTTATGCTGACTTTCGTTTGCTTCATTGTCATGGTCACTAATTTTCGCAGCTTGTAGTCTATGCCTAGTTCTTTTAATGCTAGCATTAGTTTGTCTCTGTGTAGGAAGTCAAAAGCCTGTCTGAAGTCTATAAACAGTAGCTCAAGTTCTATTCTATACTCCTTCGCTGTTTCTAATATTTGCTCTACATTATGTATCGCATCTATTGTCGATTTGCCTTGCGTGAAACCACATTGATATTGACCTATCGTGTTCTTGGTGCTTTTGCGACAAATACACCCACAAAATTGATTTTTGGACCTCCGTCCAGAAACATTTTGTGTTACTTCAAAACCGGCAAAAATGTGACTAAGGATTGGTATTCTACATTCGACTTGAGAGATGTGTAACAAACTGTCATAAAGCTGCTGTGCAACCTTACAAACATGAACTGTCTACATTGCACTTATTATTGATAAATATATATCAAACTACAAAAAATATTATAAAAAAAGACTTATTCCCGAAAAAGTCAAGATACAAAGATATGTAACATGTGTGCCAACCTGTATTGTGAACTCCCTAGCGTCAAAATTTCTTTTCTATTTTCGATCCAAAATTAAGAGTTGTTGGCCCAAAAAAGAGTGTGTACCTACCACACGGCCAGAAACTCTTTTGCGAGTATTCGTACTTGTGTATCGCACTCATAGTTGCAAAACTATAGTTTCTCACTTTGTGATAGACACTAAACAAATTTTGGTAAAATTTCTGTACGATTTTGAGGCAATTTTGTGCCCCTAAAACCGTACAGGTATTTTACTTTTAGAAGTAATATTTCTAACCGTTAGGTAATTTTTCGAAGGTTTTTTTAATGTAACCTGCGATATTCATAGCAAAATTTCGAAATGTGGGTAAAGGGGCCTATTCACATGCGAGTATGTCTGGTGGATCTATACAGCGGACCGATTTGTCATCACTACACATTTGCGAATCTGCTCGGCAGATATATATGCCATTTGCTATACACACACGGATTGCAGCTGTTCAGTTGTGCAGTTTGTTGTTGTTGTCAAGTGTCACCATGGATAATAAAAATGGAAAAGGGAATAGGGACAGGGAATAGGAACAGGGAATAGGGATAGAGAATAGGGAAAGAGAATAGGGTAAGAGAATAGGAAAAGGGAATAGGAGAAGAGATTAAGGGAAGGGAATAAGGAAAGGGAATAGGAGAAGGGAATAGGGAAATGGAACAGGGAAAGGGAATGGGAGAAGGGAACAGGGAAAAGTATTAGGGGAAGGGAATAGGGAAAAGGAATAGGGAAAGGGAATAGGGAAAGAGAGTAGGGAAAGGGAATAAGGATAGGGAAAGGGAATAGGGAACGGCAATAGGGAAAGGGAATAGAGAAAAGGAATAGGGGAAGGAAAAGGGAATAGGAAAAAAGAGTAGGGAAAGCGGAAGGGAATAGGAAAAAGGATATGGGGAAAAGGCTATAAGGATTAGGGGAAGGGAATAGGGAAATGGAACGGGGAAAGGGAATAGGGAAAGGGAATAGGGAAAGGGAATAAGGAAAGGGAATAGGGAAAGGGAATAGGGAAAGGGAATAGGAAAAAGGATATGGGGAAAAGGGTATAAGGAAAAAATTGAAAATTATACAAATATAAAAAAGTTTGAAAATTTGGAAAAACATTAATAGAAAACTTAAAACGAATGTTGAAACAAAAACGACCCAGAGTAAAAGTAAAAGAAAGCTACCTAAAGCGCATTGCACATTCTAAAAGTGGAAATTATCGAGTAAATGGACCGACTTAAAAAAAAACAATACTTTTGAAGAAACGCATTCTAGGAGAATGCCCGACTTCTAGTATAACAAAATAAAACTTTCCCAAAACTGTTTATTGTCCGCGAAAGACATATTATATAACTTTAATAACTTTATTTTTAACTTAACCTAACTTAATCTCTCAAAAATCGTGTTCTTACTCAGTGCTTGCGTGTACCCATGATAACATCATGACAGCATGTACCGGACAGATTTGATTTTACATATTCACTAGTATTCAGATTCGGATATGTTCGGTTCGCTGTCTATGATCGTCGTCTTTGAACTTTTTTTAAAAATATATTGTTCGCACGATGTTCTTAATAAATTAATAGCTCCCTTATTAACTGTTATTTTCTAATAATTTTTTGACAGCAATCTTTTTATGTTCGAAGATCTCAAAAAGTATTAAGTTTTAGAGTAGAGTATATTAGATAATTGTGATTTTTTTTGAGTCGGGGAATTCAAAAATGCAATAATATACAGTACGTTCAATTTGAAAAATAGAATTGTATAAAGTATCGACAAAACCGAACATCCTGTATATATTAAAATAATTTTAAGCTATAGAGCACTTCATTTTCAGTACCTTTTACTTAAAAACATTTTTCGATTAAGTGATTGAGTAAGGCACGATCGACCGATGCCAAATAAATGGCACACCCTGTATATAAAGCTATTCACATATGTACTGCTGTGTATTAATTGAAATAACTAAAAAATGCCAAACTGATTAAAATGAACTATTAACCCCAGATTTACCCTCGCGAATTAAAACTTTAATCTAACCACGAAAAGTAAATTGTGAGTAAATGAAGTCAGACTTTCTTAATTATACGAAAAATTTAAAAGGTTTAATATAAAATAAAAGAACAGAATTTTTAACCCATTGACGCCATTAAACAATAAATTTATTTCAACAAAATGGGCTAAAATATAATTATGCAGAAAAAAAAACCTGAACTGAAGGTTCTGGCCTAAAATAAAAACTACACTAGACTCTAATTTAAAATAGGACAATGCTATTTCCTATGGAAAGCAAAAAAGAAATGTTTTATTTGTGCAGAAAGATTATTCAATATACAAAACCTTTGAATTTCTATCCACGTGGCTTCACAAATTAAAATAATCTAAGCGTGGACAAAAGCTAGAAATGTGCAAAAATAAAACCAAGTGTACACTTCAATACATTAACAATTATTACAATAATGATTCCTTGATTGACTATATTAAAGAAAAAAGTTAAATTTTACAATACAAAATGAATAACAAAATGGCAACAATTATAGAAATACGTCTACTTACATCAATAGTCAAACAAGGAAGTCCTTAACAAAACCCTACAATTCTTTTTCCTACAAAAATCCCTCTCTCAAAATCCGTACAACGCAGACGTAGAACATTACAATGACAATATTTAATAGAATACGCATACAATCAGCACAAGCGAACAATAGACATTTGAATAACTAGATTAATAAAAAAAAACTTAACACTATATAACTAAAATCATACAATAAATTTTTAAACTGAACTTATACAAAACAAAATAAAATTGTGAAAATTCTCGGTAAATTGAAAATCAGCTGTACGGACAAAGAAATCACAGCAACCATAATATGCAACTTAAAATACACCTCAGCGATAAAAGGGTTGTATGGGTCACGGAGTTCAAAACCGCAGCAGTATAGAACCCTTGTATATGTTCACTTCACTTTTACATAAATTGAGATACACCGCAAGATTACGCAAAACTTGCATATCGCACATTATACGCATTAAAAATACCTTAACTCTAATGTCCGCAACTTTAATAATAACAGCCTAATACCATTAGAATTGCTAATCTATGCATCTATCATAAAGAGAACAGAGATTACGGGGACACCTTGTGGCTTGGAGTTCGCAGAAGGTAGCCTATATACCCCCCGCGCCTTTAACGACAGCACTCCCGCGTATCAGAAGTTTGCGCGGTCTTAATCTCGTGTTATATTAGCAAAGTTTTGCGAGTCCACGTTGAATATATTACGAGAGAAAAGAGGCGACTTCGGTACAGGTATCAGCCATGAAACAGCTACTTCCTTTGTCCGTGGATACTGCGAACGCGGATGTAATAAGTGATGCCGCTGTAGAGGATGAACATTTTTTGAAGTCGAAGACACGTTGTCTTTTAGAACTTTTGGTTGAACTAAAGAAAGTTGTTGTTTTTTTTAACGTTTCAGTTTCCAATATGGCATTAAGGTTTCACTTCTTTATTTAACTGTTTACATAGGGAAAAATTAATTGTTAAATCGATGAAATATTTATTGACCCAAGCAGGTAACTTGTTTATACCGTAGTTGACAAAATTTAATTTTAGTATAGGAATCTTATACTATGCTTAAAATGACCACAATGCAATAACCGATGACTGTGAAACGATGTTAGGCGTTGAGCATGTGGTGGGAGACACGGCTATATGTCTGTTTCTATTTTAAAGCGGCACGCTTTTTCCTATCCTCTGCTTTCCCACACCCTAGTCAAATTTTGACGATTGTAGGATATGGGCAAAGAAGTATTTATTTCACTGAAGTAACATTTTATCAGTATCAGATGTTCAATTGAAATGGGTACAGTATTTGCTTTAAAGTAACGTTTGTCTCAACAATTTTCGGAAAAAATTCCAATAAGATTAATTTTGTAGTAAACATGTTCCAATCCAGTTGCCGTTGGAAACAAAATGTTGTAAATTGATTGATACTTAATATATCATTTTTGTAAATAAAGTCAACAATGTCGTACAAGCTTGATATTCGTAAAGGTATTGAATGGGATAAGTACCTAAACGCAATATTCTTAGGATCTACAGCGAGCAAAGTATTTCGGTTTCGAAAATCTATCAGACAATAAAAGATTGCCAGGCTCGATTATTAGTCGAACATTAGCCAGAAATAACCTAAATTATCGTAAAAGAAGAAAGGCTGCAAGATACACCGCCGCTCAGTTAGTAAATAATCCCAGGTGTTACAGCGCGTTGAGATGCATTAATTTTCGTGAAAAATTATCATTATGGACGATGAAAAAATGTTTCACGTTGTCCAACTCGGAGATCAAAGGTAATGAGGCTCCTGACATTGTTAAAAGCCAAGTTTGAAGATGAAATTTTGGTGTGGTGTGTCATATGACACTCTTTCACGACCTCATGATGAACGTGTACGGGGTGAAGCCATCAATGCAGACCCTTACGTACGAAAACGCCTTACAAAACTATAACATCATCCTAACCAAAAATGTTCTGACCTGACTTACTCTCTGCTGTTACGCCAGAATAACAAGAGACTGGTTAGCCACGAACGCCATCAATTCAATCCAAATGTTCCTCAGACGAGGCCCATTGAAAACTTTTGAAAATTCGAGAAGTCGATATTGCTACCACCCAAAGACTGATGGGCCAAGTGAGAAATAAATTACGTGCCATAGAAGAGCTCGAGCCTTTGTCCATCATGTAAATGTTATGTCCAGTTGAATTAAGACTATAAAAGAATAATGTTGTTGTTAAAATGTAAAGAAATAAAAAGAAAATGACGTGTGCTTTTTTTCCGAAAGTTTTTGAGAACTTTATTATAATAAATATTGTGAAAAACTGGATTAATGCACCTACATGTTTGTGTCAATTAACTAATTAGTTATTTCAAATCAACCGGTTGTTTACATTTAAAGATAATGTACTTGGTTTTATTAATTACATTAATTTAACGACATTAAACAGTTTGTAGACTCAATTCATTGCGCTGATTTCGGTTGACTTACCATACTTTGTTAATACAAGTTTCCATACTGCATATTACTACGTTATTGATTTGAATAAACCAATTTATGGTGGGATTCTATGCATATCTGTATTGTCTGTTATTTTATCAGTAAAGCTGTAGGCATGCATGTATTATAAATGGTTATAGACTTACAGATAACATTACAGGCGCTATAGATTTTCACAGAATCTCACCATTATTGTATCAACATGTAATGATTTGTTAAAATTGAATTTTTATAGTCGTTACTGTAGACTTCTTCCAGTTGACCCCATCCCTTCCCTCCCCCACATTACAGTTAATTCGTAGGTGCATCGTTATGTAATACAAGTCGCTGTTCTCATGATCACAGCTCGCTATAGATAATCACCTGTTAAACTTTTATGATCGTGTCTACCAAGCATTCAAGTTATGCTAAATATGCGTGGTTACTGCAGTAAAATGCTGCCATCTTCACGTCATTTTCTGTACTTATGCAATGTATTTGCCACTATTCTTGTTTATATATGTCTTAATAGTTATTCAACCGATTGGAAGTACCATTGGGGGTCTGTTAGATGGCGCTCCGCACCAACTAAGAAACACGCACGCCAAATACCTTAATTGATGATGAAATAAATAATAGAAAATATTAAATAATGGTAAAATTTCAGAATATCTCATACGTCATATCAATCATTAAAACAAAATAATAACTGGTTTACATGGTGGTATATCTGGTTGCCGACTCGCCAGTTACCAATGCATTGACAATTTGTTTTATAACGTTAGGCCGGTTTTACATTATACTTAATTTAGTATGCAACTTTGATATAAATTTGCTATTAAATATTTCAAAGAGTATCATACAGAAAAATTTATTTGTAAATTTCGTACGAAATATTGTACTAAATATTTAAAACCTGTTCTATTTTCTCATTAATTTTACAAACGAAATATGCGTGCGCAATATATGAATTGTTGGTTAAGTCCAGTGGGATAGGTCGGCGTCTGTCGTACTATACAGATCGCTCAATCTAAGTTGACATAGACAACGCAAAAATACACGATGTAATTTGTAGTTGAGTCAAAGCATAAGGAAGTTCTGTTGTCTATCGTATATCGCTGTATCACCATCCATTTTAGAATAATGTCGTGGTCATGTCAGCAGGTTGAATTGTTGATTGAGTATTCAAAACTACCCTAGATAAAGTTAAAATTGATTGATTGTATAACAATTTGTTGAACATACTCAGTTTTATAATCTATAAAAAAAGATAGATACATACAAAAAATTGCATTTTACTTTTAGAATTATATTTCATCCGTAACTTGTCTTGCAAAATTAGCAGATCTATTGCCACTTGGTCGTTGCACCTTACCAAAATTTCAACATTTTCCTCTGCAACTTCATCTATATCGATGTAGCTTAAGTTTTTAGTAGAACACTAGAAATAAGCTTATAATCACCATCTGAAGGTCTAAGTACTACTAGACTATTTGCGTCTTTATAATTGAAGAAGTAAAATCTATCAGATCCAGGTCTATCCACGTCCGTCAAGATCATCTAAACAATGAGGAAATTGCCAAAGTTCATCAAATCGTTCGACAATGGACCGCCAGTCCTTAATCCCGAATTTAATAAATTTAGAATGCATCTTCCTTCAGGTCACATACTTATCCAATTTTTACATAATATTTTACGGGACTAGCTATCATAGTTACATTTAAAGATGATAGCCGTAACAGCAATACTTCTTGGTCAGCCATTTTACGGTAATATTAATCCTTTTCATAACTTTTTTCATACTAAATGTTTTACTTTAAATATCAAACAGACATATTCAAATATTTTGTACCAATTTTCAGATGTAATTTTTTTTTTTTATGTATGACATGCAGGTAAATTTCTTTATAAATTCAAAATAAAATTTTATACAAAATTTCATACTAAATTAAGTATAATGTAAAACGGGCCTTTCACATAGGGCAATTGTATGTGTAATAGACAAAAAAAGAGCTCGCTATAAACAAGGCTACTATACAGGTAGAAAACTTTGCGATTATGCTTGTATCAGGGCAGGTGTTTGGAAAGTTTGAGAAAGTCACCCTTTTCTCAAACTTTCTAACTGACATAAAAATAAATAGTTTTCTGTATAAGCCAATTATTTTTGTTTTTAATTAATGTACAGTTAGAATAAATTATTATTTCCTTCGTTTAATTTTTTTTTCTTTTTGGTGCTGCAATAAATTGAATAAGTAATTATGCAACATCATTATGATCAGCCAGTCCGTAATGCTATTATCTGCCTCCTAGCATAAGGGGATCTCCGTCTACCACTGCTACTCTTTGTAAAAGTGACATATAGGCAGGCAAGTTTTGCAAGCGGCTCGAAAAGCGAGAGACAACACAGACGGCAATTAGGAGCAACGGGTTCGCAAACCATAAATTACGAAATATTTCTATACGGGCCAACTTTAAATAATGTCACTTTAGAACGGGCGCGGCGGCTGTTCGTCTAACTCTGGGCCGTACTCACACCCTCGAGGTACTCCTACGGATCTTGTGTAGTAGGTAGAGGACACGGCACACCAGCGCGCCCTCTACCGGCCCAAGAGGGGCACCGTTGTAAGTATATATTTGCTTCGAACAGTGCTCACGATGCGGGAGTCTGCTCTATGGATGAGTGTTGCGATTGATAAGCATGAAACAAGACGAGAAGGTTAATATTTACTAATCCTCATTTGGTGTTAAATATTCGCGTATGAAAATTGCGTTTAACTTTATGAAATAATTTACGGAAACTTTTATCATGTAACGAGGAACATATGCTTTCAATTTAAATAAAATTGGGACAATTTTACAATTACAAGGACTGAAAATATTCATTTAAAAAAAAGTGCTTAATTTACCCATCACAAAATGCTTTGCTAATAATAATGAATTTTTGCATTTTTGTTTTGTGATTCTCCTAATATTTTTGTAGTTTGTGCAAGGAATAAGTTCGAATTATTGGAGCTTAATAATAATAATAATAAGAGTTTATTGCCGTGGTCCCTAGGAACATAGACATTGTCAAAAAATTACACACGTTTATGTTTATATAAATATAAGAAGAAAACTTAAAATTAAATGGTCCATAATTAAAATATTAAATGTACATTATAAAATTACATATTTAAGTACTCGTCCAAGTGTAAAATTGAATATGATTATTTAAAAATGCTTAAGTTAACTTTGAATTTGAGATAAAGTAACGGGGGTTTTTTAAACTTACTGGTAACTTAATTGTACAGTTACTATAGCCTTATATCCCGGACTAGACTCAAAAAACTTTGTTCTATGTTGGGGTATATACGTTCTGAATCTATATTGTTACGATTGTTATTTTGAAAATTATACAAGATATTTTATTGAGAAAATTTATATTGAGAATAAAATTTGTTCAGTCAAACCCGTGAATTTGTTAGAACGAAACAATTTTTTAGTTCAAATGTAATCAATATACAAAAATCATTAGTGAACATATAATATTTTCACCACAAAAATAATTATTTTTAGATTTGAGTAAATTAGATTTCCTCAACTGTTCAACTGGTAACATATCATATTTATTTTGATAGAAGTATATAATAAGTATATTATATTGAATATTGCCATTATTTTGCTTCCAAAATATAAGTATTTATTGGACTGATATGTTACTTGCTTAATTAAGCATTTTCTACTATTCAAGGGTAAGAATTACCGGACTAATTTTGTGTCTGTAACGCCAAAAAACCCGGTAGGGTAAATTAATAATAAAGAAATATATGTAATTAAATAAATTTACTGTCATACTTTATACTTTACAAAGTTGGGAGAAGGTAGCGTATCAAGGTACTCCAGAGTGGCGCACGGGATATTATGCGTAGAGGTATAGATGTTAATAGTATCCGTGTTCGTGCGACCGGTGTCTCCAATACTTCCCACTTATGCCTGGGGTTTGGTATCTAATCGGCATGGTTGCTGATATAATTTCAATGAGTATAATAATTTGCTGGCATTACCTACTGAAAACTAATAACTAGTAAATATCTATATGTGTTTGTTAATGTACAAACCTACCATGTTCATATATTATCGACACAATGCCGCTGACTCTAACTTTTCAAAGCTTTTTAAACCAGTAATCCTTAATAATTTAGAGTACACGTATCAACTTATCACTTCTCTAATACTGCTGAAACGGCTGGGGTATCTATTTAGATTTACTTACACTCACAACCAACAGCATTGTTCGCAGGTCAATCAAAAAGTGACGCCAAGTAAAGCGTATTGCTGTGCACTGAAGGTAACAAAAGAATTTTGAAAAATGCAAAATGAATATAAAAAATGAAAAATTAAATTTAGCTAGCTCAACGGATAAAAATCTTAAAAAGGGCGCAAAAGAACAATTAAACTCAGGGTTAACCTCGCAAATTAAAACTAATCACGAAAAGTAAAATGTGGGTGAAAGAAATCTGACTTTCTTAATTACCCCAAAAATTGAAAAGGTTTAAACAAAAATAAAAGAACAGAATTTTGAATGACGTTAAATAACAATCAAAAATTTTTATTAAAAAAAAAAAGAAAAAAAAGCTCATTACAACTATGCAGAAAAAAAAACCGTGGACAAAGGGTCCTGATCTAAATCAAAACTGCTCGATTCTAAATTACAAAAGGGTAATTGCTAAACCCTTTATCAAGGCAGAAAAAACAAATTAGTTCAGGAAGACAATTCTTTTTATAGCAACCAATCCACGTGGTTTCAAAATTAAAACAAACTACGTGGACAAATCAAGTAAATTAACAAAAGAAAAATTTAAATACAAGCACAATGCTTCTATTCACCCAACCCGAAGTGATTAATAAATAATTACAAATCAGTAAAATTAAAAAACGAAAAAAATTAACTCTTTAAACTAAAATACCTTCCCGAACAAAAATAATAAATGATCTTATATCTAAATTGTGTACACAACAATACAATAACAATTATTATATAGCGAGTTCCTTGATGGACGAAATAAATTCAAATTAAACGAAACAAATCTTTAAATGAAAAGTATGAATAAAATGGCAGCTTTGAAAAGAAAATTACAACTTCTCACGCTTACGTCTGTCTCGGAACTGAGTGACAATCTCGACCGCTGCGTACAGCGAAGTCGCACGGAGATCAGTCCGCCAACGGACGAAATCTGAAAACATAATAACATAAACAATACAAGTGAACGCAAAACATATTAATAAATGAAATTAATTTAAAACAACAGAACACTTAAATAAATAAAACATGCAATCAATTCATTAACAAAATCTTATATAAAAATAAACAAAACATGAAAATTTTTTCGCAACATTGACAAAGGCTTATCGGAGTAAACAAGAAAAAAAACTGAAATTTGCGAAAACCAACAAGATTTAGTTCATTTAAATATATATTAAGTTTCTATTTTTGAATAAATAAAAATATTCAGATTGATAATAGGCTTTTTTTGTGTGTAGGGATATTGTATTTAAGAAAAATAAAATTAAAGCCTGCACCGAAGTTAAGGAACAGTCTGTACAGATAACGGTTTACGCGTTATGGAGGAATTCCTTCCCAGTGAAACAGCCTGTATAAGGATGCTTAGGTTTGATGTTTTTTTGTGGATAATTTGTGTTAAAGTGATAAATGTACAGAATGTAAACTTAAAATGAGGTTGTGGCTGATTAGTTAGCGTTGTTGTTGTGTTACTATTAAAATAATTGAAACAGAAAAACAATACTGTTGTCCAGAAGATGGTTAAAGCCGAAACCGGTAGACAGAGAATTTAAAAATAAATGATTGTGTAACGCTGTTTTCTTACCTTCTCGCTCGTACTGTATCTATTTTTCCTTACTGTACCTATTTAACGTTCCTTTTATTCGGAGTAACCTTGGGGCGTAACATACTAGTCGCCTACGTGTTACATTGCTGTTAATTTTCGATCTCGCTCTGGGTATTGTCACTAGAAGCGGAGGTTACGATTAGTATTGAGGGTTACTTCTTTTATTACTTTACCGGGGATACTGCCGACCTGTATCTTGTTCAGCTTTATTTTTCCGTGCCTTTTTCTCGGTTGTTCGTTATTTCCCTTACTTTCTTTCTGTTTCCTGGAAGAGTTGGTGAACCTCGTTGTTTTGTCTACTACACCGGTCAGCTGTTTTGACAGCGCGAACGATGTTAGCGGCGGTTGTTCGGTAAAGTCAGGGTTACCAACTTCTCATTTCTAAATTTCTCTTCAAGTTATCTTTTCTGCGAGTACTTTGTATTGTCTAGGGGGATGTTTAGAGCGTTTTGCTTTGTGGAGTTTCAATTACGTCGTTTCCGGTATCGATTATTCGAGAATCGTGGATTTATCGGAAAGGTTCGAAACGATCTTCCGGTTTTCTTGACACTCCCGTGTTGGCTCTATGAGTGTGTAGGCCTGCGTTTGGTTCGTCCGCAATTGCCATTTTGTTGTGTGGAAGTAACGCATTTGAGTCATGCGGATTTAAGGGCATTTTGCGAGTACTGCTGGCGGAATCGCATTGTTTTTGATGGTTTAGGCGAAGGCCTAGTGTGGAAATTTTTACGGTTCGTATCGCTCAGGCGGATTTTGTGCAGTCAGACGACCTACGTTTTCACCGCCCACGTGTTTTGAACGTGTGGTTCCTTAAATCCCTTGGACGCAAGGTAGGAGCAACTTTCTTTCTCTTTACGTTTTCTAAGACTTTGGTATCGTTACAGGGTTTTTCCTTTCACCTACGGGTTAACCTACTCATTGTATTATTATAAGCTGTGGGCCCTTTTTAAGGCATAATTACCGTTGCCTAATCTTGATGGGGTGATGTAATCTCCCGAATTGGACCTTTGGTGTTGTCCATCTCAAGCCTGCCATTCAGGGTTTAGTCACCGCCATCCGCTGCACGTTTTTTTGCGGGTTTACCGAGCCTGGAGACAGACCCGAATTCCTGATCTGGGGGGCCGTCAACACCGGAGGTCGGCACGTTTCTCCAAGGACGCTAGACGTGGGGGAGGACGTCGGCGAAACGAACCAGGCTTGTGTTTTAAATTTTACCTTTATTGCCGTTAACTATTTTTGTATGCTTGCCTAAACGGCAGCGTAGAGCCAATTTCTTGAGTAAAGAAGCCAATTAGGCATCGGGGGCTCATGTTTGTTACTTTTTTTTCTTTTCCCTTCAGGATATCAAGTAATTGTTTTATATATATTTAATTTTAAACTTTTATAAATGTTATCGTCGTCGGATGCGGCAGAGTTTTAAACTCGCAACTGTTGAAATATTGTTAGCGCTAAGCTTTGGTGATCATCAACGTTACGCGTACGAAACCCTTCCGTGTGTAGTTAAGATTACCTTTGTAACTTGGTTACGTTTCAATTATCTTTAAGGTAACTCGATAATTATTTGAGCCCTAATATTTTTTTTTTGTACTCGTCTGCGTTTATACATCTTATTTTCCGAAATATTTACGATTCTTAACATTCCTTTTTATTACGCATATTTACCATTTACAATAAACTTGTTACTTACATTTACCACGTAATCTGTAGTTTTGTTATTATTTTTTTTCCTGTTGTTACGCTGATTTCCCCCTATACTTACTATCTCCGAATTTCCCGTTTTGACGGACGCCTCGACAGGGTAAATCTTAAAGCGGGTGGCGCCTTAGTTTTCGATCTTTGTTGTTAACCCACCCCCGTCTCCACTGAAGCCGGCGGACCTGAATGACAGGTAAATCCTGGACTTTTCGGAGGAGTCAGCAGTAGTTTGGTTTTTTTATATTTTTGGCGAGTAAGTTGGTTGGCGTCATGATTGGAAAGAACACTTATTTATATATTATTACTAATTGCACCACCAATCTGAAAACTTTCAATAACTAGAAAAACAATAGCTTGCATTTCAATGACAGATGTTTATCG
The DNA here is from genome assembly GCA_004143645.1 of Protaetia brevitarsis. NCBI lineage: Eukaryota > Metazoa > Arthropoda > Insecta > Coleoptera > Scarabaeidae > Protaetia > Protaetia brevitarsis. The sequence continues at coordinate 1,290,568 of RXPK01000284.1, read as the reverse complement.
GAACAGCCCATCATAAAATTTAATGACGCACAACCCACAAGAACGTTTCAGATTATTTCGAAACCATCCTGTGCAATAAAAGAACACGTTTCAGTCGTAATTTTAACCCTTTTCGCGAACATTCGATGTCCTCTTTTTAGCTATCTCCTTTTCAGCACATCGAAGCGCGGTCAGCCGAAGGGAAATTAAAGATTAGCGTCCGACTCCCGCATTGCGAGCCATAAAGAATGTCCACGATATTTTTCGGAAGCCCGGATTACTCCGGCGGGTTGTTCGCGGTCGCGACAGCGTTCGCTTAGACCGGCGTTTCCGCTTCGCCCCTCGCTAAGGACGAGATTTATTAACTTTGACGCCGGCGAAACAAAGGGTGCAAAAATCCACTGGCAAACCGTAAAGTTCACATTCGCACACGTTCGTTGTAGGTGGTTAAATGAGAGAGCGGTGCACCGTCTGATAAAACTGGAGATCGATTTTCAAGAGAGGTAAAAACTTTGGCGAATGCCTAAATGTTCAAACAAAACGAATCCTTTGTTTTTGGAATTTGGAATCTTACAAAAAAAGAAATAGATAAGAAAAGGAAAATATTGAATAGGAAAGACTGGTTTAGTCCCTGACATATAACTTCGTGCTTAGCATCTATTATTTGTATATGGTTTAAGCGTGACTTGCCGCAATCACCTCTCAAAACGCATCCACACAATTCACTGAATAACTGACAACAGCACTGATCATAAAGGACAACAAACAAGAAATTGTCTCGGCTCGTTCGAACCCTACAATTGACGTCCATGCTGAACTGTTGAAATATAAATTGAGTGGTATCCATCACGTTTTATAGATACGGCACTCGTAAAAGTGAAATAGTGCGCTTGTATTTTATACAAACATTGTTCCTGTTCTAGAACTACGAGCACAAGTCATGCAATGACAATGTGCGTACTTTATCTTTAAACGTTTCCTTAATACAAAATTAAGCAGATTAACATTAAAAAATTAATGTGAATTTTGTGTTCCTCTTTTGCCTGAAGATTATGAGTCTATTTGTTTGACTATTCAGCATAATATCTGTTCATATTGTTTTTTCTTAATTCTAAATATTATACACTTCGCATCTCTTCCATAGACGTTTTGTGGTAATTGGCAGAGTTGGGATTACTTTTAGGTTAAAAGGGCATAACTTAGAAAAAAATGCTGCATTTCTTTTTAAAATAAAGCGCTAAAAGATTGCTAATAACAACACCTTTTCAAAGACGTATCGCTCAACGCCTCTTCCTATTTGAAGTTTTCGGTATGATTTTCACCCCCGATTAATAATAATAATAATAATCTTTATTTGTACCATCAGAATATATACTATAAGGAAGATAATATAGAAAATATATATAATAAATAACAATAAATGAAAAAAATATAAAAAAAATATATATAAATCAAATAAAATAACAAATCAAGTTGGCACAAATCTGAGGGCGATGTTCAGCCTAGTTCGCTTAACGGACCGCTGATCTACAAAGGAACATAAAGAACACAAAATATACACAATGAGTGTTTTCAAAAACAATTAATAACTACTATTCTGGATCATCTGCAATTGCCGACGCATACTACACTTAAAACTATAAACTGATAGTACCTTTAACCTTTTGTCCACCATATTGTACTTTTCTATTTGACCCTGTATATTGTTTAAAAAAAATGAAAGATATTTTAATTTATGATGCAAAACTATCAACGACAATATTATCTTAAAACGAATAATAAAGAAGTTATGATGGTTTTTATTTTGTAAAATGTAGAGCAGTATAAAGAATCAACTTTTAACAAAACAGATACATGTCTTTGTGGTTGATGTTTATTTTAACATATTACATCTTAAAATAATGTTGTTGAAATTAAATTGAAAAGGAAAAAGTAAATGCATAATTTATAAATACTGCTCAAAGGTATCACCTTCATTCTCAATACGTTTTCGCGCCCGCTTGAGTACACTCTGGGTAGCTCTTAAGATTGTCCTTCCATCCAATTGGCGGAAAACCTCCCTAACCTTATTTTGCGATTCGCTCACGCTGTTATATCGGGGTCTGTATATCTGATCTCTTAAATAGCCCCAAAGAAAAAGTCTAAAGGTGAAAAGTCAGGAGAGCGTGCTGACAAAATCACAAAGGGAAGCATTTGTATTTATGTGATATTCGCCTCTTATAATATGTATAAACATATTTTTCATTGAAACCTCGCATAACTAAAATACATACAGTTACGGACAAATGTCATACACATATCGTTTCATAATAAAATTAATAAAACATTTCAATTAAAATGTTGCATAACTTTTTTTATTATCTCTCAATACTTCATAGATAGTTATCTTTTCATTGCTTTTTTACAGCATAATACTGAAAAATAAATTGGAATTAACTCTTGTCTGCGATTGTATATCTCGACACTAATATTAGGTCTCTCTTATATTTTTAATAGTAAAAAAATTAGACACTGAATAGTTGAAATGAAAGCAGTAGGTGTTGCATTTTGTGTTTCAGCACGATAACTGTCCGGTGCAGAAATCGCAAATTGTACAAGAATGGATAGGTTCCGCGAACATTTATTTAACAAGTATTGACCTGGCCTCTAAATAGTCCGGACTTAAGTCCTATTGAAAATGTTTGAGCTGCATTAAAGCAGAATATATATTTATACGTATACAAAAGCTCCATTCCAGGGAAATGCAGATAAACTATGAGAAACTTCTAGGAAGTAATCGAAAATAATGGGAACTGGAGACATTGGATACTTCAGTATTGAAGAAATGAATTTATGCAAATGTTATAATTAGACAAAACAAAATAAATTTATAGTGAGAACATTTTGTTATTACAGTATCAGATATGTATACGTATGATACGTTACTACCAAAGTATGTCCTTGCATTTACTATTAGGTTTGTTCGCTGTGCAATCAGAAACTATCCACAACTGAACGACGCATGCGAAATGAACAGCTGTGCGTTCGCAGTGCAACAATTTCGTATTTCGACCGTTGGTAATTTAAAATTTGGTGTTCGCCAGTATCCAAATTGTAGTCAGTGACGTTTTGTATTAATCCAGTAAAGTTCACGGATTTCTTGTGGATTTTAAATTCGCTCATGCGCACTAAACGAGAGAAATACACTGCGCCGTGTGCTCGCGCCGGCTGACATATAAATTCCCAATTGCTTGGACACAGATGGCAGTAGTGTCGGTTTTGGATGTGTTCGCAGAGCAAATTATCAAATTAATTTCAAACTACAATCCCTTTTTGAATCATGCGCACTGGAAAAACCGAAATAGTTTCCAATTAAGTTCTGATTCGCACAGCGAACAAAGCTATTGAAAACTATATATTTTATTTATATTCAAATTCACTTATTGCTAAATGTTACAATTACAAAATTACGAAAATGAAAGAAAGAAACTTGTCTATCCACTATATTCCATATTGGCGGTAATATGATGCGAAATCAAGTATTTAATTAAATCAATAAGAACATTCAGAAACAGAAAATCTATTTTACCAAGGAATACATAAAAATATTATTTCAACGCGTGCTTGTTTATGTCTTAATAACAAACACTAAATTATAAAAACAAGAAATCCTGTGTCGGATAAATACACAACGAATCATACATAACATCTGTTTACACCGATAAGCCGCAGTCGTAGTAAAAGCTAAAAAATATATAAATATTAAAATTTCTTGGAAATGCCTCATTCAGTTATTTTTTCGTATATTGCAATTAATCAGCGTTAAAAGCGTTAATACTTTGCTAATTTAACCTACTTTCTATAATCAATAATAACAGATATAGCAATGGTGCGCACTTAATTTGAATCAGCCTGTATACAGGGTTGGGATAAAGTATGGAACCAAGCAAATATCTTTAAAACGGAGAGAATGGTATTGATGAAACTTTGCAAATAAATGTAACGAAATATAATACATCTGATGTAGATTTTGTTGTTGTGACTTTACCCTCTATTTTTTTTTATTTAAATGGAACACCTGTATATTTTTGCATATTATAATAAACATTGTTTTCCAAATTCGGCCATATTGGTTTTAGCACCGTTATCTGTAAATCATGGAGAGATAATTAGTTTGGCAAAATTTCAGTGGGGTTGGTATAATACGTCAATAGATGTCAGTGCCTAGAAGTGTGAACTACAACCCGAAGTTTTGCGCAGCAACGAACAAAGGAATTGAAACAAAGAATAGTCGATGGATGTGATTTAATCCGCAGAGAAGTTTCAGAAAAGGTAACTCAGGAATTTCGTAGAAGCTATGGAGGCAAATGACGAGCATTCTAAACATTTTAAATGAGTCCGTTTATAAGATCTTTGTCCATAATTTACAATAAATAAAATTAATTGTTCAGTAAATGTGAACTGTTCTATTTTTCCATTGTTTACAGATAATGGTGCTAAAACCAGTATGACCGAATTCAGAAAAACCAGATCCATTATAATCCACCATTTAAATTAAAAAAAAATGGAGGGTACTTCCGGTTGAACCGGAAGTACAATCACAACAACAAAATCGAATTCATATGAAGGGTGCACGGGAATAATGATCAAAGTCCGTATTCATACATTCAGAGATAAATGAATTTTAAAATTTGGCACTTAAAGGTTCAAAACCAAACTACATTATAGCAACTTTGATTTCTACGGACTACGACCCTTTTTGAAACAGTTTGAACGCGCATGATTATAATACTCAGAACTTCCTACAAAATGGCACCCTTATCTCATTTTCACAAAAAAAGGGACTTTGATCGTTATTCCCGTGCACCCTTCATATGTATTATATTTCGTTAGACTTATCTGCAAAGTTTCATCAATACCATCCTTTCCGATTTAAAATTATTTGCTTGGTTACATACTTTATCCCAAACCTGTTGAAGTTTAAGTTAACACCAGTAATCTTACTGTAAAAATCGGCAAAAGAAAAATGTTTTCTTTTCCTTCTCCCTTACCACCACGCTTCTTCCAAATGCTTCGTTTCCTTTTACACGTATTTTTCCGAATAAACTCAGCCCCGGTATTAATCTCGGGGACACGACACCGACTCGCGGAGGAGAATTATTTAATAATCCACTCTCCGCGGCCCCAAGTCCCGCACCCAGCCGCCCGACGCTACGACGACACAGCGACCGCTTCGCCGAACGCCCCCTTAATGAAGAGACGGCCGTTTTAACTTTTATTTATCGGTATAATATCTGACACAGCGCCGGATAATTTTTCCGCGTCTTACCCTTCCAGTGTCCAGGATCCCGCACATCCAGCCGCCTACCTAACTTATGCATTACGGCTGATGTAAAAACATGTCGCCTCAATTACCATTCTCCACCTCACCTCAGCGTCTCCTTCTACTACTTCTACCCCTCTCCCGTGCTCCACTCCCTCACGGGCGCACCGGCAAATAAAAACCATAAATCCGGCACATTAGTACTGTGTCGCAGGTCGCAGACCGGAAAGAGGTCTGTGGAGAGGTGGGAGGGAGGGAGGGGAGTAAGTTCCATCTCGAGCCCCTTATATTCTTCTTATATTTCTGCCTAATTAGAATTTCTTTTCATTACCCGCTTTGCCGAGGACATTTATTAGAGGTTTACGGTCTTCCTTTCGCCTTGGAAGCGGTCCGAAGGTGGTGGTGGGGAGGATACGGTTTAGACGCTCGGGTCCGCGTTATAAATTAATATGCAACCGGTGATGTATCCTGGAAAACCTACGCACGTTTAATTCCTCCTCTCCTTCCACGAGCTGGTGCAGGTGACGCCCGCTTTTATATTTCTTTTCGGAGGCGAGGAGATATTTTTAATTGTGATTTCTCTGCGTCCATTCATTAGTCGGTGGAGTTGCTGGTCGTCGCTTTTGAATTTATTCTCGGCGGGTGTGGAATTAACGAAAAAAATGTGTGCAAGGGGGGTGGTGGGTCGTTACATCACTTTGGAACACTTTATGATATTTCAGTAATTTTAAAAATAAAAGAATATCCATTCTTGTTATACTTAAAAGTACAATGCCATCGTAAACGCTTTCAATTCTTTCATTATTCATTATTTTGCATAACTATTTTGGCCCTACTTCCGAACTACCTGCAGCTGCGTGTGACGTTTTCCTTTAATCAGCGGCGAAACTGGCAGTCGTTCCCACACACATAACACCTTTATCAATGTACAACAAAGGTGTCGAATTTTTTCGCCTAACGTAGGAATTTACATTCGCAGAATGTTACCTTTGTACTTTCCGCCAAAGCATTAAATGAAAAATAATTTTGGAATCTTGGATAGATTTCAATTTTAATTCTCTGTTTGCATCTAAATGTTGTTGCAATTAACTATTCGCCATAACCCTCCTCGCATTTTTTTTTACGCACCGTTCTCACAATTGACAAGACTGCTCCACCTTCCATGGTTTTGGTTAATGGCTTTGACAGTTTGCTTTATACGGCGAATCATGAGTTGCTCCTGTCTAAGGATTGTATACCGGTATTAATTGACCAAAAAACGTTCGATAAATTTACCGGTTTTATTCGGTAAATGAAAAATCTATACCAGAAATTTTTATCTACGAAATATTGTGTTTATAGATATGTATTTAAAGATCTAAAGGGACATTGAAAATAAAAAAAAACGGTAAGTGTAAGTAAACAATATACCCCACTTATTAATTTCATGAGAGATGTTTTTTGTTCAATTTTATTTTAAACTTTCTTGAGATTAAGAACCGCTGTAATGCCCTAGAATAGCGAATATAGAAAAGAAACTGACAAAAACTTTTGATTAGAAACGTATAACCACACTTCCACCGAGTTAGTCAGAAGGAGAAGGAATCAAAAAATTGAAAAAAGGTCGTGTAGAAATTAAAAGAAAATAAGAATGGAAACAAGATGGATAACGAAAAGCAACGCAAAAAAGCGGCGAGATTTAATGTTCATTTGCTGCTAGGACGGTAGGAAGCAAAACACCCCACTTTCCTACCTGCCTTGTCAACAAGTGCAATTTCAATTCTTCTCATTTTATGGTTTTTTGTGTGGATTTTATTTATCTCTCGAAAAAAGTTGAGTTAGCATATGTGATTTGTGCTCTGGAGTTTCTTAAGATTTTTAAAAGTTTAAAATCGTTTTTCTTAAACAGTAAGTAAATATAAAATTTTTTAATATTTAAAAATAATAAGATATAAGAACAACATTTCACGTATTTAAATTAATAGCAATTTTGAATACACCACATTATGAGAGAACATTAATGCAACATTGTTGTAAAATAAATCATTAAAATTTGGAACCTTAAATATTTTGTTTTACTTCTACAGCTGTTTAAAATAATTAAATACAAATATTTATTACAAAATACTAATATTATGCCTTATGATTGTGTAAAATATGTATTATTCTAGCCTAACTTCTAACCCTATTTTCTTGGGGAATCCCCATTAATGTCACACATGAAAAAAAAAATTACCGGTAATTTAATTTTCATTTACCGAATTACCGGTAAATGAAAAAGTCGGTAAATTTACAATCCCTACTCCTGTGCAATGCTGGCAAGCCAACTTCCCGACTTTTTGGGGAAAATGCTTTTCTCTCGATTGGCAAAATTATGACGGCAAAATGTCACTTTAAATTTGAATAAATGTCATATTGACAAATGCTGAAGTTAGTGTTTCCCAAAATTATTCTAATTAATCTATTCACTTAATCAAAAACCGAAATATTAGGTTTGTTAATGTTGTGTTTCACTACTTATTGGTTATTTAAGTTAGAGAGTTGTTTGGTTACAAAGTTTTGTCCTACTTAATTTTGATGCAAATCAGGCTATCATCCCCCGTCATTATTAATATTTTGACGTGGCAAGAAAGTACTTCTCATATTCTCAAATATCATGCAGATGTCTCTACTTACCAGAATCTGATGTAACATTTAATTCAATGTAAATTTGTATGATTCAGCAGGCCTTATAAAGCCAAACGTCAAAAGTCCACCAATAGGCCGGGGGTTGAGTAGGGATGAAAGGAGCGGGAAAATTTCCAATCAAAGAAGGAGGAAAACTATTCGAACCAGTTTCGATGGCATTTGAATAGCATAAACTACATTACTTTGTTGGTTGTTAGGCAAACTACATTTCAAATTCGTAAATTGTTTTTTACAAGGAACTGCTGAAGTATATGCCAGACGTATGGGGGTATTCTTGAAAAGTCCATTGAATTTGTCTGTTAGATTTGGTATGTACATTAAGAAAACATATGTAGGTTCACTTTTTTGGCCATCAACCCGAGGCTGAAAATTAGAGCCAGTAGAAAACAGCAACCTATTTACCATACACTTGGGATACTGGTTTAATAAGAGTATTGTCTTGAAGTATTTGAGATCGGTAAGTAAGAATTCTTCATGACTGATTTTCATAATTCTGTTTTTCATTGCCAGGACTAAGCCAGTCCTAGTTCTGAGAGACGTTCTTTTTGCCTCACAAAACCAATCATTTTTCATTGAATCATCGATGATCCTTGATTAGGAAACAACACGACCTCCCGTCCGCACTACAATTTGCCAAGTGGCATAACACTTTTATATGATTTTTTGGTATCGATGATGGTAAAGAAGATAACATATATCTTTACGATCATCGATACCAAAAATTATACGGATTTACGACCCCTTATCGGGAAGCAATCTAGGCCGTAACTCTTCTACATCACATTTTGCTGAGTAACATAACACCTTTATATGATTTTTGATATGTTACGGATGATTTTGGTTGAAATTGTTTTAGATTTCAAACCAATCGTTAAGAAGATATACATTCTACAGATTTCATGCCATCTTATAGGGAAACAGTGCAAGCTCTCAACTCGTCTGCACCACAATTTGCCGAATGATATAGCACTTTGTGTGATTTTTTTGGTATCGATAATTTTGTTTGGAGTTATTTTGAAATTTAAGTCGATCGTAAAGAAGATATGTTGTACGGATTTACGACCCCTTATCGGGAAGCAATCCAGCCCGTAACTCTTCTACATCACATTTTGCTGAGTAACATAACACCTTCATGTGATTTTTGGTATGTTATGGATGATTTTGGTTGAAATTGTTCTAGACTTCAAACCATTCGTTAAAAAAATTACGTTCTATAGATTTCATGGCCTCTTATCGGAAAACAATGCAAGCTCGCAACGCGTCTGCACCACAATTTGCCGAATGACATAGCACTTTTGTGTGAGTTTTTTGGTATCGACAATTTTGGTTGGAGTTATTTTGGTATTAAGTCGATCGTAAAGAAGATATGTTGTACGGATTTACGACCCCTTATCGGGAAGCAATCCAACCCGTAACTCTTCTACGTCACATTTTGCTGAGTAACATAACAGCTTCATGTGATTTTTGGTACGTTACGGATGATTTTGGTTGAAATGGTTCTAGACTTCAAACAATTCGTTAAGAAAATTACGTTCTATAGATTTCATGGCCTCTTATCGGAAAACAATGCAAGCTCGCAACTCGTCTGCACCACAATTTGCCGAGTGACATAGCACTTTTGTGTGATTTTTATGGTATCGATAATTTTGGAATTTAAGTCGATCGTAAAGAAGATATGTTGTAGAGATTTACGACCTCTTATCGAGAAGCAATCCTGGCCCGCAGCTCTTCTGCACCACATTTTACCGAGTGACATAACACCTTTATGTGATTTTTAGTATCTTATGGATAATTCTTGTTGAAGTTGTTTTGGAATTTAAACCAATCGTTAAGAAGATTTACGTTTTACGGAATTATGGCTTCTTATCGGGAAAAAAATCCAGGCTCGCAACTCGTCTGCACCACAATTTGCCGAATGACATAGCACTTTTGTGTGGATTTTTTGGTATCGATGATGTTGGTTAGAGTTATTTTGCAATTTAATTGAATCATAAAGAAGGTCTATGTTTTACGGATTTATAACTCTTTATCAAGAAGTAATCTGGCCCACATTTTGTCGAGGGACATAACACCTTTATGCGATTTTTGGTATCTTATCGATAATTTGTGTTGGAGTTATTTTGGAACTTAATCCCATCGTTAAGAAGATGTACTTTGTACGAATTTATGGTTTGTAGTTTCTTCTTTTTTTTAGAATATATTTTATTGCGCCTCCGTCCAGAAACACTCATGTTGCAGTACTTCAAAAAACTACCGTTTTCCTGCCTAGATGGGCAAAAATGTCACTAAAGGTTGGCCACACTAGATTCCACATGACAGACGTCTAATAAATTGTCATTAAGCTACTGTTCAACCATGCTAAGATAAACTGGTATCTTCATTGTACTTATTATTGATGAAATAGGTATTAAACTAGAAAGAAAATTACAGAAAAATATTTATTCTCAACGTCAAACGTCAAAATACTAAGGTATGTAACATGTGTGCCATGTGTTGCACTGTCAACTCCCTACACTGTAAAAAAAGTTGCAGTAAAATTACATGTAAAATCGTTGGTAACAAAGTTGCCTACAATTTTACAGGTAAATTTGCTTCATAAGGTAAAATTTCTACCATCTAGTAAATTTCACATGCTGATGTGTTTTACAAAGATTGTACTGTAAAATTCGTATGTAATATTTATATGAACTCTATATTTACCGAACACTGAAGTAATTTCCATATATTTTTATAAAGAGAGCAAGCAACTTACCTAATTCTTTTATAGCACCTAATAGGTCATACTGAATCGCTCAACCAGGGATCAAGAATGAACACGCTTACGCGAAACCTACGATTGTTTGTGACGTACATGATATCATTGAGCCAATAATAAATTCGACAAACGAATAGAATTTTACCTACGCGCACAGATAAATAATCCAATAACCAATCACATTGCGGTGTATGAATTTCGTATTTTCCATGATATCTATGTTTTACCGAAAATTCAAGTAAAAACAAATAAATATAAAAGATCCTCATATTTTTACAGCAAAATTAATAGTTCACTAGTGAAATTACTTTTAAAGTGCACTAAATACCCCAAAAAAAAAAATGTCAATTTTACACTTTTAAGTAAATTTTGAGAGTAAATACAAAATTATACATGTTTTTTCCTGTATTTTCCTTTTGAATTTTTGTTACATCTTAAACTTACATGAAAAAGCTATAAATTTTACCGAAATTTCTTTTTCCATGTTAAATATCCTAGAAAAAAAAAACATGTAAAACAAAATTTACATGATTTATTGTGGTAAATTCACAACGTTATTACATGTAATATTCCTGATTTACCATGGCAAAATTACTGTAATTTTTTACAGTGTAGTGCCAAAATTTCTTTTCTATTTTCAATTCAAAATTAAGATTTGTCGGCCCAAAAAACATTGTGTATTCGTACTTGAGGCCAAACCGTACTCATACTCGCAAAACTGTAGTTTCTGTCCTAGTGATACAAATAACTATTTTTAATTTATTTTTCTTTTTCGTATCAACTTCAAAAAATATTGTATCTTTATCAAATCATCATTTCCATGTTACATTATACTACTTTCCGTGCAAGGACTTATTACTCGCATCACCCTCAAACCGCCCCCAAAAAAGCAAGGGTACCGTATTTTAATTACCCAAAGGCAAATAAATCTTTCCCAGCCAGGACTAATTCCTTTTCGGGCCACTGGTTAAAGTAAAACCCAATTTAAAAGTTTCTTTTTCCCGTCGATACATGTGGCCGAATGTCTCAGGGGTACCGTCGTCCCACCGTTTGCCTTTTAACCCTTTTAAGGGCGACCCTTGCTCGATCAGTCTACGGCATCGTATTCCTTACACGAACGTATATGTCGAGGCCCCATTACGTTCATTTCTACTTTCGCAATATTTTCACTACATGGACTCGGCGTTGGTTGTGTCGTTGTTTTAAGATCGTAGTTTGTCCGGCCCGCGGTTTGAACTTTTTTACTGCTGCCATCTGGAGATTTTAATCCTGGACTGGTAAGAGCGGCTAATGGGTCGGATTGTACTTCGCGAGAAAATGGCACTTTAAAAATGTCTATCTTTCGCTTCAGCAATTCGCGCTGTTTTAAGTCGTTAAATGAGTGCAAGTTAGAAAAAGCAGCATATATTTGTGGAGTTATTATTAGGTTCAAAAGGAATGTTATAAATTTTTCTATTAAAATTAAGTATTCCGCGAAAAATTATGAGAAATGTCCGAGATAATTTAAATCTCATCAAAATCCTTAACTTTTTAAAGAGCTTCTTGATATTTGTTTGTTAATTTTTTGATCAGATTTTTAAAAGATGTTGTTTTACCACATAATTATAGAATTATGTTATAAATTTTAGTGGACTATTGTGTCATTAATCCAATTTCTATATTCATAAATTTAAATTGTTTGTAGTATATTGGGTGTTTAAAATTTAGTTCTCTATTTAAGATTGTTAGAATCAAATAAATGATTTTAAGTTATTTCATAGTATTTTTTTTTAAAGCTGTAAGGTTTTTGTTGTGGAATATACATCTTGTGGTCTTTTATTTTTTTCAATTTTTGATATCAATTTTATATAAATTTGGTTTTGTAGTTCGTTACTGTTTTGATTTGCTATTTTAAAGTAATAAGATTTGAAAATTTGATTTATTTTTTCAGATAAATGTTTTACGTAGGAAATATTCACATATTTTTATTGTTTGATTAGAAAAATTGAATAAAAGCTCTAATCACCTGTTCTAATCAATCATTTTTATTACGCGTACGACTTGTTTCGGCCTAGGCCATCATCAGGTGTGAATAAAACAAATATAATTTGTGAAACCTCATTTATTTATTTTATTCACACCTGACAGTTATTAAAGGAAATTAAGCTATTTTTCAATAGAAAAAAACAATAGTTTTGGTTAAATAATTTCATGTTTTTATGCGACATCACTCACCATTTTAATGAACTGAATAAAAAACTTCAAGGAAATGGAAAAATTGTTTTAATGATGTTTGAAATTATTAGAATACATTTCTTTATTTATTCGTGAATGAACTTGACATATTTACTAACGATTTGGAAATGAAAGTCATAAAACATTTCCCTCAACTACAAAAACATTTTACAAACGCAATAATTTTTGAAAATACATTTCATGTTCAAGGGAGTGTAATTAAAAAATACTTAATGATTATTTAAGAAATAGAACAAACTTTTGAGTAGAGATTTAAGCATTTAAGAGTTTGGTAAATACATTTAATTATACACATTCGACCAGTGAGGAAGGAAAACCACACCCACCGCCCTTCTTCAATCTTGGCCGCAGTCTTTTCAAACACTACAAACGTTTAGTACTAATACAGCGGCATTGATGAACGTAAGTTTCGCTGCTATCAGCTGTGTCTTCTCACCTCGGTCTTTTATTTATTTCCTTTTCATTTAAAATATTCATAATGCTTTTGGCTATAAAATGATAATTCATCATCCTATTTGTTTCAAGTTGTTGTCATCGATCTTTATTTTTGCTCTTCACTTGCAAACGTAAAAGTTATAAACAAAAATTAAATGTAAGCATTTTTTAACCGTCCTTCTCTTCCCCTCTTCAAGTGACGCCACTGACTTAATAACCCACGAGGTAGTACAAAAAAAAAACCCAGATTTGACCCACTTTTCAAGAAGGTTGGGCATCACTGGTCTAAAAGCAATTACTCGTATTATTTATGGAAAATACATCTTAAGAATACTACGCTAATTTATACCCATTAGCAAGAAAAGTTAGATGAAAATGCATGTTAACTAATTAAATATTGAAACTTTGGAGACTTCATGCAGACGCAAAATATAAGATAGTAGATTTTTTAATTAAGATAAACGATTAAAAATGTAACAAAAATATTTATCTAAATAAGCTCTCAATAATACGTAAAGAAAAAAGTGCCTTGTCCTATGCCGCTGCTGCTTATTAATGACAGTAACATAATCGGTAATTAAAAACAGAATTCAGAATATTCACTAAAATCGATTCCTTAAAGAAAACACTACATCATTAATTAAATGAGACGGAAATCATTAGATCTTTTGATATTTCACTAGAGTTGCAAACATTGCGATTATTTCGAAAAAAAAATAAAAGTAATTATTTGAGACCGGATTATATGCAATGAAAAACTAGAATATATGCGCATACATATGCATTGATTTTTGAGAAAATATGCATAAACCTGGGGCATATATGCAAAAAAATTGCGACAATATGCAAAATTTTTACATAAAATAAATAAGAACAGAAATTTAAGCATTAACTTTATTGCACAAAATTTTTTCACAACATATTTCTAAAACAATTTATTGTTTTTCAAAATTGTGTAAAAGAAAGTTTTGTCTTCTATCAGAATACATATGTTTCGAAATAGAAAAGCTTCTTTCAACATCCACAGATATAATTGGTGCATTTTTTTTCTTTGCAATACATTCTAAACTAAAATTAAAGTCGAAATGGTTTACTGTTTCACCTTCCAAAATTTTCTTAACTTTCTTCAATTTCAAATACTCCGCAATTTTATTTATCACTTTTTTAAATTTATCGTATATAGAATTACCTATTATACCCTTAACCTTCTTACATAGCATATCAAATTCGTCTACTATTTCGACTGATTCCGAGAGCGACATCCCTTGCGTTTCTAGTTGACGAATGGAACTTGAAACAAAGCTATAATATGACTTAATATACAAAAGGTTTTGTAGCATTCTGTTGATGTTACTATCTTTTTACAGTTTTCTAGAGCAATGCAGTCAGCAGTGATTTCAAGAATTATATTTTTTGTTCCTTCAAAATTATAGGCGAAAAAAATTGCAGCCTCTAACCATGTACCCCATCTCGTAATAATCGGTTCAGGAGGCAACTTAACACCGGTAAGTCGCTCCTTATAAAATTGGATTCGTAAACGTGCTTTTAAAAATACTTTTTTGACATTGCTAATTAAATCATTAATCAAAGGGAATTGATTCCTAACGTCTTCGGCTACACGATTGAACCCATGAGCTAATAATGGTATGAATAATGTTACTATAAAAAAAGTTTAAATTTTGCGCGGCTTTTATCATGTATGATGCAGCATCGGACGACATTAGTAAATTTTTTTCACAAGGTATGCTTCCAGGTAAAAAGAAATTTGATAAACCTTCTTGAACGAATTGGGCAATTGTCAAATTATTTGTTTTTCGAAGTTCTTTAGAATAAATTAAATATGATTTACTTACAATATCTTCATGAAGAATTCCTATTAACAAATGGGCAATATAACGCCCACACTTTTCCGTACTTTCATCTACTATGATATAAATAAAATTATTCCCTACCAATTGTTGAATTTCTACTATTGTTTGCTGGTAACAAGATGTGACATAATTTTTTCGTAAGGTACTTTCGTCAGGTATATTATGCTTGCAATACTTTTGCGGAAATGATTTCAAATTAACATTGTTTAATCTTGCTAATGGTATGTTAGACGAAATTAATGCGTTACACAGATCCGTATTATATTCTTCTTGCTCTGAGTTTCGTGAAGTTGGTACTACACATTGACGTATAGATTGCTGCACACATGCGGATCGCTTTAGTTTTTCACATTTTCCAATATGTGATGGAGTTTTAGCGTGTTGATGAATCAGGTATTTTCTCTTAGAAGACACCTACAACAATTGTCATTTTGTATCAAAAGTTAAAGAATTTAAAAACAATTGTAAAGCTTTTAATAAAATTAAACTTACCAATTTAATGCAGGCTCGACAAAATATTTTGTCGCCATCCTTTACCAGTTTAGAATATGGCTTAATCCATGAAGAGATTTTGTTCGCTGTACTCATTGTGTGTACGCACAGTATTTAAAAACGCAAAACACAATTACATGCTGTTTCGCTCAAAGATATTCAATGAATGAATAGTTTATTTGGGAATTAATAATAATAAAACGTATTTACCACATCCCTTCTGCTAGGTAAAATTAAACACGTGCAGTTCTTGGAAAAAAGTATTAGAGAAACCAATGTAAAAGATTTATCGTTCTGAGAATTGCCTCTGTGAATTACTAGGAATTTTTACTAATAGAAAGGATAAGAAAAAGCTTAAACATGCAATATATGTAACTTTTGTAAAAATATGCATAGAAATGCCTAAATATGCAATATATGCATTCACTAATTACCGCTAATTAACTTGAATTAGTGTAATGCGTCTACATATAGACTGTAATTAAAGATATGCAAAAAATAAAATATATGCACTTTCCATATAATCCGGTCTCTAGTAATTACATTTGTAAGAGGTGTATCACAAAATACAATAAAGAGTTTATCGAATCCCATTGGCAAATCCAATCTGTGAATTGCTGACCGGACAAGGAAAAACGCATCGTATTGAAAATTGAAAAAATAAAAAGCATTCACCCCTCGTATCAATTTCAAACTCCCATAAAACGCCACCGACCAACACAGCAGGTCTCGTGAAAAAAGGCAAAAAATCAAAAATCGAACCGAAACCCATATATTCTTTTATCAGCACCGTCCGGTGTCCGAACATTCCGCGAAAAAGCACGTCGCCAACTTCCCCCCATTACGATAGACGCGCCCGCCCATATACATACACACTTGAAATTTATTATATTTGAACGGCCGCGCCAGGTTAGCTATAGCGACGTCGATAAAACGCGCACCTTTTAATTTTTGCCCTATTTGTTTTCAAGTCATTAGCGGATCCGTTTTTAATTCGACGCGTTCGCTCCGGTCACGAAGCCGTCCGGATTTATCGGTTTCCGGGGCTCTCCGGGCGCCGCCAACGATCGTCATCACGTTCGGCGAAATGCACGGTCACACGCCCGCTGCACAGATGATGGCCGTCCGGACGTCATCCATCTGGCCGGATTTGTTTGAACGAAGCGTCTGATATGGCGTTGTCGAAAACTGCTGTCCGTTTTGTCCCGGCCCAGGTGATATAAGGGAGGTGGTGCATCTGCGTGTGCAAGAGATGCAAAAATTAAATCGAGGATGCGATAGCGAAAACGCAACGTGCGTTAAAAACGCATCAAATAAATGTTCGTACTTGCACTGGTAATGCTTTTTGCTTCACGTTCAAACTTTTTTAATTTAATGTTTCAGTAGTCACGCTGGACGTTTAGAACACGAGTAGTTGCTGAGGACACTATAACGTTTCACGTTAATATAAAATAATTGCTTAATTTCTTAAATCACATTTAGAAATTTATTTTGATCAAGGGAAATTCTTTCATTGATCACTTGTATCTAGTTTTCGAACACATGCTTTCTGAACATACCTGTTTCAAATGTCAATGCTGTTTTTGCTTTCTTTTTATGGTATATAAGCGCAGCTTTCTGTGTTAATAACCCCTTCTTTGACTGACCACCGACAGCACCGATATCCCATACCGCTGTACCAACTCTCTTAGTTCTTGTTAATTTCTCACGTGGAATGTATATATTATTGTGATTTTCCGGCTATATGTTTTTTACGAGCAAAAGAGAAAATAAATAAATAACTTTCTAAATAGATCTGCCTTTTCTTTGCAGATACCTTCCTACAGTGATAGACACAATACGAACTTAATCCACTAGATGGCTATAAAAACCCGTATATATCCAAGATATCTAAAATTTACCACTCCAGATCATGCGCACTAAAGATCCCCCCTCTTGCTAACCAATGACTAGTTGGTAGACCTTTATTATTATTTACAGTTAGGAACCCGCTGTGCTGACGGCTGTACGCCTCGGTTCTCCTAAATCACTAACTTGTTTATTATTATGCCCTTACTTTGTTAAATACTGAATTTATAATTTAACTCTTAATAATTCAATGTATCAAATGAACTTTCGTTAATAAAACAGTGTAATCATTAATAAGATGTATAATTTATTATTAAGTTTATATCAAAGACATATAAATAGCATGAGAACTCTTACTCTCAAGGTGAGTATAGTTATTAGAAATGTTCAAACAAGTATTATCAATTATCCAGTATAACTTAGACTCTTTTATTCAAATATGAACTTTTAAAATCTCCCGCGCCATCATAAGAGAATTGAATACCACCAACCACGTTTGCCAACTTATGAAAGTTCTGAATTTTAAATCTCATACGAAGTAATAATAACCTCAAAATACTATAGACGTTATAAATTCATTTATACAAAAATTTAAACAATGTTTTGACCAGATACCTCGTTTACCGGTTTACACGGACATCAGAATACCTCCAAATGTGATTTCCTTGTAGTGACAATCCAGATTCGCTCGTATATACAGCTAAAAGGGCCAGACCAGGAGGAATAACATCGGTAGCAGGAAAATTCAGGAAACAGACCTCCTTCGTTACATTCAGGATGTATGATTAGATTCGGAACAGCAAACACATGCACACTCCCATGTAAAACCAACACCCAGGTGTAGTAGATACAGCAAAATTTCTTATAATGTCGAACAATCCTCACGTTTCTTCTGTATATTTTCAGAATAGAGTAATTACATGAATTTACATAGAAGATCCCCTTCAATAGCAGACGTAAGACAGGAAAACCACTTAATTCATTCCACTTAATAAAATAAAAAAATCTTTCTCCCAGCTTTTTTATCAACAACCCCGTCACCAAGGATTTTCATCATTTTTTCGCAACAAATTCACTCCCCATTCAAGTCAAGTGAACACCTAGGATACCAGGATATCGTACAGTTGCCAGACGATAAATTATACTCAAATTTCCATGATTACTAGTGTGAATTAAACCAAATTATACTGGACTTACAAACAGGTGTGTACATAAAATAATAATTACATTTCAATATGGTTGGTGGTTTCCCTCTTATGAAACACAGCAATATCTATTGCAAGGGTGATATTACACTGCGACCTAAAAGATCTGTTGTGTCTTGCTGTTTTACAGCTGACCTTCCAATCCTACTCCTTTCAGAAAGTGTAGGATATCAGAAGGCCCCAGGTTAGATAAGCCTCCCTCTTCGATTTCAAAGAGCCATCCTGTTCCCCAATCTGCTCCAGTTGTTTTGCTCCTCCCTTTGTTCCTTCCTTGTGAGGTACTCTCACTTTGGAAGTGGAAGGCTTCTTATGGAGGTCTTGCTCCAATTCCTGTTTATTAGCGGTGTCGTCCCGCTAATAAACGTCCTTCCTCCATGGTAGATCCCACGAGTAGCTAGGGAAGAAAAGGTCCACCTCCACAGAGCCTCGCATGCAGAGGTAAGGCTAAATACATGGGTTGCGCCAGGTGCCCCAAGGTTGAACTAGTAGACTGGTCTTCTATCCGGCCACGCATTCCATCAGCCTAGTCCGCCACTTTAGGATTTAGGGTTTTGTTGAGGTTGTCTCCTCTCGGTCCGTGCAGTTAAGCCAAGACCCCCATCCCTTTCGGGACCTGGTTTAACAGTTGGGCTTTCGGTAGCCGAAAGCAAAAACTGGCATCGCTGTAGAACCCTGTGTAAGCCCTTAGCCACGACACGACAGCTCGGGCGAGGGGGGAGTGGTTCACGGCAACGGTCTTCATTCACCCTGCTCCGATTTTAAGCAGAGAGGACGAACTTATAGCCGTCACTAACCATCTCGTCTTGAGCGAACCCTGACAAGATGGCCTTTCCCCTATCCACCATCTCGGGAACGCGCCTGGTAGGTACTCCTAACCCCCAAGTTCTCACGTGGAAAGAACTGCGTGAAGATTAGCAAGGATACCTGTAAATTTTTGTACACTTACTTTGGCAGGAGCTGGAATTTCTGGGCAAAAGTATTTCAACAATTCTGACAAAAGAAATACATACATATCAATACGTTTCGGGCAGCACCTACCGATATTTTGATTTGTATTTTCCGCACGTACTTTATAACTTGACAACAGCTAATTTATAAGCGAAACCGCAAACCGAACACCCATAACTGCAGAATCTCTCTTATCGTTATTGTTTTGACCCAGGCAAAAGCTAAGTCAATTCAGAAAAATCTGATTCACTGCTGCACTCATCCTGAAATAGGCAAGGGACTTATTTGCTATACTGCGATTTTTGGAAGCCCGTTAATTTGGTAACTAATTTTTTGATTATTGCTTTACATTTCTATGTAATTTTCTGTACTTTTTATGTATATATATTTGCTCGCTGCCCACTGAAAATAAGGAACTTTATTATACCCATTTATTCCACTGTGTATTTAGACTTACTTCATGTACTTATATGTATATAATTTTCCCTGAGTAAATAAAACTGTATAATAAAAATACCCGACTTTTGACTGAATTAGATAGCAACCCTGGCTTACTCACGTGTTTAGCTACTCGTAGAGCAATTTATTTAGTCTATTTTGCCTTCTGTCAAATTATCATAGGTAGTCATAACCTCTTTTTTACTGCCTGTCAAACATATAATTTTTTTTGTATTAGCATACTAACTCTGTATGACTGTTCATTCTGTTGTTTACAGACGTTCTTCTAAACTGTAGCGTACTATCTTTTCAGTGCCTTGTGGAAGATCTTTTATAGATCTAGAAACCCTATGTAGGCGCTTCCCCTTTTCAGTTTGGTTTTTTGATTTACTTGTTCAACAGGGAATATGTGGTCTTATACACTTCTTCTTTTTCTAAAGCCACTTTGAGATTGTATTAGGATTCCTTCTACGATGCTTTTTAATTTTTTATTTAAGAGAAATTAAAAAATAACTATATAAAATAATGCGAATATTAGTATATTATATACAGGCTGTCTCACGATGAACTGCATCGACCGGTATATGAGAGTTTACATTGTAAAATTTTGAAAACTTCGCAGTATACTAAAACCGACCTGCGCTATTGAACTAAAATATTTTCAATAATCTAGCGCATCCGGTTGTACCGGAAGTGGCTGTCAACTTTGTTATTTTAAACGGAACACCCTATATATTATTATTTTATATCCATCTGTCAAAAATTTTAATAAAATGCAAGTATTTCAAATATGATTGAAAATAACAACATACTTGTTTTAACAAACTTACGATTTGAACGAGGAATTAAAAAATTTAAAAATTTATGGGGTGTTCCGTTTAAAATAGCAAAGTTGACAACCACTTCCGGTACAACCGGATACGCTAGATTATTAAAAGTATTTTAGTACAATGTATAAATCTATGGAAGCGCCAATTTCACTAACGAAACGTAAATTTTATGAAAATATAATGAAAAAGCGTATCTGAATGTGTTTATTTTTTTTTATTAATTTAGTGAAAGAAACAAGATCCAGGAAAAAGAAAGAAGAAAAAGTGTGTATATATGGATAACGACTATCTAACGTTCTCCTTAGAATCGGATAACAAAAAGGCTGGAGTAAAGGTTCTGTTTCACTTTATCGTTTCAAGGATATCCTAATCTGTCCAAAAAATCCTTATCCCAGTTTTGCCAAACGTCTAATTCACCTTAACCTCACTATACCACGTTGCCGCTTCCTTTCCACTAATAGCATCTCTTCGAACAGTTCCTGCCATGAATCACCGCGTCTATTCCTCGTGTCCGCAATAAAATATCCTATCAGAAATGCCTGTTGGCTGATACATAATAAAGGGGCCCCGTTAAAATATGCCCCTATTTCCTAACCCCGCGATGCGAGGGCCGCATCCACCGCCGCCGCCACCTATATCTTATAATCAAACCAGCCCGCACTTTATTATTTATTCATTAATTAATCTATGCCTTCGCACCGACAGAGCACAAGGAACCGTTACTTTGTGGGTCGTGCGTATAGTCGGATGCTGCTCCCCACACAAATAACCCCCCTCGATCGGAGCCTCCCTCGTGGCCACCCGTTTCTGGATAAGCATCGATCATGCCCTCGGTAGATATAGGATCGAGGTCCTCTCTCTCCGCGAGAGAGCAGCTCGTGAGTTTATTTACGTCAATAAATAATGACTACCTCCTTTGTGTGCTTACTTGTTTATTAATGGGGGCTCCGAAGATATTATTGAATATCTATCAGCCCTTGCACTTTCTTTCTTAGCACCTTAAGATGTTAAGATAAGCTTTTTTTTATAATATGTCTAAAACACTGCATCAAATCAAAAAAATAACAGATTTTGTTGTAGTAGAAGGTCCATAGAATAAAAAAAAAATGGTTAGCTAAGCTTCTCTAATGAGCTTATACAGGGTCTTCGCGTACGCGTAAAAATATTGGGCGTCTTTGTTATATGGCGATGCAATTACTGATTCAGTAAGAAACGATCCTTCAAGAAGTATTAAGTGCATATTAAGAATTGAGAATAAATCAAGTTCGGGTATAGAGTGCTCTGAGATGCGATAAACAACACCTATATAATTTTTCAAGAGCCCAGCATGTGGAAGAAAATGACGGTCCATTTCGACAAGTGTTCTGTAAATAGTATTTAAATGATGACATGAATATCCATTCTATGGACAGATGAATGTTTATCTACCCAAGATGGTATTTTCAATATTCATAATCAAAATCACAGAAGTTATAAAAATCCACATTTCTACATTTCTGCCTGAGTACCTTCAGTTCCTCACATGTGCAGATGACATGTAAACTCGTTTCCTCCTGTAGTTCGCATCTTCCACACCACTGTTCGCTTACCCGGCCTGTGTTGTATAGATGCTTTTTCAGGGGACGGTGTCCAGTTACCAACCCAGTAATGGTTTTAACTTCTTTCTTACTGCGCCTGACTAGGTTATCAGAGAAACTAACATCCCCATCCCCTATCAGCGATTCGGTATAGAGTTGACTTTCAGTCGACCTCCATTTCTATACATAACCAGGTCCAGATCTCCCTTCTTGCGGAATCCTTAGTAATCCCACATACGGGCTCTGGACCCATGAAGTGTCTCTTAGAGCCCTCCTTGGCTAGTTCATCGGCTATTATATTGCCCTTTATATCTTCATGTCCCGGCACTCAAATCAAAGACACCGTGTAATCTCGTGCCAGGGCATTGAGGGATTGTTTGCAGTCTCTAACTAGTTTTGACCTAGTTACGGGGTTCGAGACTGCCTTAATGACAGCCTGGTTATCAGTGATTATATTAATTTTCCTCCTCATGTAGCCCCCTTTTGCAATCATTTCTGCACAGGCTGCAAGGGCGGATACCTCTGCCTGGAAGACCGTTGTATGTTTCTCCAGGCTTATGGATATCCTTTGATTAGGACTGGGCCCACAAATACCGGTTCCTGTACCCTGGCTGGATTTGGATCCGTCCGTGAACCAGTTATCATTAGCAGTGATCTCACTGCGTGCGTGGTCTCTGTTCGGTATGGAGATTTTCACCATTTCAGTGAAAATAATTTCGAGTGGCATACTGTCCGTGGACATTTGCAGCAATGGTCCGTCCAGCATTGGTGCTACGTAATGCCCAGCCGCGCTGGTACAAACTGCTGATGTACTCTCTCACTACTAGCCTCTGTACCAACTTTTTTTTTTGCCTTTTTTAGAAACAATGTTTTGGTTTTTTCTGTACGGTTAATAAGCTTGTCTTATCAACATTATATAACCTTGTAGCATCTAAATGGAATTCGTCAACCAATTTTCTCAATACATCAAAAGAAATTGTATATATTTTGCTTATTAAACCCTTTACATCTTGCTAACGAGATCGATTCTGGCTGCCTCAAAGAAAAGTGGGGATGCCTTTTAAAGTTATAAAACCATGGTTTGCCAGCTGTCCTTTTGGTTTTACTAAAATTCTTTGATATTCTATTCTTTTCTGTAAAATCAAAAGCTGCTCTTCGAATATCAGTGATGATAAGACAATAGAAACAACTCCACCCTTAGCGTTGCTATTTAAACGCAATAAATGTTTTT
Source organism: Protaetia brevitarsis (assembly GCA_004143645.1). Lineage (NCBI taxonomy): Eukaryota > Metazoa > Arthropoda > Insecta > Coleoptera > Scarabaeidae > Protaetia > Protaetia brevitarsis. The sequence continues at coordinate 1,266,755 of RXPK01000284.1, read as the reverse complement.
TGAAAGTCGGTTTTGGAGTACTGTAAAGCATACAGATCTTATTTAGATAATATTTTGGTGTTTTGTATTTTTCTACTGCTATTTTCGTGTATGCCTCCTACCACTGACGGTATTTGATTCCTTTACGTGTCATAACCTTGCCCCACAATGATTAGCGTGTCCGATTACGTCTGATGCTCTGTTGAAAAGCACTCTGAGAAGTGCTACGTGTTGGTCTGACTCACGAGACTCTTCAACATCGAGCAATTTGTAGAACATTACCTAAATCATACGTAAACGTTGTATAAAAACAAAATATGGAAGTATGGTATTTAGCAGTGCTAAAAATTCTATTATCTGATGACCATGATATGATAGAATAGATAATTAAGCACTTTTCACGTGAACCACTAATAAAATTGCATTGTTTGATTGACACAATCGATAGGTTCTCTCCTGAACAGGTAAATACAAAATAGTGAGTAATAAACCCAAGTAACTATGGTTTCCTATTAGTTGCCTGCCATCTTCTTGGCTTCTACCCATCATTACCCCCATATTTGTTTCTTTTCTGTAATATTTTTGCTATTATATCGTCCCAAGTTTGTCTAGGTCTTCCCGGCTTCCTACTTTTCCATACCTTTCTTACCGGCCTCGATGCTTCCATCCTCAATAAATGTCCCCACCATTCTAATTGTTTCTCTTCTATAAATTCTAAAGTCGACTGTATGTTTAGATCTTTTCTTATATCTATGCTTCTGGTTTTGTCTCTTTTCGTAACTCCTCGGGCTCTTCTCAGCAACTTCATTTCGACTGCTCGTATTTTACTTTTTTGTTTTTCATTTTTCACACAACGATAGGTAATATAATGAGTATAAACCTTATATGATCAAGATAATATACCCTATATTTTATATTTAGTGTGCGTGCGGGTTGTACGAGCTCCCATAAAATAGCTTTGTTTTGGTGTCGGAAGTGCGATTTTATTCAGTAGCTTTACCGTGTTAGACAAAGTAAAACTCAAGGATTTTGATAAAATAAACAAGTTGTTCGCACTTGCTGTAAAAGTGTGTAAAATTGTGAATAATAGCATCAACGGACAGTACGAGAAAATATTAATATTACAAAGAAAAACAGTAACGTTGGAAAAACATTCACCTTCTTGCTGTATTTGGGTATTTTGTGCTTCGTTATGAATGAAAAGGAAGATGCTTTTCAAAATAAGATTCTAAAAACGATAGTTGATGTAACGAATCAGCAAACAATTACATTAAAACAAGAATTATCTGACCTAAAAGCGGCGTTAAACTCAGACCTAAAAACTCAGCGCGAAGAGATTGATATTTTGAGAAGCAAATGCGACCGCATTGATAGATTTATTAAAAGAAATAACGTAATTTTGTTTGGTTTGGAGTCTGCAAATAAGGATTTGGTTAAACTAGTACTGCAAGTGTTCAAAACACATTTAAGGGTGGATGTTACTGTCTCGGACTTGGACGATATATACACCATCGGCAAAGAAAAACTGACCAGACCAGTTATAATCAGGTTTGTGTCTCTCTTGAAAAAGAAAGAGATATTAGCAAATGCTAAGCTTCTGAAAGGCACGAAATTGTTTCTGTCTGAAGATCTTACATGGGAAGAACGGCAAAGAAATAAAATTCTGAGAAAACACCTGAGAGAGGCGCGAGATAAAAACCTTAATGCATTTCTAAAGGGTAATAAACTATTTGTAAATGGAGAAATTTATACGGCGGAAGACTTGGCTGAAAAGGACAAGGATGACAGCTTGAACATTGAACTTGAACCTAAATCTAATAGTGCACCCGCTACACCAACTATTAGGAAACCTGAAGTAGATGAGCCCAAATTCTCGCCCCCTCTTGCCTCCCCACAAAGTGAGCTACCGATTAAAGTACAGGAGCTTAACCCAGAGAGGAGCGTCGAATCCACGCCCACAGGAAACCGGCTTAAGCCCAAACCTAGAAAAGGGAATAGTCTGGAACCACGGAAGCTGAGATCCGGCTCGGTGGGAGACGCTGTACAGCTGAGGGATATTCAATCTAGGGAGCCCAATGTGAAAGGTACTTTAGTGAGACAGGGTTTGGGAGGGAAGATACTGGGATAGTGCAACATTTGGATGTTCAATTATTTTTTTTTTTTTTTTCTCTTTTTTTGGCTGTTTTCTCATATTTTTTTGATTTCCCTTTTGACACCATTGTATTGTTCAGTAGTATTATCAAAATTCCTAATATATCTCTGTGAAATTGATGTTCTTGTTGTTATAGTTTTTTATTTACTTTGCGTGTATATTCAGTAATGTTGCAATATTAATTGAAGTCTTTATATTGTCACGATTGATTAACACGGTCTTGTGTGTATAGGTTAATTTAAGCTATGTTGTATTATTAATAGTAGTAACAGTAACTGTTTGTCATATCACTACTGGTTTAACTATTAGGAGCTTTAACTAGTGTTTTAACATCAACATTCTCTTGTGAACTACCTACATTTACCAGTAGAGTAACTCTGTTCAGTGAAATGTTTGTTTGGTTTACTCTTTGATATTAATAAATTAATATAAGTGTTTTATATTGTTTGTAGTTAAGTAGCACAATTGATGCGGGTATATGTATATATAAATACACAATGATGTTTCTCAAAATTGGTCATATAAATGTAAGATCGCTTTCGGCACATTTCTGTGATTTGAAAAACTTTTTGTTGAGGAAGATTTTGACATTTTAGCCTTAACAGAAACGTGGTTGAGCCCTGACTTACCCTCACCTAACTTCAACATAAATAATTATACATTGTATAGAAACGATCGTCCAACTCGGGGTGGGGGAGTCGCGTTTTACATAAGATCTGGGATAGACATACATGTTGAAAAAACCTACTCGCAGCCATTTTTGGAATACTTGACCCTGAGTTTTACAGCCTCTGGGGTCTTACATACGGTAAGTGTGCATTACAGACCACCCAACGGCTGCTTTTTGTCATTCTTAACTGAATTTGAGGATAATCTCTCGGAACTCTCTTGCCTTTCAGATAGATTCATATGTTTGGGTGATTTTAATATAAATATGTTGGATTTATCAGATAGTAAAGCTAACAGAATGTTCGACCTTTTCAACACTTACAGTGCTGCACAAATTATTGAACAATCAACTCGACCAGATTCTGGCACATTGATTGACCTTATAATACTGAACCTAGAAAGTAGAGTTAACAAACATGGTATACTTCCAAATCATTTCTCGGATCATCATGGGGATATATTGTTTTATACAGGTAGAAGGCAAATTTAAGATACCTAGGAAGTTTCAAACCCGATCCTTTAAACGCTTTGACTTACAGCAGTTCATTGCTAGTCTACATAGTATTCCATGGTATTTTATTTATGATTTAAACGATGTAGATTTGAAGGTTTCGTTTCTTAATGCTAATTTAATTACTTTATTTGATGAACATGCACCGGTTAAAACCATTACCACTTCAAAAAAACCTGCTCCATGGCTTACCTATAATATAAAGCTAATGATCCGATCAAGGAACAACGCCCTAAGGCGGTATAGGCGATCTAACAACCCTGTTCATTATGAATTTTATAAAATGTTGAGGAATGAAACCAATAGAGCTGTAAAACGAGAAAAGAAAGCTTACTACCAGCACCGCTTTCAAATGCAAGCTGGCGATAAAAAAGCATTGTGGAGGGAAATTCATAAGATTAATGTTGGGCGAGGAAAACGTGTGGATCTGCCGATGCACCTGCGGAGGCCGGATGATATAAATAGATTCTTTTCATCTTCAGTTGATTCTCCAGTGAGTCAACCGATACAGTGTGTACATCAACATCCCGACGGTTTCGGTACCTTTAAGTTTAAAGAGATACATCCAAATGATTTATACAACTCCTTGATCGCCATAAAATCCAATGCTATAGGAATTGATGAAATTAGCATGCATATGCTTAAAATGTGTTTGCCTTATCTGGAGGATTACATACTACATATATTTAATTTTTGTATTCTGAGGTCTGTGTATCCCAGTATCTGGAAATCGGCATTGATAACTCCAATTCCTAAATCAAAATTGATAGAGGACTATAAAGATCTTCGACCAATCAGTATATTGCCTGTGTTAGCGAAGGTATTCGAAAAATGTGTCTCACAACAACTAAACCATTTTGTCACAGAATCTGGGATACTGCCCACGTATCAGTCTGGTTTTCGTTCGGGTCACGGCTGTGTCACGGCGCTCACAAGTATTATAGATGATATCATCGTGGAATATGACAAGGGGAATGTAACAGCGCTGGTGTTACTAGATTTTAGCCGCGCCTTCGATACGGTGCACCACCCTTCGTTGCTCTCAATATTGAGATGCACTGGAATGTCTGAACCCGCTGTAAAGTTTTTGAGGCTTACCTGATTGACAGAACGCATCGGGTGATTGTGAACGGCAGCACCTCGACTCCAATTACCGTAGCACATGGAGTTCCCCAAGGGGCAATATTAAGTCCTATGCTTTTTAACATCTATACCTCTAAGTTACCCCTCGCGTTGAAGTATTGTAAATACCACCTTTATGCTGATGATACACAACTTTATTATTCATTTTGTCCATCTAAAATAGCAGAGGCCCAGACTAGGATTAACTACGACCTGTTGCAAATATGTTCCTTCGCAGAAAAACACCAGTTACACATTAACCCGATAAAGACCCAAGTAATTCTGTTCGGTCCAGGGAAGCACCGGGTAGTTTGTGCATCTAATTTAAATTTGATTCTTAAAGATCAAACTTTAACGCCGGTTAATAATGTTAAGAATTTAGGGTTGTTCTTGGACAACAACATCCGTTTCCAAAGTAACACTCGTACTTAATTAAAAAATGCATTCCTGCTCTTAAAACAATATTCATGCATAGACACGTTCTTGATTTATCGGTTAGACAGATGTTGTGCGAGGCGTTGTACTGAGTAATTTTACATTTTGTGAAAGCATTTATGGCTTTTGCATCACGCAACAGGACAAAAGAAGAATCCAGATGATGCAGAATTCTTGCATTCGTCTAATATACGGTCTCCATGGCAGGCGGGGTGTGTCTGCGCAACTCAACCGAACTAACACCCTGAATATGCACAATAGACGAATTTTGCACTGTACTCTTTTCTTTATAAACGTTATTAAGAAGGAAACACCGCGCTATCTTTTTAATCGTGTTCGATTTCGATATCAAGACCATGATCGTAGTACACGTACCTCCAATTTGCTGTCGATTCCCAGACATAGGCTGGAAGTGTTTAAGCGCAGTTTTAGCTATAATGTCAGCAAAACAATAAACACTTACCTTTTAAATGAGGGAATATCATTAACCGCTTCGTTGACATCTATCAAAAGGCGTGTCACCAATTTGCTGATTTCAAATCAGAGAAATGAAGTATAACCCCTGCATCGTTTTCTTAAGTACACCAGAGCGTTATGCTTATTATATACGTATTTCCCGCTATATTTATTTATGTTGTTCACTTGGATAGATGCCTTGTTATTTTTTTTGTTTTTTTTTATTTATGTTTATTAGTATCGTTCTTTATAATTTTTATTATATATCCTTAGGCTAAAGGAAGAGCGCTACCAGTGCATGTGTTTTACATGTACTGCAGCGATTTAGTCTTTTTGGCTTTCATTAGATTCTTGTTTGTTGTTACTATTATCTTTTTTGTTTTAACTGTATTTGTATATTGAAGCCAATAAACTTTATTATTATTATTATTATTATTATTATATATCTGAAAAATTTGCAGATCTGTAATGCGTGAAGTTCGTTTACTGTTCAATGTCAGCTTATTCAGTTTTGATGCAATATTAGTTTTGAACTACCTTTTGGACTTGTTACCACACATTATATATTTTCCAAGAGCTAGTTACGACAGGATTTGGGCAAGCATGTCGTCTAAAAGCTTAAATATAATAACATCACTTTTTATGTTTAAACTTTTTTTAGTGGACCCACATCTTTTAAGTTTTCTACATATAAATCTATTAGTATTTTGGTATTATTTTCCCCATTCTATATTTTTGTTGTCTGAACTCTTCCCCATTGAAATATTATACCCACACTCTTGGAGAATATGGGAGTCCAATTTCATAACAGTTTCTTCCCCTATTTAAGTATTCATATGTAAAGTTGTCGTTTGTCGTAAAGTTGTTTTATCAACTATTAACTGTAGAAGAAACTTAGAACAGAGCTAGAAAGCAGTAACATAACTTTGGCATTTTCCTTCCCTTTTTGAATCATAATTCCACGTCGAAAAAGTAACTCGTTGAACTGCATCAACCACTAACTAGTACGACCACTAAACGTTGTAATCGGAGCCATCCACCTCTTCCACCATAACGGACCCGAAGGGCAGTAAATTTCGCCCTAAATAAAGAAACCCGGTCGACCGACGGAAGGATGACGTATAATTTTTGTGAAGTCGACAAACGATTAATTCAGAGGGAACACTCCCATCCCCGATCTCTTTGAAGGGATATAGAGACAATTCGCCGGTAGGTTCGAGGCCCCGCTTTCGTTTACCCATACCACCGCTGGAGGGCGCTCTCGCCGCGGTCAGAGACGCCCCCTACCGGCGATAATTCCGTCGCGAGTGCGAAATTTAAAAGCAGTCAAATCTACTGGCGCTCGTCGTCGAGCATAACTCAAAAATTGCGGAAACGTGCCGTTTAACAGGGATGACGGTGGCGGAATTTTCCGAATTTTGGGCGAACTCAGAAGTCGTTTTCTTATCTGCGTTCGGTTGGGAGATGAATTGTAAATCGCCCGGTTGAAAAAAAGGAAGAAAGAATTGTAGTTAAAAGCTCGTCCCGCCTTTTTGATAGTTTGTAGGATAACTTAACATATAATTTTATTTTTGCGCAGTTTTGAAGATGATGATGATATGCGCCATAACGATTTAATTCATTATACATATTGGTACCAAATGAAATCGTTTAATAGGTTTAATTGAACCGAACGAACTATATATGCAGTGGAACGCGCATTCAAGCGGGTCCAGTGACTCAAAATCGGTCGGCCAGGCGAAAAGTTCGCCATCTTTGAATGTGTCAAAATAGACAACGCTTGTATGTGTTGCACTTTGCTGTGGTATCTTTTCCTCTGGATCTACAGAATTTAAGTACCAATTAATAAGTTTTCGCGGTGCATTCTTATGCTGCATTCAACTGTACTTCTCGTTATAAAAGAAACGGTGGAATATCGTTCTATTGGTAAGTTACACTTTATTAAATTCCGAACTGTTTAGCTCAAAATATGTGGTAAGATTCTATCCATATTTGTAGCGTATGTAAAGTTATCTGCAAGTTTGTAAGCATATAATACAAACATACTTAAAGACTCATAATCTTATATTATGAACAAATTTTGCAGAAGGGTACATGACAATATATAAATATATGGATGTTATCTTTTTTTTTGCTAAGAAAAATATAATCACTGTACTAATCCAGATATAATGAAAATTATTATTATTAAATTATATTTGTAATGGAGAGAAAATACTAGCTAACAAGGTTGAGGAAGCAACTTAAAACACAAAAATATAATTCAGATACTGAGAAATAATTTATTTGAAACGCCACAGTTATTAAAAACATGTACATTATACAGGGTGATTCTCAATATGTGCGACAAGCTTTAAGCGCTGATTCCTGGAGTTATTTGGATCATAAAAGTTCATAAGAACATATGTCCAAAATCGCTTAGTTCTAATGTTGTACAATGTTTAATAGTAAGTCAACGTAATTAATGTTTTTATTATAAATTAACAAGATAATTAGTAAAACAAAATTAACTTTTACTAACTGTTGAAAATGACCGCCCCCAACTGCAATACAAGCTGCTATCCCCCATCGTATTGACTGGCGAGTCCGTTCTAAAAATACCAAGGATATTTCGAATTGTTTGAAAAGCTGCGATAATATGATTTCTCAGTTCATCGACATTTTCAATGGGAGTCGTATAAACTATTGATTTTGGTGACCCCAGAGAAAAAAGTCCAAAGAATTTAAGTCTGGAGACCGAGGAGGCCACGGTTGTGGACCTCCCCGTCCTATCCACCGATCTGGATACGTATTATCCAAAAACTCGCGAGCAACTAAACTAAAATGCGCTGGAGCACCATCATGCATAAAATACATTTGTAATCTTAATTACAACGGAAGTTCTTCCAACAGTAGTGGTAGCTCCTCTTCAAGAAAATTGCGGTATACCTCGCCATTTAACCGCATCGGTAAAAAATGTGGACCTATCGAGTGATCTCCAACAATTCCGGCCCACACATTGACAAAGAATTGATGTTGATGACGGGCATTCATTAGTTCGTGCGGATTTTCTTTGGCCCATATGTGATTATTATGAAAATTAATAATCGCGTTTCTAGAGAAAGTAGCTACGTCGGTGAAGAATATCTGAGCCAAATTGTCAGGATTTTGTGCGATTTTGTGGTGCATCCATTGACAAAAAGCCACTCTTTGCGGAAAATCTGACGGCAAAAATGCCTGCATCCGTTGAATGTGATTTGGATACAACAGTTGATCTTTCAATATTCTCCGAACTGTGGCCTGACTAATTTTTAAAGCAAACGCAATTTTTCTGGTGCTTGTAGTAGGATGTTCCTCAATTTTCATTTAGTACCATTTCTTCAACTTTTGGAGTTCTCACTGTAAATGGGTGCCCGTTATCCCTGTTATTCCTGTTTCTCTAAGACGTTGGTGAAGACGGGCAAATAAAGACGTATAGCAGCACGCGAATTTCCATTGGCAAGACCGTAAACGAAATGCATATCACACATCTCAGCATTCGTGTAATTCATTTTAGAAAACAGAAACTGGCAATAAACTGAATGAATACTCTGAAACAACTATTGACAAATATTGAAATGACAAATAAACAATTCCCTCTCAACACAATAGTTTTTGAAGAACCAACTGTGATATTATATCGTGTTAGTCATAGTTCATAATTTATTATTAAATATTCAATAACTTTAAAACCAAACCGTTTGAACTTTTATGACCAAAATAACTTCAGGAATCAGCTCTTAAAGTTTGTCGCATATATTGAGAATCACCCTGTATAATAATACTGCAAAAGTGATATCTTCAATACGCCAATGAACTTTTTTGCGACTTCTCAGCTTATGAAGTTGTCTCTTTGTAAAAACTGATTCCATTGCCTTTGTTTCTGTTTTTGTAATTCTTTTAAATGAGGACTTTCTTACATCTTTTAGTATCTCTTGTGTTATTTAGAAGTTCGAATTCCTTTTGTAAAGTCAAATTTAAACTATAAACGTCATAAGAAAAATAACATGCGCGTGATCATATCTCTCCTAGTAGAAAATATAAGTGTGCATTTGTAAACTTTTTCTAATATACAAAGGTAAATAACAGATGTGAAAAGCGAAACTCCGTACACACGCAATCTGCCGTATTAGGAGTTTGCCACATTCAAAGATGGCGGCCGACTGCCTGTCGGACCGTTTTTGAAACATACAGAGCGCATTTCAGTGTTGTATATAGTTCGTTGATTTGTACATAATTGACGTATTTTTGCTATAAAAACACATGGCATATATTGTAAAACGTCTTTCAGATTACCTGTGTTTCTTGTTAGTTCATTTTTTTATAGTATACTTAAAAATTAAAAAAAAAATCCGGGAATTTGTTCTGAAAATCAGAGCACTATATTTTTTATGCACTATATCGAGAGTACGATTTCTTGTCCAAGCACAATATTTAGTAATAATTCCGTACGCATTTTTTTTTTAGTGCATTGATTGTACCCGGCAGAGGCATATATTCTAGGAATACTCCTCTACATATTTGACAAAATCCGGTTGAAATCGCAGCCGGCGATATTATCATCAAGTTCCCCCGTAAATGTATCTCAGACTTGCTTACGTCTTCGCTTTTAAAACAACAGAAAATCATCAATTAGTTACCCGACCAAGTTTCTCCGTCCGCGCGGACAATTTTCTTTCCATTCTACCCACACCAGCCGCCGCGAGAGGGCGGCCTTCGCCTCGAACCGCTCCTATAGCGCTTCCCAGAAAGTATCATAACAAGCCGGCGGAACGGGATCCGGTTCACAATGAATATTCATTTGAATACATCCGCAATTAAGTACACATAGGTTATAATGTGGAATTATATTTCTGCGGGCGCCGAGCTTTAAGATTTCCTCCGCGATTAGCATAAAAACGCTATAAAATTATTGTCGGATTAAGGGCCGGATCTCTACTTTGGCATCAACCGCTTTCCGTGCCCGTTGCGGTAAAGGAAGACAGTCGGAAAGCTATGCCGTTTTCGGCGTGGGTGAAAAGCGTTCGCCATTGAGCCGAAGCTTGAGGAAACGAGTGTGGCGAATATACAACTCGCACGCTCACATATTTACGCCTATATGTTGCTAAAATAAGGAGGAGTGGGATTCGAATAAGAGTAGGTATACATATAATAGTACTGGGAGGCTCCCGCTCCAGTACATGATATTTTCAGCGGCTTTGTGACTGAAAAACTCGTGCGCCGACCACGAAATCTAACGCGGTAGGTATTAAAAGGTACTAATTCTTAATTTCGAATCGCGGCAAATACTTATGCTACGAATTTAGGGAAAACGGACCGGTTAAAATAAGGTTTATGCACCCCTTTAGCCTTAATTTGGATTTATGGTGCTTTATAGGAATTGTACCTGCAGTAAAAGTGCAAATATGTGATTTTAAATTAATAATAAGGAATAAGTCTTGAGATGGTATGGCCTAATCGTTATTGAGTTTAAAACTTGAATTTTTTTTACAATCTATATTCTAAAAAAATATTTCAACTGTTATCTAGTCCTCAATATTTGCTAAGATTTAATATTAGTTAGAAGTTTTCTTTAAAACTAAGTTTTTTTTTCTTAACCATATTAATATTTAGTTGAAGCATCTAAAAGTAAATGTTATGATGTTGAAGAAAAAAGTTAATATGCACGAATAAGATAGATTGGTATTAGTCAGAAATAAGGTACATCTTGAGCACAGTATAAACCTTATCTAAGGTCTATTCACTGTAAGAATGCAGCGTTACATTAGATAGGCGAAAGACTTACGACTTGCGATTGGCTAATAGACGAGGCGAATTCACACATACGAAAAACATTTTATATAGCAAATGAAATTTAAGTTGGATAAAACAAAATATTTTCTGACATCTATGACATTTGTCAATCCTGGTGTTGGTTTCAGCTCTGTATTTGCGTGTTTATTGCTTTTTTGTGTCGTTCGTGTGGTTAGTGTAATTTTTATAAGCAAATTGTTACAAAAATAGTTCTTCTTAGAGCTCTACTGAGTACTGTTGAATATTGGAGGTATTGTTTTAATAACTATATAAAATGATAGTGATGACATAGTTATATTTTATATCATTTTAGTATGGCAGATGAAGAGGTATTTGATCTACCTGCAGGGTCATCAAAAATCCTCAGGGAAAACATATTGGCAGTAAGCAAAGGATAATGGCTTATAATTTGGTCTTGGAGCTTAAGCGGGACAGTTCTAAATCGGCAGCAATTAAATTGACTGCAAAGCAACTGGGGTGGGTGAAAGAACAGTGTGGATATTGTAAAAGAAAAGGAACCACAGGAGTTATCAGTTCACCCCTAAAAAACGTCTTCGTCAAAGTGCATATGATTCTTGGACGAAGCAGATAGGTCACCAATTAGACGACACGTACATTCCTTTTTCTTGCAGAACGAATTACCTACGTGGACAAAACTATTGGGTGTAAATATAATATTATCCATTTATCTTACATTTACTTCATCGCTTTGTATCTTACAGGTTATTAATGCAGATGACACTTTGCCAATATTGAAAAGAACGACGGCTCTGGAAAATTTAAAAAAAGTTAGGATTTAAGTGGATGAAGCGAAGGGCAATAGTGTTTTAATAGAACGACAAGATATTGTATTATGGAGGCGTCAATATTTAAACAACATTCGGAAATTTCGTGTTAGTGGTAGAAAGATATATTTATTTGGATAAAACTTGGTTATTGCAAGTCATACAAAGCAAAAATATGGGCAGACCCACAGTACTCACTGCAAGACAAGTATTTGTGGAGGGAGTTTCAAGGGGACTTGAAACAACCTAATCGGGAAAAGGAAAAACGTTAATTTTTACATATGGTAGCTTCCGTTTCTGGAACCAAACTCTTTATATTATGGATAATGCGCCCTACCACTCAGTCAGAACAGAAAAAAAAAGCTTATCATGGCATGGAAAAAGCAACAATTAATTGAATGGCTTCTTGCAAAAGGAATTATTGTTGACAACACTTTGTTAAAGGTTGAGTTGCTTGAACTTGCAAGAAAATATATTAACGATAATCCCATATGTTATTGATCAAATGCTAGAAGACAGTGGTCATACAATTTTAAGATTGCCTCCTTATCACTGCAATCTGAACCCCATTGAGCTTATTTGGGCTCAAGTAAAGCATCATGTCGCAGCTAACAACAAAACTTTTAAATTACCTGAGGTGAAAACCTTACTTATTGAGGGGCTTAACATTGCAGATTTTATTACAAAATTTTGATAACCAAACTTTTTCGCTTATGACACTGACAATTTACACTTTGAATTTGCCGCTAATTTTTCATTCTTCGGTGTAATTTGGGCGCCGATCGCAGCGCTATCTACTGCATTCTTAAAGTGAATGGAGTATAGTTTCACTAAGTGTCGGCGCCTTTGATGTTTTGTCTATCAATTTAAGGAAATTCGCGATGGCGTTTGGCGGCTATATTTCCAACTAATCATTGCAAAGTGGGTACGAAAATAACCTATATACTCAAACAGACTGACCACTGACAGAAAATCGCACAACATCTGTCACTTCTATAATAAAATGACAGAATGGAACGGCGTTGTAGTTTAGATTTTTGCTTGTAAACAAATTCAAATAGTTTTAGTAACAATTTCACCCACATATGCGACACCGCGAATTTCCCGGGGGCGCCATGTTTGAAACCCATGTTACCGGCGATGTGAAACTACTAGATAGGGTATATACTGTGTCTTGAGCTAATAAACTAAACGATAAGAAGTTGCTACGCCTGCACAATTTGGTGGTGAGCGATTTTATGAGTTTCTAGTATCAATCCATAGAGGGCGCGCACATCACTACGAGCGCGAAATTTGAATGTATATCCTTATATTTTTCTTCTTACATAATTATTGATCGAAGATTGAATGCATTATTATTACAAATGTACCATCGACTCAAAAGAAAATGCTTTAGGGAAAATAAGCCGTAAGGAAACATAAGGAAAGATATATCTCCTTTAATCTACTAGCGATTGCGCAAGGGTAAATACTAAGAATTATTTTTTCGTTGAATTCTTCCCCAGAAACTATCAAGTCAAATTCTGCGAATAAATCTCTTCCGGCCACTTTGTCGCATAACATCAAGGGGATTAACTTTGGGGGCGATTGTCGGCATATATATGTATCTTTCTTTTGTTGCTTATTTTAATCATCGATTACTCGCGTATGTTTAGACAGTACAGTTTGCAAATATGATCTGCATTTAATTACGTAACTGTGCCGTGCCATTTTAAAAAATGATTTAGAAATGTGTTCTTATATAATTGTTAAGAAGACTTAGAATTTTCTAAAGCCCTTACTTCTATTACAAAAAAATTGTTTTAAGTTTGGTTTTACAAGAATTTCTTAATATGATTGTATACAATATTAGACGTAAATGCCAACCTAGAATTTATGTATTGTATTGTAAAAAAGAATTATACACTTTGGAAAAGAAGTTGTCACCGTTACTAAGAAAACATGTTATTCCTTCTTAACGTTTTAATTCTATTACTTTTTATGACGGCACAAATCGAATTGCGGTTATTAGAATTTTTGCATAAAATATAATAAAATATTGCCTTGCCATACCGTATTAAGAAATTCAGAAATAAGTATGTTGTTATTACCTGAAAAAATAAATATGTTAAAGTCGTTACCTGCAACACAAAAACGTTTTAAACTTTAATTTTGCAAGAATTTCTTAATCTAGATGTATAAGATAATAACTGGCAAACTATATTTAAGAAAAGAGCATACAATATTCACGGAGCTTTTTCACGGAGCAGCTGCAAGGGGTAGAATCTTAATAAGAGAAATTTTGATCAGTCTCCCATTGGTTGTTGTAATCGCGTGATAAATTAGTTCGTTGTGCTGATGTAATAGCGCTGTATGCATTTAGGAAACTACATTATCCACGTGGCGCTGATTTGTAAATAACTCATAACGTCTCGTCCACGCGTGCATAAACTGCTTTAAGTTAAATCACTGAAACCTTTTGAAAGAACGTATTGGAGATAGAAATAGTTAAACACACACACACACATAAAGAAACGATCTACGTTCTTTTCAACACCGTCTTGCTTATTGTCTCGAAAGACAACGTAGTTATTTTGAAAAATTGGGTGTGAAATAAAGTTTTACCCTTGTTATGGTGTGTTGTATATATCTTAATTTTAATACTTAATGACATTCAGTAAGAAATAATGAAAAAATGAATGTTCCACGTCAAATAGTAAGTATAACTGGTTGCCTATTTGCAAGTTACCAATGCATTGACTTTTTTTTTTTAGAATTACACATCGAAAAAATGTATGATGTGTAATGAAAAAAAAACCAGTATATTAAATATAAGTAATCAACAAGGCCAAAAGAGCTCTGATGGTGTGCAGAAACTTTGCAGGGAAAAATTGGGGATGCAACCCAAAAATACTGCTTTGGATGTATACAGCGATAGTGAGACCGATCATCATCTATGCATCAGTAGCATGGAGCAAAAGAACTAATCTGGCCACCGCGAGAATTAACCTCTCGAAAGTGCAAAGATTAGCATGTGTATGCATAACGGGGGCTATGAGAACCTGCCCAACAGCAGCTATTGAAGTAGTATTGGATCTTGCCCCCTTCCACATTGTAGCAGAAGGCGTGGCGAAAAAGAACCGCACTAAGAATGGTCAAGGAAGGAATGATTAGGCATAGGCCTCAATCTCCTGACGGTGATCAAACCTGGGATACGCCCCGGGATGATATGTTAAAAAAAATTTAGCTTTGTGAATTCACCATAAAGCCGATGTAACAGGAGCGAGTGGAATCATAACACCATCTTGAACTTGAATAGAAATGCCATCAAATGATATACTGATGACTCCAAAACGGCAGAAGGAACTGGAATAGGAATATATGGGCCTAGAACTACATATTTCGAAAGCTTGGGAAAATACCCAAGTATATTTCAGGCGGAAATACACGCTATTGAAAGATGTGTTCAGTTCAATATGGATAGGAACTATCGGAAGCAAATTATCATCATGTCTGATAGTCGAGCAGCCATCAAGGCGCTGAGCTCATATGAAATTAGTTCCAAGATGGTCTGGGAATGCCTAGGAAAATTAAATGAGCTAGGCAAAAGAAATAAAGTAACCCTCCTGTGGGTTCCGGATCACACAGGAGTGGAAGGAAACGAAGTAACGGATAACCTCGCAAAAGAGGGGCTGGAATGTCTTTTGTAGGGCCTGAACCATTTTGCGGGTTAAGTAGCAGTACAATACTGAAGAAACTAAAAATAAAAATGGAGCAGAGAAAATCCAGTTACTGGGAAAATCTCCAGGGAATGAGGCAAAGTAAAATTCCTCTGGGAACTTATAACCAGAAGAGGTTTACAGAATGCATCAACCTGAGTAAGAACAATGTTCGCATATTAACAGGAATACTTCCAGGCCATTGTAGACTGAAAGGACACCAGAGTAAGCTTGGATTGGAAAAAGATTCTGAATGCAGATTTTGTGAGGAACAGGATGAAACATCCATCCACCTCCTCTCAAACTGCGTAGCACTGTGCAACTCGAGGGCATTGCACCTGGGAGCATGTGAAATCGAAGAGGGAGACTTACCTAGACTGGGGCCCTCTAACATCCTACACTTTCTAAAAGGAATAGAATTGGAAGGCCAGCTGTAAAGCAGCAAGACTAGGGGATGCAATAGATCTTTTAGGTCGCAGTGTAACACCACCCTTCTATTTACATACATACATATATTAAATATCTGTTCCGGTATATCGTTATTAAATAACAAAAATATTTACGAAATAAAAAGAAATCTATGGCTTCCGATGAAAAACATACATTAGAAAAAATATTTTATGAATATTTGCTACCACGTCGGTAGTTTCATATATTTTTTCCGATTTTTTCATTTAACTGGTACCTACATCTTTAATTAACAGCATTCGACTCCGATTAGGGACAATATTTTTATCTGTCAAGTCGTAAATAACAACTAAACCACCGTGTGTGATACGAGGATGTGGTTATCCGCAACGGCAACGCACACGGAAAGAAATAAAAGAAAAAAGTGGACGACAACGACTATACGAACGTCGACGAAACAAAAGAGCTGACCGTCGGCGAAAGAAATCGCCGCAGCCAACTAAATGTAGCGTTTATACGATTTCTGTGCAAATGTCCGCGCAATCCGCGTTCACCGCGCTATAAAGTCTAAAGAATTAAAAAAAATGATCATAAAAATAATAAAAAAAAAAGAAATATATATATACGGAGAGGAAATAGCAGTAATAAGGAGAAAAAGAATGGGGCGAAACACGGCCGCGGTACATGCATATATGGGACGTTAATTATGCCTTTCTACCGTTACCGGTTCGTCTGGGATTACCCCGCGCGTTCGCCATCGCTACGACGGACGCCCCTGTCTCAACGGCGAAATTTATTAATTTTGCACTTCATTATTGCGGTTTGCATTTTTAATTCGGCGAGCACGCGTGCGTCCAGTCGGATGAGACTAGGGCCGAGAATTATGGCAGGATGTGTAATGCATCGGGCGACAACGTTACAAAAATATATTCTCCTGGAAATGGGGAGAAAATCGTAAAACAAGAGGAACGTTACCCTGTTTAAAAGTCGCGGTTGGCTCGCGCAGAGATAGATAATATATATGACGGAAGTTGTAAGCTAACCAACTAGACTTCCATCCAGGTAAATCAAGTCATATGTGTTAATGAATAAATAAAATAAATAAGCTTTTATTCCAAGAAACCAATATACCAATCGAAGTGCTCTGCAGTTAAGGAATTAAATATGAGGGCAATTCTCTAATACATAGGCAATACAACTTACAGTTAGGTATAGTCTGTCCATAAATATAACGATTTGACTAATGGCATTCCCCGAGAATTATCCTTATTATTTCTTTATTTCCAAAACTATCTTCATGCGCTTCCAATTTGATGTTATTGGTTGAAAATTCACTATATTACTGTGATAATTTATCATGTTTTTGCATAGTAAGTACAATTACCTCAAAAAAATATGACCGCGGTTGGTAAACCGAATTCGTAGCTGTAATTCTAACATATCCACTTTAAACGCAATGCCATCGTAATCCGCGACGCACTGAATTATCGTCTCGAAAGATAATACCCTTTACGGTGCCCGACAAAGATGCCGCCACCTTTTCGGTGATTTACATTCTCAAAATTAAAACCTTTGTAGTTTTCGCCAAAGAATTTTATATAATAATTCTGATTTTTAATTCTCTTGCTCAGGTAGAAATGTTATTTCAATAAACAGTTCCTATTTTTTTTTTTCTTATATTTTAGTTATCATTAAATTTAGTCTACAGTTTACCTGTGTGCGTTATATTAGTATTTATATAAGCAGTACTTTATCTTTGTGGGTAGTTTTCGTTTAAATAATTGTTTTTATTTCAGTTATAATAGGGTGTATATAACTTATTGTTACAGCAATAAACAAATGTCCAGTCTTTATATATCTTTTACTATTACAAATATCCAGTTTACTCGTTTAGTTATTTATTATATATATATTAGAAGTAAAGTTATTGAAAAACAAGCGGTTTACTTGTTTAGTTCTTATTTAATTGAAGAAACAAAGTTTCTATGGAAGTGTGTGAACAAAACAATTATAATACTTTTTTTATGAAAATAGGTTTATCAAAACTATTGTGCGTATAATAGGTCTTTTCTTCTTCATGATTGTGAAGTCGAAGCATCTTAATTCTTAAAATTTTAAAGTCAAAACATCTAATGCACTTTTATGCAAAAATTCCAATAAATGTAATTTGATTTGTACCATAAATAGCAATAGAAATACCTCAATAAAGAATAACTGGACAATTTCTTTAAACAAAGTTAAAAAAAAAAAATTTTTCCGAGGTGTATAACATTTTTCTCTATATTCTATGCTCTTTTTTTTCAATATAATTTGCCAGTTATTGTCCTATACATCTAGATTAAGAAATTCTTACAAAATTAAAGTTTAAAAGGTTTTTGTGTTTCAGGTAACGGCTTCAACATATTTATTTCTTCAAATAATAACAACATACTTATTTTTGAATATCTTTATACGGCATGGCAGAGCAATATTTTATTATATTTTATGCAAAAATTCCAATTCAAGTATAATCCGATTTGTGCCGTCATAAAAAGTAATAGAATTAAAACATTAAGACAGAATAACATGTTTTCTTAATAAAGGAGATAATTTTTTTTTCAAGGCGTATATAATTTTTTTTTTTTTAATATACATAAATTCTCAGTTGGCATTTATGTCTAATATTTTATACATTCATATTAAGAAATTCTTATAAAACTAAACTTGAAACAATCTTTTGTAATAGAAGTAAGCACATTAGAAAATTCTAATTCTTGTAAAAATTATACAAGAACACATTTCTAAATCATTCTTTAACACGGCACGGCACGGTTACATAATTAAATGCAGATCATATTTGCAAATTATTATCGCTCCGAAAGCTTATCCTCTTGATGTTATGCGACAAAACGGCCGCAAGAGATTTATTCGCAGAATTTGACTTTATAGTTTCCGGGGAAGAATTCAACGAAAAAATAATTCTTGGCACCTACCCATGCGCAATCGCTAATAGATTAAAAGAGATGTATCTTTCCTTGTGTTTCCTTATGGCTTATTTTCCCTATGTCATCTTTTTTTTGAGTCGATAGTACTTAAATATGCAAATTATATGCATTTATTGGTAAATATACAATAATATGCGCGATAAGAATGATGTTATTTTATTCAAAATTATCTGAAACGCTAAGAAAACTTTAAATTAATTCGAAGCCGTTCAGCAAAAAAAAAATATACAAATGCATATATTTTATTGTTTGCATATCTTTCATTATACTCTATATGTAGACGTATTACACTAATTGAAGTTAATTAGCGCTAATTAGTGATTGCATATATTGCATATTTAAGCTTTTTCTTATCCTTTCTATCAGTAAAATTCCTAGTATTCCTAATGTAGATCGACAACCGACAATTCTCAGAACGATAAATCTTTACATTGGTTTCTCTAATACTTTTTTCCAAGAACTGCACGTGTTTAATTTCGCCTAGCAGAATGGGATGTTGGTAAATACGTTTTTTATTATTAATTCCCAAATAAACTATTCATTCATTGAATATCTTTGAGCGAAACAGCATGTAATTGTGTTACGTTTTTAAATACTGTGCGTACATACAATGAGTATAGCGAACAAAATTCTTTATGGATTAAGCCATATCCTGGACTGGGTAAAGGATGGCGACAAAATATTTTGTCGAGCCTGCAGTAAACTGGTAAGTTTAATTTTACTAAAAGCTTTACAATTGTTTTTAAATTCTTTAACTTTTGATATAAAATGACAATTGTTGTTGTAGGTGTCTTCTGACAGAAAATATTCTGATTGATCAACACGCTAAAACTCCATCACATATTGGAAAATGTGAAAAACTAAAGCGATCCGCATGTGTGCAGCAATCTATACGTCAATGTGTAGCATCAATTTTACGAAACTCAAAACAAGAAGAATATAATACGGATCTGTGTAACGCGTTAATTTCTTCTAACATACCATTAGAAAGATTAAACAATGTTAATTTGAAATCATTTCTGCAGAAATATTGCAAACATAATATACCTTACGAAAAAATTATATCACATCTTGTTACCAGCAAGCAATAGCAGAAATTCAACAATTGGTAGGGAATAATTTTATTTATATCATGGTAGATGACAGTATGAATAAGTGGGGCGGTTATATTGCCCATTTGTTAATAGGAATTCTTCATGAATATATTGTAGGTAAATCATATGTAATTTATTGTAAAGAACTTCGAAAAACAAATAATGTAACAATTGCCCAATTCCTTCAAGAAGGTTTATCAAATTTCTTTTTACCTGGAAGTATACTTTGTGAAAAAATTTTGCTAATGTTGTCCGACGCTGCACCATACATGATAAAAGCCGCGCAAAATTTAATTTTTTTTCATAGTAACATTATTCATACCACTTGAATAACTTAAAAATTATCATTTTTGCTTGCTCATGGGTTCAATCGTGTAGTCGAAGACATTAGGAATCAATGCCCTTTGATTAATGATTTAATTAGCAATGTCAAAAAAGTATTTTTAAAAGCACTTTTACGAACCAATTATTACGAGTGGGGTACATGGTTAGAGGCTGCAATTTTTTTCGCCGATAATTTTTTGAAGGAATAAAAAACGTAATTCTTGAAATCACTGCTGACTGCATTGCTCTAGAAAACTGTAAAAAGATAGTAACATCAACAGAATTACTACAAAACCTTTTGTATATTAAGTCAAGTTATAGCTTTGTTTCAAGTTCCATTCGGAAACTAGAAACGCAAGGGATGTCGCTCTCGGAATCAGTCGAAATAGTAGACGAATTTAATATGCTATGTAAGAAGGTTAAGGGTACAATAAGTAATTCTATATAGGATAAATTTAAAAAAGTGATAAATAAAAATGCAAGGTATTTGAAATTGAAGAAAGTTAAGAAAATTTTGGAAGATGAAACAGTAAACGATTTCGACTTTAATTTTAGTTTAGAATGTATTGCAGAGTTAAAAAATGCACCAATTACATCTCTGGATGTTGAAAGAAGCTTTTCTATTTCGAAACATATGTATTCTGATAGAAGACAAAACTTTCTTTTACACAATTTTGAAAAACATTTAATTATAAATTGTTTTAGAAATATGTTGTGAAAAAATTTTGTGCAATAAAGTTAGAGTCTGCAATTTTTTTCGCCAATAATTTTGAAGGAATAGAATATGTAATTCTTGAAATCACTGCTGACTGCATTGCTCTAGAAAACTGTAAAAAGATAGTAACATCAACAGAATTACTACAAAACCTTTTGTATATTAAGTCAAGTATTAGCTTTGTTCAAGTTCCATTCGGAACTAGAAACGCAAGGGATGTCGCTCTCGGAATCAGTCGAAATAGTAGACGAATTTAATATGCTATGTAAGAAGGTTAAGGGTACAATAAGTAATTCTATATAGGATAAATTTAAAAAAGTGATAAATAAAAATGCAAGGTATTTGAAATTGAAGAAAGTTAAGAAAATTTTGGAAGATGAAACAGTAAACGATTTCGACTTTAATTTTAGTTTAGAATGTATTGCAGAGTTAAAAAATGCACCAATTACATCTCTGGATGTTGAAAGAAGCTTTTCTATTTCGAAACATATGTATTCTGATAGAAGACAAACTTTCTTTTACACAATTTTGAAAAACATTTAATTATAAATTGTTTTAGAAATATGTTGTGAAAAATTTTGTGCAATAAAGTTAGAGACTGCAATTTTTTTCGCCAATAATTTTGAAGGAATAGAATATGTAATTCTTAAATCACTGCTGACTGCATTGCTCTAGAAAACTGTAAAAAGATAGTAACATCAACAGAATTACTACAAAACGTTTGTTATTAAGTCAAGTTATAGCTTTGTTTCAAGTTCCATTCGGAAACTAGAAACGCAAGGGATGTCGCTCTCGAATCAGTCGAATAGTAGACGAATTTAATATGCTATGTAAGAAGTTAAGGGTACAATAAGTAATTCTATATAGGATAATTTAAAAAAGTGATAAATAAAATGCAAGGTATTTGAAATTGAAGAAAGTTAAGAAAATTTTGGAAGATGAAACAGTAAACGATTTCGACTTTGATTTTAGTTTAGAATGTATTGCAGAGTTAAAAAATGCACCAATTACATCTCTGGATGTTGAAAGAAGCTTTTCTATTTCGAAACATATGTATTCTGATAGAAGACAAAACTTTCTTTTACACAATTTTGAAAAACATTTAATTATAAATTGTTTTAGAAATACGTTGTGAAAAAATTTTGTGCAATAAAGTTAGAGACTGCAATTTTTTTCGCCAATAATTTTGAAGGAATAGAATATGTAATTCTTGAAATCACTGCTGACTGCATTGCTCTAGAAAACTGTAAAAAGATAGTAACATCAACAGAATTACTACAAAACCTTTTGTATATTAAGTCAAGTTATAGCATTGTTTCAAGTTCTATTCGTAAACTAGAAACGCAAGGGATGTCGCTCTCGGAATCAGTCGAAATAGTAGACGAATTTAATATGCTATGTAAGAAGGTTAAGGGTACAATAAGTAATTCTATATAGGATAAATTTAAAAAAGTGATAAATAAAAATGCAAGGTATTTGAAATTGAAGAAAGTTAAGAAAATTTTGGAAGATGAAACAGTAAACGATTTCGACTTTAATTTTAGTTTAGAATGTATTGCAGAGTTAAAAAATGCACCAATTACATCTCTGGATGTTGAAAGAAGCTTTTCTATTTCGAAACATATGTATTCTGATAGAGACAAAACTTTCTTTTACACAATTTTAAAACATTTAATTATAAATTGTTTTAGAAATACGTTGTGAAAAATTTTGTGCAATAAAGTTAGAGACTGCAATTTTTTCGCCAATAATTTTGAAGGAATAGAATATGTAATTCTTGAAATCACTGCTGACTGCATTGCTCTAGAAAACTGTAAAAAGATAGTAACATCAACAGAATTGCTACAAAACCTTTTGTATATTAAGTCAAATTATTAGCATTGTTTCAAGTTCTATTCGTAAACTAGAAACGCAAGGATGTCGCTCTCGGAATCAGTCGAAATAGTAGACGAATTTGATATGCTATGTAAGAAGGTTAAGGGTACAATAGGTAATTCTATATACGATAAATTTAAAAAAGTCATAAATAAAAATGCGGCGTATTTGAAATTGAAGAAAGTTAAGAAAATTTTAGAAGGTGGTAAACGATTTCGACTTTAGTTAGAATGTATTGCAAAGCTAAAAAATGCACCAATTACATGTGTGGACGTTGAAAGAAGCTTTTCTATTTTGAAACATATGTATTCTGATAGAAGACAAAATTTTCTTTTACACAATTTTGAAAAACGTTTAATTATAAATTGTTTTAGAAATATGTTGTGAGAACATTTTGTGCAGTAAAGTTAATGTTTAAATTTCTGCTCTTATTTATTTTATGTAAAAATTTTGCATATTGTCGCAATTTGTTTTGCATATATGCCCCAGGTTTATGCATATTTTCTCAAAAATCGATGCATATATATGCGCATATATTCCAGTTTTTCTTTGCATATAATCCGGTCTCTAATTATTACACATATTTTCTATTAACGAGAAGGCATGAGTTTTCATAACTTGGACAAAACTTCAGCTTAGACTAAAGGTTGGCAGAAAAGACGCCTTAATAATTAAACGACAAATAAAAATATATTCGCCTTCATTTAGAATAATTCCAGTGATCTTTGAATATTATCATTTTTGCTTGTTTACCATTTTGTTCCCCCACCTCCGCATCGGACGTGCGGCTTTAGTTATCGCCAGCTTAGTAGGCGATCCTCGTCCCGTAACGAGGATTCTTTTAACTGCCACGCGAAGATCCCGTTTACGACTGACTGGTAATCCCAATAATTGCACTTCGAGTTCGCGAGATTAACTAATCCGGCACTGGGCCGCGCTCGACAGAATTCCCGCAGAACAACTTCGCCGATTCAGCGGGCGGCATTTACGCGAAAGTTATTCGATAAACATGTTTCGTTTCCCTCGTCCCGATTATGCTTTTCCCCACTTAGAATAACGGGAAATGTGTGTATATACATACCTATCGCAGCAAGCGGGAGAACGGCGACTCGAGCTTTTTCCGTACTACATTGGAAAAGGGTAGCGGGTCTTAGCCAGAGTGCTTTTGTATTTAGGAAGTTAAAATGCGACGCGGCAACTACGTGCGAGATGCTGTGAAGGTCCTAAGTCAGACAAGAAAGTCCGTAATCCAGACGACTTTGTTCCTAGAAGAATTGTATTCAAGGCACTCGCAAAGTTGCATTGAAATTATTATATTAATGGCCAGTTTACACATTGTAAAATGAGACTTAACGGATACACCTAGTGCGAAATTTACATTAAAGGTAGGTACATAAAACAGTGTGAAACGAAAACAAACAGAAATATATTTTTTTATGTCAATGAAAAATACAAAAACAATACATACAGTGTATCACTTAAATATTTGTACATGTCCCATTTACCTACAACAAGTAATAAAAATACAAAACAGTAAACTTTTTTTTAATTTTATATTATTATTTAAAATGCGATAACAAAATAAATATTTCAAATAGCTAAAATATGCTTTCTGACTACAATAATAATTAAAGTCCAGTAGGCGACAACACAAAAGTATTCGTACGCTCCTTGCCGCGACAGGTAGAGACTCGCATAGATGTCCAACAATAGTCTCCTAATATCTAGCTATCTGTGTACATTATTAGATGCTCCCGGTAATATATTTTTGAAGGGCAATTCATAACTGCCGTATAAAAAATGCCAGAAACAAAAGAGTTGACAATTAATGAAAAAGTTCAAATTGTAGCCTGGTTTAAAGAACAAAAAAGTTTACGAGAAATTAGTAAGCTTGTCAAAGGACCACATAGTACTGTTCAGTATATTATTAACAAATTTAAACTTCAAAAAAGCATCCAAAATGCTCATCGCCCAGGACGTCCAAAGATACTAACCGAACGCGAAGAACGAGCTATAGTAAAAGAAGATCAAAAATTTCCTAGAACTAGCGCTCTAACGTTAGCTGTTCACGTCGCAGAGAGAAAAGAAGGAAGACAATTAATCCTGAAACTATAAGAAGAGTACTTAGAAGAGCTGGCTATAACGGAAGAGTAGCCCGTAAGAAACCTTTCATCAGTGAGAATAATAGAATAAAACGTTTGAATTTTGCGAAAGAATATGTCAATAAACCTTTAAAATTTTGGAAAAGCATTATTTTTAGCGACGAGTCAAAATATAATATTTTTGCATCCGATGGACGGCATATGATATGGCGGAAGCCAAGCACGGCAACTTCAAGCACAAAATCTAATTCCTACCATAAAACATGGGGGAGGACACATACTTGTATGGGGTTGTATGTCCTACAATGGGGTAGGAAATTTGCATTTTATTGACCATATTATGGATGCTAAAGCTTATCTAAAAATTTTGCAAGCTAATTTAATGGAAAGTGCTCGAAAATTTAATATAGAAAAAAGCTTTATATTTCAACAAGATAACGATTCTAAGCACACTGCTAGGATCGTTAAGGAATGGTTCTTATATAAACGTATTAGAAGCCTTCCCCACCCACCCCAAAGTCCAGACATTAACCCGATAGAAAATTTGTGGCATATTTTAAATGTACACATCAGAAAATATCATGTCCAGAATGCGCATGAGCTTAGAAAGCATTTGATAGAAGAATGGTCAAAAATTACGCAGGACGAAACGGCAAAATTGGTAATGTCCATGCCCAAGCGCTTGCAAACTGTTTATAGAGCAAATGGAATGCATAACTAAATATTAGAATCAAAACAACAAATATTTATTTTGTTTTTTTCTCGTGTACAAATATTTTTGTGAGTTCAAAATTCTGATTTTTTATTAGAATATTAATATTTATATTACCTTTCTTTGTTTTTATTAAAAATAATGCTTTTCTCTTTCGTATTAATAAACGTCGTTTCGTAAAAATAAACAGTCGCTTAGTTTTGAATTTCTACAGTTCCTTTTTTTCATTTCGGTTAAATGTACTATGTACAAATACTTAAGTGATGCACTGTATATTGCTATGGAAACAGGTGCATGGAATATAATTTAGAGTCATTTAAAACGGATTTCAAAGCCAAATAAAGAAGTAATTATAAGTTGAAATGCATACTCGGTTGCATAAATTCAAGCTTACCTGGTATATTTTTATTTTCATTATATTTTTGCTCCGGGAGATTTTTTACTCTTCGGGATGTTTATTCGGTAACAATTCATGTGTTTCCCTCAAACCAGAGGAAATAACGGTATCTTAATGTCAGTTACTGCGTTAGCCATTTGATTTCGATGTTGGTTTACCTGACAGCGATTACAATCGAAGGCAGATTACTGATAATTTTGGTTCACAAATCATTTATTCTACCTGTGGCTACGAAAGATGGCGATTGTTAGTGAACTCCTGTGACAATTTCTACGCCACACACTCTGAAATATAAAAGTTCCACAAAGTGTTTACCTAAAAAGTACCGATATTCACATGAATAATCTTCGAGAATTTCCTATAAAATTTCCTGAGAAGAATCCTGGATAGAATACCATGATTTGACCGTTACGGGGGCTCCTCGAATCTAACGTCCAACTTGACCCAGAAAATTACCTACCCACACCTGCGCCTAGAGCTGTCCATCCGCATCCAAGGTATTTCACCAAGTATATTCCACCTAAAGAAAAAAAGAAATTAATTAATTAGATTCAATTCAATGTTAACCAGTAAATTAGATTACGATACGTTAATTTTGGGATTAAGTATATATGAACCGCCATTATTTTAGTTAGTTAAGGAATGTTTAAAAAATCAACACTAAGATAGTCTATCTAGGATTATAGAGATCTTTACATATATCGATAACACGAATAGTTGATAGTTTTCTTACAAATTTAGTTTGGCCATCCGTTTTGCAGTCATTGCGTGCATCCGAATGCGCAATTTATTTAACAGCCTGAAGAATACCAACGTTGATCGAAACGTTTGTATTATTTTTTCACTGCTTTTAAAAGACATATACGCTACAATTAAGTTGTAGTATTTGAGCATTATTGTCAATATAGGTACGTAATAAAAAAAACTCTTGTATCAATTGCCTCAGACAACCCTATGCTCACTGTCGAATGCCGACTAAATAAGCTGGATGGTGCTGATGTGTTGGATACTGGAGCGGGGGTGCCTCAAGGCTCGATCTTGGGCTCGACGTTGTGGAACTTCCTATACGTTGGTGTTTTGGAAATGAACCTCACTGTGGATGCGGTGACTGTGGGGTTTGCGGATGATTTGGCGCTGGTAGTTGCAGCTAGAGATGAGGTCACACTAATGAATAACGCTAACAGGTGTTTTGCAGAAATTAGCGAGTGGATGCAGGATCACGAACTAACCCTTGCACCTGAAAAAAAAACAGAGTGCGTAGTAGTTAAGGGGTGCAGGAATCAAGATCGCCTATCCTTTACCCTGCAAGGAGTGAATATTGCCCCAGTGGAGTCTACAAGGTACCTGGGCATTATTTTTGATGAGAGAAGGAGCTTCGGGCGCCACATTGAGCTGGCGACTAAGAAGGCAGAAACCAGGCTTACCAACCCAATATAGGCAGACCGAGAAGTGGCAAGAGGCAAGTGCTGTGTAGTGTGGTCCATAACATACTGTTATATGGAGCCCTAATGTGGGTGGATTAAAAAGTACAGGGATATGTTGGTTAAAGTTCAGAGGCAAACATTGTTGCGGATTGCATCAGTGTACCGCATTACATCGGCACTGGTCTTGCAGGTGATTACTGGAACGCTTCTCATCGACCTAATGGCATAAGAAAGAGCTCACATTCATCAGCAAGGGGACGCAGGAACTGGATCAAGTACTCAAGCCAGAGAAATTGCCCTGAACAACTGGCAAAGCAGATGGAACAACGGAACAGATAATGCGAAGTGGGCCAAAAGACTGATCAAGGACATAAAACACCTGGTTAAATTATGGACATCGCAAGCTGGACTACCACCTGACCCAGGCACTCACTGGGCACGGTTGCTACAGGGCGTACGCCAAACGCTTTGGCAAGGACAGCGCAGATGACTGCGTTTAATGCGGAGCGCAAGACACCGTGGAACATACCATATTCGAATGTAGCAGATGGCAAGAATACAGACAGCATGCGTAGGCAATAGTGGGACCCTTAATACCGCAGACATTTGTGCAGAAGATAATCGAATCGGCAAGCAACTGGAGTAAGATACATGAGATGATAAAGAATATAATGTCACAGAAGGAAATTGACGTATGGACAAAACAGAGCAATAATGCCCTGATTTCGTGTCATCAGCGGCCCGAACCCATAATCATCTGAGGATGGACGGGGGACGTAGGGATATACTGCGGAGGAAAGACAGCCCAGCAATCTGAAGTATATCTAGAAAGATGGTTCCAGTTGCTGTTTTGGGCGGTTCAGGCAGGTCACTTGACCGGTCGGTAGACCGGCTACGTCCGTAAAAACAAAAATAGGCATTGTTCTTAATAATAATATTGATTTTTCTGTCAACTAGGAACTTAATAAAATATTTTATGTATGTACAAAAAGTGATACTTGCTCTATAAATTCCATTTATAAAAGTAATTAGCACTTTAAATGGAATATATTTCGCTTTTTAGCCCCAACGTTTCGTCTTCAAACGTGAAGTTGCTATCACTTTTATATTACTAGGCATATCTTAAAAATAGTAATACTTCCCATAATTAATAACAAAGAAATTAACTCTATTCTTCCTTTCCAGGAGTCTGAGCTTACACGAGAGAATGGCCTTCAACGAACACCTAGAGGTACGTCAGGCCAAGTTCCATCCCGGGAGCCCGAAAAATACGCACATTCTAATCTTGACATCCGATAATCTGCTAAGGTAAGCATCCAAACCCCCAAATACTTTCACTATGACATACAAAACCGTTCCAAATCATTCCAAACAGATTGTATAAAATCGAAAATGGCGTCGACACCGTAGTGGGTACATACCCTGTTGGGATACAACCCATGGCCCGCTTTCCAAAAACCAAAACACCCTTCCTGGAGGCTCTAG
Organism: Protaetia brevitarsis; assembly: GCA_004143645.1. NCBI lineage: Eukaryota > Metazoa > Arthropoda > Insecta > Coleoptera > Scarabaeidae > Protaetia > Protaetia brevitarsis. The sequence goes on along the minus strand of RXPK01000284.1, from coordinate 1,237,617 downwards.
GCGAGACAGCAGTGGATTTCGATTTTGCACCTCCGGAATTGCAAAGCATTGAGACAGCGGCGGAAAGAACTACAACTAATACCATTAGCGATACCACAATCCAAGATAAAACTAAAGATTTCAGCATCACATGCGATATATGTAATTATTTCGACGTATACGCAGGTGTTTTTCAAATCGATTTGATGGATTTTTGTTTATAGCTGTTAACGCTGCGAGCAGTACGAAAATTTATCCGAAACACGTCAGTTTTGACGATGAGAATAAGCCCAAACGTAAGATCTCGCCTGGCAACAATGTAATTTGGCCGATACTGGTGTTGTATGGAAATGGTGATGTCTTTATTGTTACCGTGGAATTAAAATCGAAGTAAGTTATTGAGTAACTTGATAAAAAGTGGTAAATGGGATTAAATTCTTGCAATTTTTTTTATCATAGGGCTGCTGCTATTGTCAAAGGACCTCTGTATATGCTACCAGATGCTGATGAGAATTACGGAAAAGGATTTTGTTCGATTTTGTGTTTACATACAACGCCACCTATCGTGTGCATTGCTAATTGTAAAGGCAGTATTCATCACACTCTCTTACTTCCTGTAGAAGAGGATTTTGAATTTACTGTAAATATAAAAAAAACTCTATTACCTTTACATCCAAATGAGAATGAAATGTTTTCGTAAATACTTTTACGTTTTAACTAACATGGCACCTATCACTTTTTACCAAAACTGCTAAAATAATATTGGAATTGTTGCAACATAGCTATTACCGTTTTAATTCTACGCTTATAATTTCTAGCCTGAGGAGAATAGACCAAACTTTGTCCAGGACCCAGACAGATCTCTATACATTTTCGAGTACATCGAACTGGAATTAGGACTCTCAACATCGGCAGCTGATGCTGAATACAGTTGTCCCATCTTACTGCATAAGAATCTAGGCAAATTGGGTCACTATTTTGCGACCCACGAAACAGGCGTCCACTCCATCAACATAACCTGCATCGAAGACTTGCATAAATTCGTCAGCGATCAAGATGGTTTGTTGAGCAATTCTTATTTTACCCACATATCATTTAAAAGAAAAAAATATGTGTTACAGAAGATCCTAGTCCCGATTTATTCGATCAAACTAGCGCAGCAGAGTATATGATATGCACTAAGGTAGCTTCTTCCGAGACTGTGAATCCCGTAATAGGATTTTCACTATACTATGAGCCATCCAGTATATTGGTTCTGTTAGCTAATGGGCAATTGGTCAGTTTGTCGTTGGCCACGTTATTTACAATTTCCGCACCTGATCTCTCTGAACCGGAAGAATTAGAAGTTATGAATTCTCCATTGAAAAAAGGTAAGAAATAATTGTATACCTACAGTGTATTGAAAGTTACAGATCATACAACAACAAAAATCAGTAGCTGGACAAATAGAATTCAGTCTTATTTGACATCCCTAATTATGTGATACTCTCGTGGATGTAGGTTTGCTAGTGCCCTCACTATCGCCTGACTGTCTGTTGCAATCCGCTTATTTTCATACGTCTTCTGATTGATTTCAGTTGCACAATGCCATGTAGCGCATGCCACCGCTTGAAAGGTCCTAGCATGAATTCCTAGTCGAAGGTTGATCATTGTATTTTTCACTCCACTATAGGTTTCAATTCCAGTTCCATTTTCGGTTTGTTTGTTGGATTGATTTCAGCTTATCCGATTCGTAATTTCCATCTAGAAATTTCTGGTAAAAATATATCTGGAAATCATGTGTAGTCTGATCTCATTCCCAAAAAAAATGCCTTCCACATGATATATAATATATAGTATTGTGTCATAATCCTACTTATCTGCCATTTGGTAATTCTTGCAATCTGGGCCCCCCACTCTTGTCTCCCTTCCATTGCTGCCGTAAGAATGGACCTTTGTAAACAGAAGTCGATTCTTTTTATTAAAATTGATTTAATAAAATAGAATACACCCACATAGCTCAAAATGTCTACCATACATCCATTAGATATTATTTATGGATATCCATAATCTCCATTAGACGTTACAGACATTCTATGGATGTCTCTTACATCTCCAAATGTCCGCCTATTAGATATCCTAATAGTACATCTAATGGATATGCTATGGATACTGGTCCAGGTCCTGGTATTTCCAGCACTGTGTCACTGCTCAGCATACCACTCGCCAGTTCAAAATTGATATCTGCGTTATCTACGTTACTGGTCCTTTGAAGTTCAAAGGGACCAGTAATATCCCATAGATATATATCTAACATCTGTAATCGATATGGACATGTCTTAGTAATTGGAACATCCGGTTGATATCTGTCGGACGAAGTGTGCTGTGTGCGTCTTATTTATACTAAAATATAAGTAATTACACTCATTGCCCACGCACAATAAAATGTCAATTGCTTATCTTAAACATGTCGCCTTTGCCTCCCCTCCTCCCCTCCGTTGAAACACCAATTTCAACGATATTCAACACTTGGTAATGGCACTACCTTAAATGCTGGTCACTTAAAAATTCCCGTCTTCGTATACACAATGATAAGTCTTAGGCCTCCGTCTCTACCAGAATGCACTTCCTTCATTCGTTCAAGCCTCCACGCTAGCGATAAAGTGTTGTCTTTCTTCAAAATCACGACCTCATCAATTCCAAAATTAGGACTTATCGAAACCATTTCCTTCCCTGTTGCAGATCATGTAGATATTTTCGAGACCAGCATTCCCAGAAATGCTGCGGCATTTGTTGCACCATCTTCCACCTAGTGAATGTCTTTATCTTTATATCAATTGGATTTATTGCTTATCTTGGTAGATGAGACACTGAGATACTGAGTTTAAGAACAATAAGATCAATGAAGACTGGTGTCCTCATTGATCCCATTGTGCAAGCTTCTATGTCGTGCCAAGTACGGTTTTAACAGTTTGTTGCTGTATCTACCTGAGATGTATAAGTGATCATGTCCATACGTTTATTGAGTGTTACTAACAACCACAAAGCCCCCATTCAAAGCAAACTACATAACATTTCATCATTAAAAATGTCTTGTTGTTAACCTCTGGATACTGCGTTTGTGTTTGAGTGCATTTAAATGTAGGTTTTTTTCCTTCAATTCCTTCAATTCCTTGAAGCAATAGTTACGTGCCAATGAAATACGAGAAAGGAAAATACGAAAAGTTGATTGGAAGGAAATTTCTACGTAAACAAGGGAATTAAAACGCAAGTTTTCCCGCAATTATTAAATTATTTTTACATTCAATCCTAAGCGACAACAACACTGTTACTATTGGTGTTGCACTCTGCGCAAATATTGGATAATGTGTACCTATAGTCTTTTCCTTTTCGTACAAATGAAAACCATTAGATTACTTTAGATTAGAATTGGAGTGACCCAGGAACCTGTTTCACAGCGACCTTTTCAGATCTATTGTATCTCATCATATTGTATCCTAGTATACGCTCTCTAATTTTGCCCTCTTAATTAGGCCTATCATCTTTGAGAGCGACTTCTTTGTGTAGCCGCTAGCTGTGAGGTTTTCCACGAACATTACTAGAAACCTTGTCCTCGCCAGGTCGTCACATTGGCACAGCTCATGAGCTGATGTTTCTTCCTCCTCTTGATAGAATCTGCAAGTAGCGCCATCTACCAAGCCTATGTTGCACATATGCCTATTTAATCTAGAGTCTTTCTATCTTTATTCAGTAGATCCATAGCACGCCTGTTTCTTTAGAAACTCTTTTGACTGATGACTTGAAACTGATTATGATCCATTCATTGAGGGATCTTTTAATTTGCGATTTGGTAGTGGCTCCAACGAATGACCTTGAAGAACCTCACCTGGCCAGCTCGTCCGCAGTCTCATTTCCTCTCACACCCAAGTGGCTAGGAACCCAGGACAATGTTAATTCTCTTTGGGTACCCACCTCCTTTAGAATGCTTAGGTGGTCCCAAATCAGCTTAGAGTCCACACTTACGGAACTAATCGCTTTTATGTGTGAACTGATTGTCAGAGAAGATAGCGGCGCTTTTACTTGGCCCGATCCATCTCCCTATTTCTCTGGCACAATGGCACATTGCAGCAAATTCAGCCTAGAACACCGTGGTGTCTTTGCTGAAGCTTATCGAAAAAGCCTTTTTAAGCTACTTTGTGTATACGCCGTCGTCCGTTTTAGAGTCGTCTGTATACCAGTTGGAATCCACTCTTACTGGAGTGCCTGTCTCCCAGTCCTTATCTGGTATTGTAACCAGATATTTCATATCTAGGTTGTTCATCTGAAAGTTTTTGATACTCAGCGCTGTGCGATTTACTTATCGGTGCTTGACTATGCATAAGTATATGTGCTGTAGACCTGGCATGTAAACATGTAGCGGTGACAGGTTTAGACTTACTTCTATTGCAGTGGTGGGAGGCGATCTCATCGCATCTGTGGCACGTGGACACGCCAGTCTTTGTACGCCACTTAGCGTTTTAACCGGCCCGTTTGCCGCACCTTTGGCCACTATACCACAGAATATCGTAACAACCAGAATGCAAAGTCTTTGTCGGCTCTTTTGATTTGAGTGGGCAAAATTTCGTGACCTTGATGTCAGTATCTCGGGCGAGAAGTCAGAGTCGGCTTCGATAAAATTCCGTGCCTGACAGGACCTAACTGAAGTGAATTTCGAGAATATGATACATATCTACGATAAAATGAAAGAATATCGCTTATTTTTACAATTATTTTACTTTCTTTTCCATTATTTTCATATTTTATCGACATGCACTTGATAACACTATTTAAATTAACATACAAATATAAACTTGAAGTCAGCGACGTGTGCCTAGTGCAAAGAGCGAATATAGCCGGAACCACAAGTTCTCGCCCGATTTAATGGCGGATCAAGCTGCGCGATGAGAATGCGCGAACTCTTCCCGCCAAGCCAAGTTGATGTTCTGGTTGTTAGATATTCTGTGACTATACTATAGCTCCGTACGTTATCATGGGTTTAATTACCCTTGTGTATAACCACAAAGTCGTCTAAGGCTCCAATTCCTTCCACACAGCCTCCTGCATCTACCTACAGCGGTAGTGACTTTGTTGGTTGCCTTTGATCAAACTATACCTCAAGGTATTTCGTCTCTTTGACATATAGAATGGATGGAAGGATAGTTAGATCCACAATTGGCGAGGCTAGCGTTGAAGTAGAGGCGGGAGAGGGGTATCTGTCATAATGTGGGCTACCCAAGTGATGATCTAATTCAGCAAGTGGCCAGGAGTGCGGTTTCCAAAGGTTCTGGTATAAACCCAGGTAGCAGAGTGACGTAAAATGACGTTTAATAGACGTCGATAAGACGTCTATCAGGTGGTATTGACGTATATTAAACGTCACTTAACACCACTTTGCTACCTGGGAACAAGAGGCACATCAGTCAATGCTCAGAACACTACTTTACAACCACTAGTGTTCGAATAGAAAAGAATTGCAAATGTCAAAAAAACGAAACATTTTGGAGTATATTCGCGTCCAAGACTTACATGGAACCTATAGAATGTGTAATACACTCCGGCTACATTTATAAAAGAGTAACCACTGTAGATCGTCACCTTTGTAATAAATTGCGATAGTGGCTTTATTGATTGTGTTGGATATGTGGGTTCCATGCAAGTGTTTGATCAAACTATACTCCAAGGTATTTCGCCTCTTTAACATATGGAATTTTTTCCACTTCCTCACTAGTGGTTGTGGGCCTTCCAGCATTCTTTTTCTTGTGAAAGTAGTCACTGACAATCGCTCTTGTTTATACCATTTGTCAACCGTATTTAGACTGGTTTGCATACGCTCCACCAGAACCTTTGAAAACCTCCCTCTAACAACTATTTTAAGTATAAGTATATGAATGATAATGATCATGTTTTCAAAACAAGATTGGAAAGGACTATATTTATCATTCATTTTTATACACATTTATCCAATCCAATGGAAACCAATAAAACTATTTTAAGGTCGTCATCATACCTCGGATAATGACATTCATCCTTTTCGATCAACTTTTCGGATTAGGTCATCCACTAGGGCAGCCCACAACAGAGCAGATAAAACAACCTCCCGTTCCGCTTCGATGGTAGCTTTATCAACTATGGATGTAATTATCCTTCTTTCCTTTTGCTGGCTCTTACACACTGCAAAATCTGAATGAAAACCTTTCTTTTATTTTTTAGCCATCGATCTCTCGCGCATGTTGAAATGGTATTAATATTATTAAATGAAAATCGCACCATGTTTTAAATCAAATAGAAGAACATTATTTTCTAATAGACAATTTGTTACCATTTTCAGATGCTGAGCGAACCTTTCGATGGAGTAATTCAAAAAATTTTGAAGCAATCGACCACTCAGCCCATATTGAAATTATCTGCAGGTACAGAACACACACAACAAGAATGTTACGAGGTGAAAACGAATAAAAATTAAATATATTTTTCCCCAAAAATAATCATATCAATCTTCAGCTTTTACAAAGAACAACGCAAGTATTTCGGGAGGAACATTTCAAGAACCACACCAAAGCCAGGGAGGAAATCGAAAAACGCGTCAAAACGCTGACCAAACTCAAAGAACTCCAAAAGAAGGATGTCGAGCGATTAATGAAGGAGAAACATAGCATGCAAGAGCGAGCTGAAAGTTTAGCCGAAAAATACGAAGACATCAAGGACAAACAAGAGGAAATGACTAAAAGGTAAAAAAACGAGAATCTTTTTCAGAAGTAAATCTTTAATTTGCAATTTCGATAGGTGTGAGAGATTGCTGATCCTGATTGCGAAGAAGAGGACAGAACCGTCCAACGCTGAAAAGGATTTCGTGAAGGAACTAAATGAAGGCGAAGCTAAAATTGATTCTTACAAGAAAGCCATTGGAAAAATCAAGAATAGCATCAAGTACCAAGAGATACAGGCAAGATTACATTGTTTTTAATAGGGTTTCACTTGTAATTTGATATTAAAAATGTATTGCAGATGAAGAATTGGCATTTACAAAACGAGAAAGAAAACGTTTTAGGGAATACGCAAATTGAAGCCATCAAATCAAATTTGCAAGATATGTAAGGCCTTCGATTGATAAGAGCGAATGTTGAATAATTTCTGTTATGTTTTAGGACACAAAAGATAGCCAAGCTGATAAATGAAGTTAATGAATACAAGAAGCAATTAAATTTGAAGTAATAATATTAATACATATGTTCTTATTTTTAATAAAGTATTATTCTTTTTTTAAGTTCGTGTAATGTGTATTTCTTTTATTATTATTGCTTGCTTTATATACTCATTTTATTATCTCTCTCTGGAAATGTTTGTTTCTGGTCAGATAGGGTTTCAATGTAACTGGAAACAAACATTTTCACTTATATAAAAAGCAATTTCTCCTCTCTGAAACAAAACTAAATTTTAAAAAGGCATTTAAAAGCCCGCCATAGTTACTAGCGCCATTATGGACATTTGTTTTAACTATTTTCATGATTACTCATAAAGTAAAAGAGAAACCCATCTAGTCTATATAACATCTATGGGCACAGATCACCTAAGAACTGATATTGAACTCAGCCGAAATCCTGTGCATCTGGGAATTAGTTCGGTATCCAGACACCAACGGCGTTGTTTTTTTACCGCGTTAATTTGAAAATGTAATTACTGGTCTCCAAATTATTTATTATTGATAGGAAATGATTTATGGCCAAACAAAAACATACTACATAAGTCTCATTCTATTATTCATCTATATCGAATTAATACATAAACAGAAAAACACTATAATCAATATATCTATCGATGAATAAAAAAATACGCCTTAAACTTAAAAGAAGACAGTCACAAAGATTTTTATTTTTAATGCTAAAACATACGGAAAATGTGTGTATAAAATCCTTACTATTATTAATTACTACGTGCAACAATATCCTACAGAATTATATACACATTTTGATGTTTAGAATGACTATTTGTCATTCACTATAAACATACTAAAGCATTTTTTTCAAGATTAGTAATAAGAAAGAAACCGTAATCTTACCTATATCGTATTAAAAACTTATATGAAATATGAGTAATAAAAAAAATTATTAAGTGTGCTTACCAGATATTATCATTTTGGTTTTACTATTTTATACTATCAAACACGTCCCCTAACATAATTACTAGTGATAATTAAGCTGATTAGCATCGGACGGAATGATTATACTGTGTTATTGAGCTTTGTCTTACTGGAGTGGCTTCTACACTGTAAAATGGTGAACAAAATTTACATTACTTGTGTTAACAACAACAGTCGCTTCTACCTTCCAGTGTAATATGCAAAATTACAATAAAAATTAAGTATTTTTTACCATACAGTAACGTAACGACACAAAAGAACATTTCTGTTAAAATATTAATTTCCTGTATTTGTAATGAATGATTAATTATTATTATTAGAAGCATATTGAATTTTTAAATGAAGACAAAAAACACTTAATTACTATTGGAATTTTCATATTAATGTAGCATCTATTAGCAGTTTTCAAATATTTTAGCAAGCAGTTACAGTAGCATATAATACACAATTGGAAAACAAATAGATAAGTATATAATAAAATGTGATTGCAAAAATAACCATCTCTAAATATAATGATTTTTATTTTTAATTTAAAATTATTAGGTAGTATGTTGTACAAAATCACACAGCTGATTTACCTACGTTTTTGTATAAAACAAGTATAAACAATAAAATAAGACGCAGTCTTAACACAAGAATCGTATTTAACTCTTTACAAATTATTGTATGTAAATGTTTTTGCAACGGGGTCTCACAGACTAAAAGAAAAATATAAATTATTCAAGCAGTAATGTAAAAAAAAGGCCACAGCAAAATCCTCATCCAAATCTCTATTTCTTACGACCCCAAGATGATGTCATCCAGTTGTTTTTCTTTCAACGTCCCTCAATCATGGTCAAATTCCAGTGTGGCTTTATAGTTATTTACTATTTATCTTTCATTGCCTGGGTCTCTCTGGCGTGTCTTTGGTTGCCTGCGTCTCAAATATATACTAAAAATAACCCCGTGTAATATTTGATGTTCTTCCAATAAAATTAGTTAGTTTATTCATTTAGTGTTTAAATTATTATTTTCTTTATGTTATAAATAAAATCATTCATCGCTAGATTCCTAATTCAGAACAAAAATGAAATAACTTTCGGCGCCATCTTTCGGGTTGGTGCCAAAGGTTCTCGCCTGCTTCAAGGGTTGTTTCATGTGTAAAATTGCAGATTATTTTTGGGAGTGTTGGGAAAAGGTTTTACAAAAACTAAGAGGTTTTTCGCAATTCTGTTGAAATGATTATGATCTATGAATTTAGCTCAATTTTAACTTGGGTTGCGTTTCTTTTTTTTATTTTCTTTAGTTTACATAACAAAAATTATTTTTATAAATACCAAGTTAAAGAACGGCTTAAAATTTACTTTCATTGCATCTTTGAAATTTTTATTAATTCGTGCTACAAACACCAAAAGCTTTTCTCAACGAAAATTTACTGACCCCCGCACTCTACTTTATCCTCGTGTGGAGCCTTAATACGCTACGTAAACGTTTAAAAAATAAAAATACTAACTTTCCGATTGTAGCGCTCCTCTTGTTTGGAGGTAGAACTGAGGGTTTGCAACTCGACTAAGAGCTTTACTTTTGAATGCAAAATCGAACTAGTTTACATGGCATGTCTATGGGGCACTCATCTGGTAAACGAGTGTGTGGGTTCGAATCCTGCGTGAGGTGAACATTTTTCTTGGGAAAAGATCTTAATCATTACAGTTATTAGCAGAAATACATTAATTTGTTATATTTACTTAGTTTCTATATTTATTTAATATTTGCTACTTGGGTAAATTTTATATTAAAAAACCTGGTTTTATAAAATAAATTTTTTGTAGTTAAGTTTTTATCTTTTATCTTTTTCTTAATAAAAGAAAATCAATTGCATTCTTTTAGCAATAAAAACAGACGTACTCGTTTGGGTGCTATGTCTGAAAACTTAAAAAAAATGTATTTTGTATCGTATATAAAAAAATCTCAAGTTTATTAAAAATAAAAGTTAATACAGTAATAAAATCAAAACCTTAATAGCTAATATAGTAAAAAAGTAATCCTAAGTCTATCTCAGTAGTGCTTATCGTAGGTACACGTCAAAAATAGTGCTAAATTGAAGTCATATTTATAGTCATTTTACCCTAAAAAAAACTGTTCATACTGATTATTTTTCTCAATTTACCAACGGTCCCCAGAAATATTTGCTAATTTTCCATTCATCTTCGCACAAGAAGAACTCCTTTCCTAGCTGTACGAACTCTTTCATGTGTACCTTGCCGTCCGCATTGGTATCTATCACCCTAAAAGTGAAAACTGCATCCTCGTCACTCAGACCCAAGCATTCGCAGAATAATTTATACTCTTCCAATGATATTTCGCCAGTCTTATCTCTGTCTAAAGCCTGGAACCAAAAGAAAGAATATATTTTTAGTTTTGTTTCTGAATATATTTTTTTAATCTAAATATAACATTTTTTTTTCATAAATCTAACAAAAAGGCTCACTTCAAAGAGGTAAGGTAGGAATTTATGCACTTTCTTGGCTCGTGTCTTGTCGTTTACGACGTGGTACATATCTTCTAGATACTGCTCCACTGTCACTGGATTATAAGGTCCAAGTTCGCCCCACTGTTTGTCCCAAATTTTCTACACAAAGATAAAACACAAAATGAAAAAATCGAAAATCTACTACATTAGGAAACTAAACCTTAATCAACTCCCTAAATTCCTTAGCCCTCTCATCTGATATATGACCCAAATTAATGAATCTATCAGCCAATAATTGGAAATCATCGAATGATATTACACCGTCTTTATTTACGTCCAAAATACTGTGAAATGTGCGCATCTTCTTTCTCCAAAAGCTAGATTCGCCCTTAAAAAGGTAGAAATTTATTTTTTGAAGATAAAAATTTTAAAAATGGCGAAACATTATCGCAACCATCCTTAGGATGAGTTATTTATTACAGTGTGCAAAGTACTATCAAACGCAAAAGTCTTGACTCATGTTTGACATAAAAAGTTTCGTCGGTATTTCAATATTTCCGTCTATAATTTAGAGTCAAGACTTTTGTCTTCGATGTTGCATAATAAACTTGTTTTAAAATCGACACTAACAGCTTGTTTGATGATGCGCACTTCAGTATCGGAATCGCTGTCATACTCTTCCTCAGTTTTAGGATTAGTCAACTCCGAATATCTCCTGGTGGCGTAGAATCTGATATTGTTATCTACTAAAGATGTTGATAGACATCCGCATACATAAATCTATAAATAAAAGTAAAATATGCAATTAGAGGATTTTGCCAAGATTAACAAACAAACTTTGATCCTCTCCAGTTTTCTTAAGCAAATAATTGCTTAAGACGGAATCAAAATAAAGACAAATCGACTACGTGATAAACAACAAGTATTTACATAACTAAATATCAGCTGCGGTCTTGTATAAACTACGTATTATGTGTTTCAAATATTTGTTTTTGTTTACATGACGTCATAAGGCAGTTACATTATTGTAGATATGAATTTTGGTGTATTATTGTTTACTTTAGTGTTTACGGTTGTAAATAAATAAGTTTTATAGAATAATTTGTTTACACATGATTGCATTCATTTTGTTTCATTCAAAGTTTAAGGATACGACTCTATTTGTGCATTATAAAGGAATTGATGGTTTGTAGTTTATTGGAATTCTGTTTAACAAATAAATCAGACAAGCAGTGGATTTTCTTTATTGTGATATATATATATATATATATATTATATACATCCCTCTATCATTATGACGTCTTTTCACCGAACCGCGTTTATTGCGTCCACCTGATAGCGCAATATATATTGAAGTTTGACGATTGGATTGTAGTAAGGGTTGTCCACATATAACGCTGTACACTTCTATATTTTTCTATCGCGTTCATAGTTTATTCCCCATTATGAAATTAATGTGACGTCCTTTCAGTATGTCGCTCATGTGACGTCCATGGGTATGCACGCTATGTTTTACCGCTTTATAGCAACCACGAAATATACCTACTTTCATAATACCGTTAGAATGAACTCCGCCATGTTGCCATGTCTATCTATTTTTTACAGCCCCATTTGGTTTATGATTTTACTAAACGTTTGGTTATTTCTTAATATTCTATATGTACCCATTCAAATACATGAGCCTACACTACAAGGCGCATCTCCGGCAAAATTTATTGATTAAAGCCATTATTTATTTAATTCTTATTTTAACTGTTTTCTTCAAATAAAAGTTCTTTTGTTTTTGTTTTTTGAATAATTATGTATACGTTTTATACTATTTTCAGAATCAGAAATTTTTCTACGTACAAATAGTTACATTTTATGAGGGGTCACACAATAATATTTCCAAGATACTAATGTAATAGTCACACGAAATTGTTGTTACTTGTGCCTCTGCCTTGCCGATATTTTTGATTGCTTATCAGTTGTTATTTTTTGACAATCAGCATCGCTGTCGAAATTTCTTGTGAGTTAGTTTTAAGTTTTAGTGTGTTAAAAATGGTTCACTTAACAGAAAAGAGCAAATTTAATATTTTTGTCATAATAAGATATGGTGATCGAAAATTTACGCAAGCAAGAAGTATGCATATTATTCAATAACGTCTATTCTAACCGTACTGCTATTACGCAGACATCCCGACCGTAAAAGGAAAAGTATAAGACGGGAAGACCAAAAACTGCTACTGGTGGTGATGCTGCATTAAATATTTTGCTGGCGGTGAACGAACGACCCCGGACATCGTGCAATGATCTACAACGTGACTATAATATTTCAGAACGATTTGTTCGTAAAGTGCTTAAAAGAGAAATTACATCCATAAAAAGTGCATTAGTCTAAGAACTAAGGGCAGATGATTTCGATAGAAGACTGCGATTTTGTGAAATCATGAGGGATGCGTTCAAACAAATTCGGATTTCTGAACAACATTTTGTTTCTGACGAAGCCACGAATTATGTTAAATGAATATGTTAACTAACAGAAATAATTGTCGATATTAGGCTCAGGAAAACCCTAAATGGCTAATAGAAGCTCACTCTCAACGTCCTTAGAAAGTTGATGTTTAGGCAGGGATTATCATTGCTAATATTATTCAATCATCTATGGCACGTTACCAATGGAGAAACTTTTATTGACCCAAAACGTAGTTCCGACATTACAAGCTATTTATCTCAATTACAATAACCTCTGGTTTCAACAAACGGGGCTCTTCCACACTCTGGTTTAGAGGTCAGAAATTATCGGAATAATTTTTTCCCCAGCCTATGGAGTGGACGAAGTGGGGCAGTAAAGTGGCCGGCCAGAACTCCAGACTTAAACCCTTCTGACTTTTTGGTATGGGGTTACATAAAATATAAAGTTTATGGGGAGCGGCTAATATCTCCGAATTAGAAATATCTATATATATATAAAACTACAATATCCAAAAATTATAAACTTATTACTACTATTACTCTTTACTGAAATAGAAAAAAATTGATCACATTAGATTTTGTATAGGCAAATAAAATGAAATACGTGCCAAAAAAAATGCAACAGATCGAAGGAGGACACTCACAAAGCTGGAATCTTGACAAAACAACTGGCTGCTTGTAAAAAATCGCTGATAATCATATTGCCCATACCTGTCAGAACTTCATAAACGAAGAGGAAGTTGAAATTCTTCCCTGGCCTGCTCGCGGAATGGGACGTTTCAGCGCCGCCGTTTCATCGCCGCCGTTTCAGCGCCGCCGATTCAGCGCCAGGACATTTCCGCGCCGGCCGATTCAGCGCCGGGACATTTCAGCGCCGGCCAATTCAGCGCCGCATTATTGAATGGTTAAACTATAGATAACTTAATGATTCATAACTTAATGATCTTAACTTAATCATTCATTCATATGAAGAATTTTTGTACGACGTATATTTGGTTGCATGGGATGTTTCGATGCGGCCGTTTCGAAGCCGGAACGTTTTGACGCCATATGCAGTGCCAGTTGAATTTGATTTGAACGTATGATACACAGATATCTAAAACGTTTGATTTTTTTAACATTGGAAAGGATAAGAGGAGAGAGGGAATGATTTTTTCTTTTTGTCGAAATATCATTTTTTTAAACATTGGATGGGGTGACAGGGGAAGGTAATGATTATTTAAATGATATTTTTTGGGGCAATTGTTCTTTTTAATGATTTTTTTCTTTTTTTTTTTAATATCTGGATAAAGGATGCATAGGAAATGTTTGAAATCATATTTTTCTAACATTGGAAGGAGGGAAGGGGGTAAATGATAGTTTTTCTTCTTTTTTTTTCGAAACATCGAGAGAGAGGATGCATTAGAAACGTTTAAATCATATTTTTTCTAACATTGGAAGGAAGGAAGAGGGGGAAATTATTTTTTTTAATACAATTTTTTTCGAAACATCGAGAGAGAGGATGGATTGGAAATGTTTCAAAAATTTTTTTTTAACACGGGGCGAGAGGAGAGGGGAATGTTTTTCTAATTGTATTTTTTTTTTCTTTTTTCAAAACATAGAGAAGACAGATCAGAAATATTTCAAATCATATATATTTTTTTAACATTGGAAGAGGGAAATGGAGGGGGTAGAATGTTTTTTAATGATTTTTTTTCTCTTTTTAAAAACGGGAGAAGACGCATTAAAAAAGTTTTAAACCATTTTTTTTAATATTAGAAAGGTGGAGGGGGAAGGGTATTAGTTTTTTAATTTTTTTTTCTTTTTTTCCGGAACATCAGAAGAAAGAGGATGCGTTAAAAAAGTTTCAAATCATAAACATTGTCATTAAAAACACTAATGCCCCTTCCCCTCCACCTCTTCCAATATGAAAAAATGATTTAAAACATTTTTAATGCGTCCTCTCCCGTTGTTAAAACGAGAAAAAAAATATCATTAAAAACATTCTATCCCCTCCCTTTCCCCCTTCCAATGTTAAAAAAATTATATATGATTTGAAACATTTCCGATCTGTCTTCTCTTTCTATGTTTCGAAAAAAGAAGAGAAAAATACCATTTAAAAAAACATTCCCCTCCCTCTCTCCCCTTCCAGTGTTAAAAAAAGTCTTTTGAAACATTTCTAATGCATCCTCTCTCCCGATGTTTCTAAAATTATCTTAAAAAAAATAATTCACCCCTCCTATCTCTCGATGTTTCGAAAAAAGAAGAAAAATTATCATTAAAAAAGCTAATATACCCCTTCCCACTCCCCTCTTTCCAATGTTAGAAAAAAATATGATCTAAAACATTTCTTATGCATCCTTTATCCAGATGTTCTGAAAAAAAAGAAAAAAAGATATCATTAAAAAAGAACAATTCCTCATCCCCTCCCATTCCCCTCTTTCCGGTGTTAGATAAAATATGATTTGAAACACTTGTAATGCATCCTCTCCCGATGGTTAAAAAACAAGAAAAAAATATCCTTAAAAGAAATATCCTCTGCTCCCCCTTTCCTCCTTCCAATGTTAAAAAAAAAATGATTTGAAACATTTTTAATGTATCCTCATCGAATGTTAAAAAAAAAAAATTGCCTTCCCTCCGCCTTCCAATATTAAAAAAAATATGATTTGTAACATTGCTGATTCATCCTTACGATGTTTCGCAAAAAAGAAAATTATCACTTAAAACAGTCACTTTCCAACACTAAAAAAAATATGATGACTTGTGATGTGTCCTCTCTCCTGATGTTCAAAAAAATCTCTGCATCATATGTTTAAATCAAATTCAACTGGTATTGCATCTGGCGTTAACACGTTCTGGGATCGAAACGTCCTAGAATCTAGACCGAGGAAAAACACCAGATAAAATAAACTCTTATTGAGTAAGATATTTAATTTATGTTTTTTCTTTAGATGTAATCTGAAAAAAAAATATTATCCTTAAAACAATTTTCTATTCATCGAAGCTCACGACTCCAGTTGCATAGGATCTCATTATTTTACTTAATCAAGACTATGTTTATAGACAGAAAAAGGAGTGGTATCACAATAAATTCGGAAAATGTTACATATGTAGTTTGCAACCAATACACATGGTACAAAAATTCTCCATAAAAATGAATCATCAAGTTATCCATAGTTTAACCGTTCAATAACGCGACGCTGAATCGGCTGGCGCTGAAATGTCCCGGCGCTGAAACGTCCCGGCGCTGAAATGTCCTGGCGCTGAATCGGCGGCGCTGAAACGGCGGCGATGAAACGGCGGCGCTGAAACGTACTAGACCCCCTGCTCGCTCACCGGATTTAAACCCGATCGAGGATGTGTGGGATATGATAGGTTGCTGCTACATAAGGCGTTTACCATAAGCAGCAAACACCTTGCAGGAACTATCGTCGTCATTACATTATGCCTGGAATGAGATCCATAAGATACGATTGATCATCTCATTCAGATGTAACATTTTGATTGATAAATTTTTGCTAATTGTTGGTATTTTTTTCTAATTGCTATGATTTACTACTGAAAACTAGTAGTTATGAAATACTACTTGAAACTTCAGCCTTATAAACTCTTTTAAAGTGTTGCAATTTTTTTGGCACACAGTTTACATCTATAAATTAATTCCAGATTCTTTGTTGTTGTCCAGATGGAATAAAATCTCTGTATTTTCTCAATTTATCACATGGATAAAAGTGAAAGAAAAATATCAACACTATTGTAATGATAATTCATACAAATTAGTATATAGCATTCGTGACGAGGACAAATTGTTAGTCTGATGGACCGAATATTATCGTAGGATGTATATAATGTGGATTTTCTAAATAAACTGCTGTAATATTATAGAAGTGTGTAGTAATATTGTGTAAGAAATAACTTCTTTTCTTTTAAAATTTACTTTAATAACAACAAACAACAGATCTATTTTCATATTAAAATTAAACAATGCAGATAAAAAAACAATCTGCCACAATCGCCTTCTCTTGCTCTGCTATCAACCTCTCAAAACTAAAGTTTCCTACAATTGTTAATATATTCTTAATATTCTAGTGCTAATACAAGCAGCAATCCAATGCGAAATGTAATTACTTTTAAAAATTGGGGAGGGTAATGGGATAAAGATTGTTGTACATGTTTATAATGCAAACATATTTATTAAGGTCGTCAAGAAATTAATAACTAATAGTAGACATTTAATCAAATTTTATATATAATAAGTTTTATATGATCCTTAGGTAAACCCGGATCATACTCATGTAGATCTTCTAATGTCATAACGTTGGTTAGATATTTTGCGATAATTTGTACATCAAAAACATAAGTGTAGTTTAATTGTAATTGTTACACATAAATTTGTACAAAAACAAAATGTCTTTGTTGTTGTAAAACGTTATTCTGAATTCTGTCATTAATAACACATTTTGTCATGCGATATCTATTCGAAATTTGTTTATTTTTCAAATCTTATTTTAAAAAAGATTACACCTCAAGAAAATGCATGAAAGAAACTTACATACCTGCTTAGAAACTATAATGACATTTAGAAACAGTTCTATGTGTATGAAAATGAGTTAAACATATACTGATGTAAAGAATACAGTCTTCTGACGAATAATATTTAAAATAGTTTAAAGTATAATAATTTCAATATAAAATAAAAAGGTGGAACAAATACTAAAGCTATAAAGGAGATTGTCTAGAAACTGCGGCTTCACAATTCTACTAAGATATTTAATACCTATTCATAGTTTTTGTATAGTTCAGAAACTTGTTGGACTGTTATAGAACTGCGAACCCTAATAGTCCATTATTTCCTGTATCAGCTTGGGCTTGTGATAATTTTGTAGTCTATGCGTTTTGATTTCTTATTTCATTACACTTCACCCAACACTTTCGGTTTGCGTGGACAAACTTTACACATGACACTATTACCCGTTTGTTATGATGAGTGTAAAATTCACTGAAAAATACTGTGCGTCAATTTTCCGTATATTCCAACCCACACAAGGTACTACTGGCTGTTATTTTTGAAGTAATAGCATTGGATTATTTCGATGACGGTTGCTTTTCAGATGTTTGCACAATGCGCATACGTTAATTTCATTGCCCTGTGTACCGCGACAACTTTCACTCACGAGATGCAGCAAACGGTGAAAAAGCTAAAGAATACAACCTGTAACCCGCATAGGTATAACCAGCACTGCGCATGTTAAGGAAAACGAATTGCCAATAAGAGCAGAACTGCTGGTCACACCACCCGATTGTTCACGAATTTTAACAAAATGGAACATTTATATCTTAAAAAATTATAATTTAATTTTTTATAAGAAATATGAATGTGTTTGAAAATAAAGAACTAGAGAACTGCTCCAAAAATGTCTAATATTTTGCTATACGGGTAGTACGAGAATCCTTTCATACAAAATCGCTGTAATAACTAACAAAGCATCTATTCTGGATACTATTTACGTTATTCAAATTTGAAAAAAAAATACATCTGTATGTAAACTAGAATGAAAATTAAACACCAATTATTTAAGAATAATAATAATAATACTCTTTGCAGGTTTATCACTGTGTTTGAATGATGTGTGGAATAAATAGAAATTTGCTATTAAACAAAGAATTTTCAACCGAAAAAGAAAAAAACGAATAATTAATGTATTGTTATTAATGTATCCTAGATAAAATAGGTAAATAAATTTTAACAACTTAAGTGGATTGCCCTAAATTGATTTGACTGAATTGAAAAGATATTATTTCTTTTTATTTCTTTTTATTAGCTAAAACTGTTTCTTTTTATTCATAATTTACAAATCAAAAAAAAAAAATACTGTAACAGGAAAACTATTATTATTATTTTGTATAGTTCTGGGAGTGAATTCAATTTTCTACAACTCGAGAAATGGCCTTGGGATTAAATTATTATTACTTTTTGGGGCATCGAAGACAGTGAATTAAACATGTTTGTAGTACATTATATTTCTGTAACATCCCGATGTTGTGGAAATAATGTAAGGAGATGAAGCGAGCTGCGAGTTCTGCGGATCGGCTAGAATAAACATACTACACCTAAGCATTTTTAAAACTCATAATACAACCATACCGATGCAAAATTAATAAGACGCTAACACCCCCTCCCTCGCTATCAATGGCTATAACTATGCATGCAATGTTGTCAGAGCTACCGGACGTCCCATACGCGAAATATTATAAACATTATTTTAGGATTGGACGTCGCATACGCGGAAGGATGTCATAATTTGTATATTTGGGGTATATTACGAAATTCCGCAGCGCCACACTACAGTATTTCGCCGAACTAATTAATACACAAAACTTTCATCGGGGCATCAAAATAACGTCCAGCTAAAAATCGTTTTACAAGGTCTAGGCAGTCAGTACATCACATTAGCATAGAAATGTTTTGTGGCGTCCATATACGGACGTCATATGACGGTGGACGCCACATGCAATGCACCCCAACCAATGTGTGGACGTCGTATTATCGAAAGGACAAATATATATATATATATATATATATATATATATAAATTTGAACTTCATTTTAATAGATTTTAACGTGTGCAATAAATATTTTTAAGTGTTTTTTTAAATATGTTTGACTTGTTTTAATCTAGTATTTTTCTGAACTGAACTGACGTTTTTACACCTGAAGAAAACGAGTCGAACATGTTGTGTTACAAGATATTAGAGATTGTGTGAGATAGTGTCCTACGAGGCCAAGTCCTAGGGCCCATCCTTTTCATTTTATATGTAAACGATATTATTGCGCACATCACTTATAAAAAACATTAAAATGCTAACAACACTACAATCTTGGTAAGTAATACAAACATAGAATTACTAGAAGAGATGTGCCATAATTCTACCTAAATCCCAATCAACGATATACTTCAGACTTTAAAATTACGTTTAAATAAGGACAAAACTCAAACTTTAACTTTTAGTTTAAATCCTCACAGGGAATTGCCTGATAATGACCCAGTGAGGTGTCTTGGTCTGATATTACACAGCAAGCTGACATTGGGCCACACATTGAGGCCTTAACAACATCGCTTGTCAATGACGATATTTATATTAAGAAGCTTAAAAACAATTATTAATTTTGAAGCATTGTTAATCGTATATCATGCTCTGTTCCACTCTGTTATGAGTTATGGAATACTACTTATGGGGTGGTTCAGCTCACCAATAAGAAATTTTAATTATACAAAAGAGGATAAGACCAATCACCAATACATTCCCGTAGGCCACATTTTAGAATACTTTAGAAATATTTACATGGCAAATTATTTTATTATTCAGTGCTTGATTCACGGAGACAATTCACAAAGACAACACAGGCAACCAAATTTAAATTTCCAACAATTATTTTAGTAACTTCAATATAAAGATATTAAAATAACTATAAATGTAATACAAAATTGTAGGTAATTTAATGATTCAACGTTGAAGTTACTAAAAATTATTCTGGGAAATTTAAATTTGGTTGCCTAAGAAGTAAAATAATTTAACTTCTTATCCACGACAAACTATTCACAACACCAGACACAAAAATATTGCACGCCCGCATTTTAGACTTTCAACAAATTTAAACTTCTGTAGATATGTGTCAATAAAGTCAATAAAGTTATATAACATGTTGTCCAGTAAATGGAAGCAGTTAGATGATGCTAGTAAATTTCACAATACCATAAAACTGTATTTAAAAGAGAATCCCTTTTATGAAATACAGGAATTTATCGAAAATATAAAAAATTAATGAATTTAGCAATGTAAGCTTTTGTGCCTTACCTCTATTAAAATGTTTAATATGCTGTGATGTTTTTGTGATCTTGTGTGTGTGTGTGTCACGCACGCAATAAAATCTATCTATCTCCTATTGAGAATGTTATTGGAACATTCATAGAAGATTCCGACGGGTGTTATAAGAACGTCCCTAGAATAAGAAATTTGCTCTACTCGTAATGTGGATGGAATTTAACATTCTAGAAATCATGAACACATCCCTAGAATATTCGAACATTTTCCGCATACGTTTCTAGAATGTTTTAGGAACGTTCTGGTGCTACTTGAGGTAGCCAAGTCCGAGTCCCAAGCACTCGTTCCTGAACCTGTTCTCATATATATTACTGGCACAATAGAAGCTCAAACGACTCAGTTTAAACATGAAGGATTTAATGCGTTAATAATAAATGTTAATTAAATATGTATATTAGGCAGTTTCCATCACAATATATATGTCATCAACGTTGAAGATTTCGAATACTTATCTTAAGCGTCAAATACAAAATAAAATCTAACAGAAGTATATGTATTATTATTTTGATTTTATTTAGACAGTTTCCAGAATAAAAGAAAAACCAATGTGGGGAACAACAACGCATTTTTATGTTCTATATACTTTTTACTGGTTAACAACAACTTATTTGATTTCTTTACTGAACAAAATGGAAGTTCTTTGTCAAAAGCAATCTACCAATGACTGCAAACACATTTCAGATATATTAGCTTTAAATTAAGTCGCTTAGGCATACATATTTAAACTTCTTTTTAAAATTATTCCAAAAATAAACAACAATGAAAAAAAACGGTTAAATGTTTTGATTTAGGATTTTAAACACAAAAACAAAATGACCGTTTGACCGTTTTGACATGAATTAACAAAAATAAAATAAATAACAATAATGAAACACAAACATTTCCAAAATGGAAAACAGAGCATACACTTTAATTATTTCTTAACATTTACAACCTACCAAATAACAACAAAACTCTAAAACAAAAAAATTAACTTACATTATTTTTCCCACTTCGCAGATTCGACTGTGCCAAATTTCGCTCGAAATTCGACAAAAATCTCTTCGCAGATGTCCTTAATACGTTCCAAGCCATTGTTTACATATACAAAATAACGGTCTGACTGTGTCTGCAACACGTGGTTACTCTGGAAGCTCACACCGAATTCTGTTTATGTGCTACGTGATGACTGGCTAGTTAATATGTTGCTGGTATAGGTGGTAGCCCCCAGAATTTGTGGAAAGAAGAGGGCTGACAAAAGTTATTTGACCTCTTGGCCGCTTTGTTTGCTATGCATCCTTGTCTGGTGCACGGGATCAAGGATGAGATCGTTGCACTTAATATTTTTATCTATGTGGTGTTTTCTTTTGTGTTAGACTGTACTTTCTGTGGAAGGTGGCGGACGTATATAGCGGCACTTTATGTTTGTTGACGATTGATATTTTGTTATATATTGCATAATTGGATGTCATTGAGAAACCTTGATTGAATATGAGGAATTTATTAATTTGTTCTGGAAATATTTGAAACTTTTTCTGTGTGTATTCGGGATTAAATAGAGCAGGTGTTTCTTTACAAATTTTACATCGTAGAATAATATTTGAATTATGTATTAATTTTTTTTTTTAAATAGAAGAAACTATTTAGAAAATTATTATTATGAAAATATACAAAAACAGGAAACATTTACTGTGTGAAATAGAACAAAATTAAATATTTTAGACATTTTGAGATGTTTGTGTACCTCCTAAGTGAGTATAATAACTGAAAAAGAACTATATTATACCTGCTCATCAGAGGGTAAACAGTAAATCTTCCTCATATAAAATTACATTCCACATTTTTGTCGAAGCTACACCTAATCTTGAAATAATTCGATCTTTTATTATATCAAATAAGATTATTTTGTAAAAGTTGAAAACAAAACCATAATTTATAATGTGAATGATAAGGTTAATGTTTACAAACAGTGCAAGAATTTTACAGACATAAATCTAATTATAACCTTAAAGAATTATTTTCAACTAAACAAAAATGACTGAAAGAAATATACAGGATGTAAGAGATGAAAAAATAAATGTAATGGTTGTAGTTATAACTTGAGTGGTCAGATCTGTCTGCTTACACGGGCCGCACTCGCCTCGCACCAGTATTGCCAACCTTTAAGCATAGAATATCCCACGAGAACTATCAAAATTTCCCGTTTTTTAAACAAAATTCCCACGAATGCGCAAAACCATGGTACAAATCAAAATATACAAGATATGGATCTTCGCATCTCTTGATGACGCGGTTGGGATCCAGTCCAACCAATAAAATAAACTAGTGAGCTATTATAGTCGCACCATTCTATTGAAGTAATAAAACTTCATATAATTACGCATTACCAAATAAATAGAAATGGACAAACATAAAAAATAAATCCACATGTAAATGGAGTATACATTCAAAATGTTTTAAATCACAATGGAATCTTAATTTTCAACGAAAATATCATAGAATAACGTGAACACACGCTGATGACGTGGTTGGGAGCACGACCTTGAGCGTATTTGGGTCTTCGGAAGAGCATAGCTTGTATATTTGTATCTGGTAAATACGTTTTATTTTAGGATATTAATTGCTAAAAAAAATCCCACGAATACCATGCTGTTTCCCTTTTTCCCTTCGACTTCAAAACTTCCCACGAATCGGGAAATTTCCCACGAGTTGGCAATACTGCCTCGCACTATGCAGAACGTTTAGCCATAGTATACCTTCAAGGCAGTAAAATCACTCCGTCTGATTCGTGTGTCTAATATCTAGTATCAGTGTTAGTCGAGTCTTGATGCCAGATAGTACAATTCTCCGTTAATGTTTTAAGCAGTGTAAATGTAACACAATGTCGAGAGGCGTAGAAAATCCCAGAAAACGACCATTGTTTCATAATGTAGAAAAGTATATCGGTGAATTCCAGCATTTACACTATGGTGGTGCTGAAAGAGTTAGCGCGATAAGCAGTTATTGTGCTGGCACAAATCGGATTACACATTCGTGGTGGTGCATCTGATCCGGTATCTACCTATTATTATTATTATGCGTGTGTTATATCCGTAGATGTTGAACGGTCTTTTACAAAATATAAGCATATTTTATCACCACGACGAAAAATCTTGAAACACTTAATGCTATAAACTTTTCAGCAATCCTATGCCATTTCTGCTACTTAAATAATCCTAATAGCCAAATTTAAATTTCCCGCCACAAATTTTAGTAGTAGTAGTAAAGAGATTAAAATAACTACGGATGTAGTACAAAATAGCAGGAAATTTTATGTTTCAACGTTGAAGTTACTAAGAATAATTGCGGGTAATTTAAATTTGGCTATGTGGGAAGGTAAGAGGCATATATATATAATATTTATAATTAAATAAATAAATAATTTTGCTCTTTCCCGACGCTGTATTGTATACTTGTGTAAAAGGCCAATGTCACATATATGAAACTTAGTACTGACGCAATTATTCTCAGTAACTTCAACGTTGAAACATAAAATTACCTACCATTTTGTACTACATTAATAGTTATTTTAATGCGTTTACGTTTAAGTCACTAAAAATAGTGGCGGGAAATTTAAATTTGAGTATTAGAGAAAACATTAGTAAATGTCTTAAACAATACAAATTTCATGATTGATGACGAAAATGGCTATTCTAAGATTGATTTCTTTATTTCTTATATGTCAAAATGCTGTAAGGGACGTTTCGGCCCAACTTGATCTTCCTCAGGCAGTAACTCGATAGTATTCGTGCTAGTACTATAAAATTGTCACTAAAATCCTTATATATAAAAAAATTCTAAAAATTAATTAAAATGTAACAGTACTACGAATTTATCAAGTGTAACTTTATTTTTTCTTTTTAACTATTACAAAATTGAGAAAACAAAATAGCAATTGTTATATATATTTTATCTTCTCAATTGTAAAAGTTACAAACATTTTCAGCTATTCGGAAAAAAAATTAATGACAATTTATAGTAGTTTGACGGTCTGAGGAAGACCTACGTTGCGTCGAAACGTCGCCGAAAGAATTTTGACATATAAAAAATAAAGAAAGTGCTTGTCAAAGTTCCATAAAATAGCCGTTTTTGTTTGCGATAATAAAGCATCCAAGAGCGAAATTTAATGAATACAAATTTGAGTTACAGTTCCCGTAATTAGTAAACAAAATGCGCAACAGTGTTCAATTAGTAATTATTAATAATTTATTATGAAACCGACCCGGATAACCTTGAACTCTGCATATCAACAAGAACAACATTGATCGTGTTACGGGGCAAAAGTTTACATTTGGCATAATCTCCCTAACCTATTTAATAAATTATTAATGTGGTAATACACCAAAAACATATATAGATACCGAATTTAGTACAAATCTTAAAATTCATATCGCATATAACATTATACGGATTTTAAAATGATGCAAAATTAAACATTAAGATAATTTTATAAATATTCTATATATATATATAAACTATCCAGACTCATTTCCGAATGTATAGTTAGAGGAAAGATTATAAAAATATCTTTACAATACTGCTATCAAACATCTTTTTGTAACATTTAACCTGGTTTAACTACTGTTTAACTTCCAAATGTTTATACACCACAAACATCAGTTCAAAAGGGATGAAAATAAACGTTCATTTAGGCGATGCCTTTTTCTATGCAACACTGTCATACAGCTACACAAAAATGGTTACAAAATAAATATATTACGGTAATATTCAATAAATGCCCAACATTCGTCTGAATTTCATTCCATTCCTTAATTCGTTACATAAAATGAAAAAGGCATACGGCTTATTGCCTTATGCTTATATGTATATGCTTATTTTGTTTAGTGAGATGTTACAGAAATGGAAAGGATATAATTATATATAAAGCTAATCTTATGCCCAATTGCACTACATCTAGTTAAATCTAAAGATTAACTAATCTCTCAGTTAAAACTTAAACTGGGTTAAAATATGTTGCCTTGCACCAACGAAAAAGTAGTCATAATTAACAAAACTCGTTTAAGCAGTGAATAAAGAGTTGGTAGTAAGAAAATCTAGGGAATTTATTGTAAAGTGGTTTATTTTTTTTATTTATCAGTGTTTTCAAGTGTTTTGTTTACGTTTGCATTTTCGCATTGTTGTAATTCTTGGTCTTCTTGGTTAGGTTAGGTAATAGTTGCTGCCACGGTTGCCACGAAGCTGTGATAGAAATGGGAAAAAAAAACAAAGATTACCGAATTTTACCCACGAAGTAAAAATGTTATGCTTGAACCTAATAAAAAAATATAGTAACATGAAAAGTAAAAAAACGGACAGTGTAACTTGGAAAGATAAAGAAGCTGTGTGGGAAAAAATAATATGCAAAGCCCAAGTTGCGTAAATCGGACAGCCACAAATTTAAAAACGTTTTATGAAAATAAAAATACGTCTATTTCCAACACTTCATCATCAACAATATCAAATTCCTCTATATCAATCATAATGCCTTGTCATAGAATAGATCGCAAAGATAATAAATGTTTTATAATTTTTTTTTTTATAAACAAATATATCACCTGTGATAACAACAATTCATCAAAATAAATAGAATGAAATTAGTAATATACGATAATCAGTCAAGAGATTTTGAAGTTCTTTCATTATTTCAATGCTTAATCGGTAGTTCGAGCGTCGTTTAACATATCCCTTTTTTCATGCGCTTAAATCAAGTTGAAACTTGTGGTGCAACAGAATTATCTTTTTAACTGGTAGTTAACTTTTAACGGAAGGTGGTGCAACTGGGCATTAAACGTCATTCCACTGAGCATAATCAATGTATCCACAGTTTATAATAATGCAAGACTATTTAAAAACAAATAAATCATAGGATATATGGTTTAGTGCTACCCGTGCAAAATTGAAGAATTATCCAAGTGTTGAACTAGAATCATCTGAAATTATTCAAATATGTACATACTAAGTTCAAATTGTATTATAATAAATTATAAATTCTATTCAGTATAGAAGTAGTGAAATTCAAATAAATAAAGTTTTTTTTTTCACGGTATATTAATTATATATTAAAAAATACTATTTTGTAGTGATTAGAGACGTCATACCACGTATTCGTTTAACCTAAAAAGAAATAAATGGAAGACGATTAACAAAATTCAAACTTCTCTCATTTATTTTCAGTAATTAAAGAATTTGTCACTTGCAGCTTCTAGGAAATCCTATATTGCTTTCAAAGATAAGCGCGAGCGAAGATAGACAATTCTCAAGTGCAGATAATATATTGTAACGAGCGCCAATTTTTAAACTGGTGGTTTCGTTAGGCGCTGCTGGATGGCGCTCGCGTAGCGGAACAAGGAACTACGTACGAGGTATCCCCATTCTTGTTCTAGCACTTATAATAAAACTAAATTGTATGAAAATAATCTTCAATTGGCAAATTATATATTTCTTTTTATAATAATAAATAATACAATAACATAATATTTACATTCATACAATATCTCCAATTGCAACATGTGTACACAATATTTTCAAATAGTTCTGCCTGTTGAAAATCTTCACAAAACAATCAGAAGCATGCTTTCTCATCTTACTTAATCATGAACTTAACTTACAGCAATATATATATAATAATAAAAATTGATAGTAATCTTATAAAATTTAAGATTTATAATTGGCTACATAAAATAATATCATAAAAATTAAAAATATGCAAATAACAATTCATGATAGAAAAATTAACTCTTATATAAATCGTTTTTCTTATTTCCAATCAATGTTATTCTTAATACATAAATATAATAACTTTTACTTACATAGTAAAATAAAAACAATTCCCAATTGTTTAATTCTTCTTATATTCGATCCTTTCAACTTTAACTTCATCACCTACCAATTGATACACATATGTTACCACTGTTGTATTTTGTATATCCATTAACACAAAAGACGGAATAATCGACCTATGCAAAATAATATGAAATAGAAATAAAAAAAAAACATTAAGACTGAAAAGACATACATATCTAATGCATTATATGCTCCCGTTGCTGATCCAGGGTTAATGTAAAACTTGTTTTCCTGTTCGTATGCTTCAAACTTATGCGTATGCCCCGATATCAGTATATCCACATCCAATTGTCTTTGAATTAATGCTAAGGACTCTGGATCACCCCAAGGTACCACCTGGTGCCCATGTGTCAAGCCTATCCTAAATTGTCCTACTGTCACCACCTTCTGCTCGGGATAATTTAAATTCTGCAAGATTATTACAATTACCCACTTAATTTTAGAGCCAATCAGCACAGTACATCATCAAAATCCCCTCTGACTACATGCACATCACTGGCGAGCGACTTCAAGTAATCATAGGATTCTTTTGTACACAGGTTGCCTGTACATAAGATATGTTGTATACGGCCTGGGACTAATAGTTTCTTAAATTTTGCCGGCAAACTACTGCACCTGTGCGGTATATGGAGATCCCCTAATACTAAAACTAACTAAATTGTAAGGTTAGTTAATTAATCCATGAAAAAATTAAAAGTACAAACCATTGTCTATGCTAATATAATAATATTTACGAATTTATAATAATTCAAATACTGTATAATCAGAAAAGAAGGGAATGTTTTTATTTTAAAAGATTTTTGGAAATTATTCAAGATATTTGACAGCACATTTGACAGTTCGACAAATGCAAACACGCAGGTACTAAACTTAATAAATTAGAAATCACTGTAGCATACCATGAGACCGCAAACATTTAAATTATTTTTTTAAAAAATTTTATATTTAAAATAGAATATTAAATATTTTATAATACACATAAGTGCTTTTTTCTTTAATCGCACTCAAAGTAAATAAATTATGGCGAACAAGGTTAGAAAATTCTGTAATGTTTTACAACTTGCCATAAAAAAGTCCCTAGCACTACTATCTTTTTAAAATGGTTTTAAAATGAATTAGGGTTGTGAAATCAGCAAATGAATGAATTATATTTTGTACGCTTTCTTTACAATTTTAAACTATGCTTTAGGATTAAGTAATTTAAAAAATTAATAATGAATTGCATAATTCCTAGTGCTAATTTAAAGTGTAAGTGTGTGACTCTAAATTTAAGTATACTTAGGTTTAAACAATTTCATACAATTTTTCAGTTGTAAATAAAGCATTACATACATTAGCACGAATAGGTGATGAGCTGTATATTGAAGCAAAGAATGATTCCCTACAATTCGCAACAATTAACCAAACGAAGACCTCCTATGTGACCTACGATTTCCAAAATGTATTCTTTTCAACCTATGAGATTATCGGTGAGAATGGCACAGCTACTTCCGCCGGTGTTACTTGCAAGTTGCTAATGAAAGCTATGTTGAGAATTTTTAAAACGAGAGGACCCAAAGAGAAAAACGTAAGGTAATTTCTAATGTATTCAAAAATAGCCTCTTGGAAATGCAGGCCTGCCTGAAACCAGGAAAGGGATCTTTCACATGTTAATGCTCACAGACCGTAACAGAACCGAGACTGAATCGTAAATCACATTCTCTCATTAAAGCTGAGAACAGATAAGTACCATTGTCATTCATTGCATTTAAAAAAAAAAGCACCCCAAAAAATATTTAAGTATGATTGAAAAATTGTAATTTGGACAGAAGACTAATTGTTGGGAATTTGTAAGCTATAAAACCAAAAGGAATTGATTTGCCTTAATTCTTAGTTAATAACAAAAAAGTTTCTGTAAACTATTATAAATGTGGCTTACTTAAAAATAAAATGGGGCATTATAAGACATTGGATAGTTTTTCTTTCAATCACCAGAAATTTGCATATGATTCTATTTTATTTTAGTTATTTTATTAAGTACTAAATTGCATATTGTTTAATACATAATTAAATTTATCACTGTTTATAGTATCATATAATTGTCAACAAATAATTCAATGTTAGCAGTATAATTTGCTTAATTGAAATATAAAACAATCACAAACATTTTAAGATTTTGTGTATATGGGGCGAAACAAACAAAGAAAATGGAACGAAATGATTTTAAAGTAATATATTTTTCTTTTAATTTTTTATATTAACAGCCGCAAATAAAATACAGGTAGCAAATTAAAAATTCATAATAATATGGGGCTTAGATTTTGGATAAAATTTTGTTCTTATATATGTAAATGATTTCTAAAACGTTTCGAGCTTTTTTACGATTTTTTTTTGCCTTAGTTATGATGATTATTTGTCAAAATTAAAATTCCAGTGAACAAAATTTAAATTTCCCGCAATTATATCCAGTAACTTCAACTTAAAGGTCTTCAAATAACTATTAATGTAATACAAATTCCTAGGTAACTTCATGCTTTAATGTTGAAGTTACTCAAAAAATAATTGAGGGAAATTTGAATTTAGTTTATTGGGTTTATGGTTAAATTTGTTTTCATATATTTTTTAAGCGATTAATTTAATAGACGACTTGTAATTTTGAATTCGGGTTTTTAAATTACTTTATGTATAGAATTCCACCATAATTGATGTCGTAATAAGGAACTGATTTTCTGAGATTAATCTTTAATGTAGGGAATAGCAATTTTTGTTATATAATTTATATAAACATTATTTACTGATTTTATAAACTACAATAGATAATATCATTGTTAGTAAGAATAGATTTATTTATTTTTTGTTTGATATTGGGTGTATTTTCTGGACTTTGAGTCCTTCGATCTATTAGTGTAATTGCAACATATTTTTTTTTTAGTTTAATATTATTATTTCCATAGATTTTGCTTGACATTAAAATCCATATCAACTTTTTATAAATACTGCACCTGAAACACGCTCTCGCCTACTTATTATTTAGATTGCTCTTCTCAGATTGACTGGTGCAAAATCGAGTTTAACAATAATCCTACAAGAATCATAGTCAAGATTAAATACAAGCAAGATGTAACAATCACCCATTCGCTGAAGCTAATAGATATGGACAATATATCCGTCCCGTACGATAGAGAGAGCATGACTAGTTGCATTCACGCAGTGGGAAGTTTTTTCTCAAAAGTTTTGACGAACTTTCAAATATCCGATGAAGATATCAGTTTCGACATTAAAAATAATAAGGTCACTGTACGAAATTACGATGTAGGTAAGATGTTAGCTATCGTTCCACGTCATATCCTTACGAACCAATTTCATATTTCAGCCTCTAATAATGTCGGCAAACAAATAAGATCACAGGTGGTTTTAAATTCAAATGAATTTTCATTGTACAATATAGGACAAGAATGTGACATCACCATGAGTTTTAAACCGTTTAGAGCAGCTGTAGCGTTCGCTGAAGCTTTCACATTGCCGATATGGATGAATTTAACACTGGTGGAAAGTACATTTTAGTAATTAAAACCATAAAGCACCGTTTCTACTTTTCTTTATATATCTTTTAGACCTATCATCTTAACGGTAAAAAATCCAATATTTGAAACGAAATTCGTGTTATCCACAATAAGCCCGGACGGTTCTACGCAATCCTGTGCGGCCTCCTCGTCCGTCTTTGGAAACTTGAATAAATCGCGGAATGCAGAATTGACCAGGGAAGAAAGGTCGATCATTGAAGATTTAAATTGGGATAGTGATTTCGAAGTTGATGACCCGGAACCCGTGCTGAATAGTAAGAAGAAAGCCCGAACTGATAAGAATGAAATTACAAATCGAATCCGAAATGAAACCAGTAAAAATAAAAATAGTAAGTGCCTTGAAGAAGAAGATATGATTCCCAAATCGCCGGAATCGCCTAGGACTAAGAAATTAAAAGTTGTGTTTAGGAGGTGTTTTGAACCCACGTATCATGAATCTAATTTAGATTTTGGCAATGAACTAGCGCCAAACAGCGATTCTGAATGAAACTGCTGACAGTTTTTGCAGAAAATGTGTTTTAACTTTCAATTGTATAAAATTTGTGTATATTTATTAACTGATTTAGTTTCAATAAAAGTGTTAATTCTGAAAGCTTAATTAGTTTGTTTTAAAATATTATGGAAGTGGTTCATTAAAAATTTATGATGTTCTATTATTTACTTATATTTGAGATTTTGGCACCATTATCTGTTCGATTGGAACTACAAATGTGAAATACTTTAACCAAAATATCACTTCCGATTAACCGGAAATGGACATCAACTTTGTTATTATAGAAATTGAATGATATTTTTTTTACATTTTTAAATTCTACGACTATAAATACCGTAAAGTGGGGCAATTCCGATCAGTTTTATGTACTATTTCTTATTATTGATCGAAAAAAAGGAAAAAAAACTATATATAATCATACATCTTTTAGCTACACATACCATCATGTATATTAACCCAATGTATTAAACACTATTTTTTTAATACATCACGCGTGATCGGTTTTGCCCCATAATAGGGGGTAATTCCAATCACCCATCTATTTTCTTATAAAAACCGATTTGAAAGCTACACGGGGTAAATCCAATAACAAAAATTTGAATTTAAAAAAAGGAAACTTACAGAAATAACAGAAAATATGTATTATAGAAATTGCAAAAACAGATAAACAATGACATAAACTATAATAATTCAATAAACTAAAACAAAATTTCATTCAATGCGCTTCCCTCTCAGTTCAAAAATGTAGTTTCCCCTTCTATGACCAGCTGGATAATTTGGTTTTTGGAAATTTCCTAAATTTCGTCAACTTGGAGAAATACAAAAATCATCTTTTCTCTTCCTTAGAAACTACCGGTTCTTTAAAGTATTCTGAAGTAATAATAATATTTTACGCCTTCGCATCCCCCAACAGCTTTCGCCAATTACAGGGTAATGAATATGGCACCCCATTATTTTCTGATGCTTTCATAATGGATGAAATGCTCTATTTTACTGTCCTAATAGCGCTTTGGAGGTATTTGGGATTATATTGCTGTCTCCCGCCAGGCCATACTTTTTTTTTATAGTTTCTCACCATAATTTTCAATAAAACCAACGTAGAAACATGAATATGTCATATTTCTACGTTGGTCTATGAGTATGTTCTTTGTTCTTTTACTTTTCAAACTGATCGGTATTACCCCATGAGGTGTTAATTTTCCCCTTACTCTCTTGTTATTCCAACACTTTCATAAAGTCAAAAAAGAAACGGTGAAGAATGAATGACAATTGATTCTCTTCACCTTATCCCTTTTCGAAAATTCGCTTAGTCCTAGTGGGATTCCCCAGTAGTAGTTTGTTTCCGTCTGTATGAAATATTACTCGTTGCCATTCCATCGGAAATTATTTTTTTAACACAGGAAACTTTAATGCAATACTTAAAAAGCCAGTTAGTTATCTATGTTATAAACAAATTTTATTAAATGACTATATTGCAAAACTTTCTTGTCCTTTCCATAGATGCCAGACTAAATAATTGCCGTAAAATCAGGATTGATCGATTTTACCCCATGCGATCGAATTTGCCCCACTCTACGGTACATTAGCCTTTATTAGCTATTCCTATTATATAACGTTACCTGTTGCCGTTTTTGAGTTATTTAAGATTTTGTTTTTAATAATAATCATTGCATCATTCAGAAATTAATGTTTCGGTTAATACTGCAAGTAGAAACTCCAAATTTACTACGTTACGAATAATTTATAGATACAACTCGTTACGCACACTTCACATTCTAACATAGAGACTGTTCAAAACTGAAAAACAAAGTGACATATTTTCGAATGTAGAAAAGTCATTTAACATCCTGTATATTTTAATTCGAAATTAGGAAGTAAATATCATCCCTATCATTTTATATCAGCATTCCATATACCTACCTTTAATAGATTTTGAATAATTTATTTATTCGAAAATATGTCCAGTTAATGATACAACAAAGGCATTTACAGTGATTAGTTGATTTACTTAGATAGGTATTAACCCTGTATAATTATACTTTCAATTCTTGCCTTGGCACTACAAAGTGTCTCAAAAAGTTTTGCAATTTTCTTTCTCGTTTCGCATAGCATCAGTTTTCTCAACTATAACTTCATTTAAAACTAAAAATAAATTTATTGGGAATTCATGCATGAAAAATTATATTATTATAAATTGTATTTTCTCCTAGCAATTTATGTTTTAACAAAAGTAGCATGAAAATTAAAATTCAGATCACCCAATGTCTTGGCGCAATTTCTGACGAGGGAAAATTAGAAGAATTGGTGCAAGTTCTATTAATTATTAGAATTTCCATTATATATATGACTCAAAAGTCAGTGCCCCCTTGGCAAAATTTAAATTTCCCACAATTATTTTTATTAACTTCAACAGAAAGACATCAAAATAACTAATAATCTAATATAGAACCATTGGTAATTTCGTGTTTCAATGTTGAAGTTACTAAGAACAATTGTGGGAAATTTAAATTTTTCCAAACGGGTAGTAATGCCTTTAGGCTTCAGTTAGTATCTTTTAACTCTGGCTTCAGTCTCTGCATCGCATCCAAGCAAAGCATGCTTGCACGTGATTTTTTACTTGAAACATATTCACTGGAGCGTAACTATATAAATATTCCACTCTCACGAGAAGAACTCTTCTTGATACCAGAAAATATATTTCAGACTATGTGAGAATGATTTAATGAGAAGAGAGTTCATAAAAGCTGCGAACACGAAACGTACAAGCGAAAATCGGAAACCTTTTGCAAATATAGGTAATCAGAAATATTGACGTATTTCTATTTCTTTCTGACACAGAAGAATTAAAAGATCGTCGTTTAAATTGACCTGAAACTGTGTTATATAGAACTTGCTTTGAATTATTTTACATATTCTTGTAGGGTAAATTTATCAAAGAAAAAAATACTTCAAATATAATTACATTACAAATCTGTTGGATCGTTAATTAGTCTTTTTCAATATTTTTTTTTACTGTTTTACATTACATTTAAAAAAAATATATATCTTTAGGAACATTTTATAGCTGAAGCATTTCTAACGACAACTTATTTCTAATTTTATCCCTGATTATATATTGTAATTTAAAAATGCCTTTTCGACTGTGACCCAGAATAAATAAATTTATCAATTATAGGATAGTAATAATAATATTTGCAAGATATTATTACTACTATCCGCTTAAAATTCTCCTAAAGAAATGTATCCTCTAAAGTCGTCTATTCAAAAATTTAAGATTGAGGAAAAAATTCCTAATGTTGTCGACACTGATTGTGATTACCATATTTTATTTAGTAGATTAACATGTTGCCTATACTGTTTG
The DNA here is from genome assembly GCA_004143645.1 of Protaetia brevitarsis. Classification (NCBI taxonomy): domain Eukaryota; kingdom Metazoa; phylum Arthropoda; class Insecta; order Coleoptera; family Scarabaeidae; genus Protaetia; species Protaetia brevitarsis. The sequence goes on along the minus strand of RXPK01000284.1, from coordinate 1,202,439 downwards.
TTTATTTGTCAAAAGCGAATTCCACAATTTGACAAATTTGACAGATTCAATATTATTAAGATATCCATGTGGTTTGTATTTACGTATTCTTCAGTTTACAAATTTTACTATAATTAGTTTATTTCATTAAAACTGAATAGACTAATGCCAGAAATATTTTACAGTGTACATAATTATCATTTATTATTTCAACTTATTAATATTATTCATTGTTCATAATGGTTAAAAGAGGTTATAATTGGAAAGCTAGGCAAGTTGTAAATACTATTGTTGACGATAGTGTTACAAAGAAAGTAAGTAAACTTTGTTATTGTATTTTTAAATAATTTATTCTTGGAAATATTCCATTTCAGATTAAACTAGACCTAGACACACCAGGTACATATGACGAAAGCAATGAACTAGTACTTCCATCAAAGAAGAGGAAAACTAAAGTGAAAAATCAAGCTGAAAAAGTTACTAGGATATTATCGAATAAACAGCGTAAAAGACTTGAAAAAATTGTAGAGAAAAAACAAAAAAAAGCACAGGTAATAAGCAACACATTTGTATTAAATTTATATATATATATATACACTATCTAGTTTCTAGGTCGAAACAATTTTCTGGAACTGCTCCTGTCCAACATTTCGTTCTCACTGAGATGAGACTTGGACCAAAAGCAGTTCCAGGAATTGGTTTCAACTTGAAAATTTAGTTGTAGTTACTGTATTGTTGGGTTATTGCATAAAATTAAATTTCAGAGAGCCGAGTTGTTAGAAAAATTGGCACAAGTTCAAGCGACACCTGAAGAGACACAGTTATTAACCTCAATTGCTGCAACACAAACTAAAGGTTTAAAGAAGCTTTTTACAGAAGAAAAGCTATCGAAAACAGAAAAAGGTGATAAAATAAAAACACTTACCTTGAACAGCATTAAAGGTGCAAGGAAAAAACTGTTGGAAGAAGAGAAGAAAGAAATTCATAGCAATGACCCTAATGTTGTTGGTTTTGAATCATCTGATTATTCCAGTTCTGATTCGGATGAAAATGATGACAATGATAGTCAAGAAGAAGTTAAAAATATTGCGAATAACCAAGAAATTAGTGTGACACCAAAAGACGAAGAAACAAAAATTGAAGTTGTAGAAACAAATGCAAAAAATAATGAAGTGAAAAATGGAAAAACAGAAATTAACAAGGACATCAAACCTGCTATTAGAAAACCAGCTATATTTGTCGAAGTTGAAAGATCTGCAGAAATTCAAACAGCCAGATTGAAATTACCAATACTTGCAGAGGAACAACAGATTATGGAAGTCATAAATGATAATTCTGTGATTATAATCGCTGGTGAAACTGGTAAGAAGATTTTTTTTTGTACATGATTGAATCAAAAATTAAGAAAAAAGTTATAATAATTTGGAAAATTTGATCCTTTCCTAAAAGTATGATTGTTTGAATGTAAATAAATGTAATTTAACTCGTATAAACTGGATACAAATTTATTGATTCAAAGAATAGACAGTTCTTCAAAAGTAAAACTCAATTGCTTTTTATTAATTAGACACAAATAAACTAGTCAAATTTACCAGATTGATTGCATTCTATAATTTTAAGGCGAAGATTACGTGACACGTTTATAAAATTTATACATATATACATATTTGTAAAAAGAAAATAACAAAAGTCCTAAAAGTGAGCCTTGTGGTACCTTAAACAATATTGATTCTGATGTTTAAAGCAGACAGCTTTTATGAGTTTTGTGTCTTCCTCACAGCTATTTAAGCCAGCATTCATTTTTTTTTTTCAGTTTTTAAATATGAATCACAAACAATGGAGTTGATGGTTCTATAGAAAAATTAGATTAAAAGTTAGTTATTTCCCGTAAAGCTATACATACAGCTATTTCTCAAAAACGGCTAAAGATATTTCAATTCTTAATTCCTATGAAGTGTTGACAATCAAGCAATATTTGGTGAAGATTTAAAAAAAAAATGTGAATGTAATTATCTAATTATGGACGTTAAGGAAACCCCTCATTTTAACGACACAATATTAAAGTGTGTTTAAAAATTAAAAAAGAAAGAACGGTCACAAGAACCGTTTTTTCTAATTCATACCTGTTTCTGTGCCACAAATCTTCCATTGGTAGTATTTTTACTACCATTTCACCACTATAAGCGATTCCCTATTATAACAACATTAGCAACATCTAGATTCGACATTTAAAAGATTGCAAATTTCTTCTAAACTGTATTTCTGCTGATGATGATAGCTTTGCTATTGAAACGTACGTCCAGTTTAGTGGAGTTTCTGGTGAGGTGTGTGAGAAGAAGTTTGCAGTATTACCAGTGCCACAGTTTGGAGTATTTTTGTCATTTAAAAGGTGACTTATAATATTATCACCTTTCTCGTAAACGTGGTTAGTTACTGCTCTAGTACATTCGCGCTAAACACTTCGATTGCATTTCGATGGGCATAATGCAGCACCCATGAGAGATTTAACTATCCAAGATAATTTCCGCTATTCAGATACCGCCATATGTGAGCGCAGTTGTAAATTAACTTCAAACAAGTGCGCGTTTTACTTTAGTATTTTAGTACTTTTGACCCTAGTTAAAAGACACGACTGCCATACAACACCTTCAATTTGCTATAAGTAAACTGAATGTGTTTGTTTATGCGTTATTTAAGTCGAAGTTTGATGTGTACTTGCGTGTTATTTACGGTAATATAAGCACTTTGCGATACTGCACTTCGCAGACCGCCTTTGCCGAATAGTTGCATAACTGTCTTAGATGGATCGACGTTTAAACAGTGCTTTAATCGCTCACTTCCTGTACATCTATAATTTGTGTATAAATGATAAGGGGGATATTCATTTCGCAAACAAGTTGAAGGTATATGTACATACAAAAAAGAAGGAGTCCAAGAATCGACCTCTGAGGGATACCGGATTATACTATGAATCCTCCAGGTGTTACACCATTCAAAGTGGGTCTTAAGTTCTATTTCATCTCAGCTCTTTCCTCTAGCTGCTTCTGAAAGCACTGAAAAAATGAAGAAAACCCATAATAGAGGTTGTAAGTTCCAGGATTAGCCTACATGCAAAAATTCAGATTCAAAATTGAAGTTTTAGCAATATTGTGTTGGAAGTAATATCTACAGGGTGTTTACAACCTTTAATTTTGTTTTTTTAAATACAATGCACCTATTATTATTACATTTTTAAAAATATTTGGAACAAATAAGATACCTTGGGCCTGAAGATGTTCATTTTCCGAGTATCTTTGATTTTCTAATTATTTCGCTGACATTGTTTGGGAGAGGCCCGGGTAATGTAATTGCCACTTAGAATGAGTGAACCAAATTTGATAATATTACTTAGTACATATCTACTAGCCTCTTTCAGTTGTGTTTATACCTCAACTTCAATATACTGGGTGTTCGTCACTAAAATAGAAACTCAGGCACCTTTGATTGGGGATTTCTCAATTTGTCTACATTATTGAAATCCTATTAATAAATGCTTTTGTTTTTTTGTTAAGTATATTTTATGGCTATCTGTTCTACTTTTTGAGGTACGGATTTCATTATTTTTTCATATTTATGATTGTAATAGTTGTCGACTTTTTGAATTTTTTGACCGTGTAATCGAAATAAAAGTAATTAAGGTTGTTTAGAACAGAATTATATACATTTGTTTTGTCCTAACCCGACTCCGTAGTTTAGTTTTGTTACGTCCCCATATTTAGATTTAAATTCCTTCAGTTCTAAGAAGTTAATAGTGAAGACATCTTTCCTTTTTTCTGTTCTTTCTTTATTCTAACGGACACCCTCTTCATTTTGTAATTTACGACCACTAGAGTTCCTTTGTACACCATACACCATTACTTTTGTAACCCCACCAAGGGAAAATGGTCAGTGTAACAAGGGACTACTAGTTCAAAACCATATTGTAATAAGCAGTTCTGTTCCGACATTTCAAGCGACAATACATTTGTAAATATCTTACTATGTAAATATATGAAAATACAAAAAAAGGTTTTGTGTGTTTTGTTATTTAAATACATCAACGTAGAAGTGACAAATCCAGCACCAACGCAATCACGAAATCCTACAAAGGTGCTTGTATAAAATAAAGTTTTTCAAAGCAGCATTTCCGCCTCTGTTTATCCAATCGATTTAGGAATTTTATAATAACGCTGTTGTTTAGGGAAGAAACTATAAAATATATGTTTTTTTTTTTTTCAAAAAGCTGTCTTCTGTCATTTAAGAACTAATATGTATTCAACATTAATTAATCCCATCATACATTTTATTAAATCCATCTTTCTAGGTAGTGGAAAAACGACTCAAGTTCCTCAATTCCTATACGAAGCCGGATACGCACTCAACAAAATGATCGGCGTTACAGAACCCAGGAGAGTTGCCGCAATATCCATGTCAAAACGGGTGGCCGAAGAAATGAACCTTTCTTCCGACGAAATCTCCTTCCTGATCAGATTCGAGGGGAACGTAACGAAAGACACGAAAATCAAATTCATGACCGACGGTGTCCTATTTCGGGAATTAAAAACTGATTTCCTCTTAACCAAGTACTCGGTTATCATTCTCGATGAAGCTCACGAAAGGTCCGTTTACACCGACATACTCATAGGCATGCTGTCTAGGATCGTGCCGTTGAGGGAAAAGCGAAAAGATCCTTTAAAATTGATTATTATGTCTGCCACGTTGCGCATACAAGATTTCACCGAGAATAGGAGGCTGTTTAAGGACGCACCGCCCGTTATCAATGTTGAAGCTAGGCAGTTTCCCGTTACTGTGCACTTTAATAGGAGAACTAACGAAAATTATTTGAAGGTATGATATTTTTATGTAATTCTTCTGGTGAAATTCTGTTATCGTCGTTTTTCTTGCATTAGCCCATTAGTGCATGAAGTTTGTAGTAGACAAAATAAACATAATTTAAAAAAAAAAGTTATTTTTAGGCAATCTTCACTCAAAAAAGTTACATAGTTTGAATTTTACAGAGTATACCATAAATCGGATTACATGCGGTTTGCTATATTAATTATTTGGAAAACGCATTTTACTTAATAGAATCGGATTCATAGTCTATTATCAGCGCTACTTCGAGTGTATAAACCCACTTTCATCGCTAATCACATCTCAAGCTTTACGTACAATCACCTACTAAGGAATCACAATCATACGCAGTCTGGTTGTCGTTTATACGAACCATGTAGCGGGACTGATAATCTATGAACTATCTTAGCTAGTTCAATGACTGCATTGCCAGTTTTATGCTACAGTCTCTTGCGGGTGAAAGTTTCGCACGTGCCTCCTAGGGGGCACACAAACTGAACTCTTTTTCACTTAATTGGTGATTGTACGTAAAGCTTGAGATGTGATTAGCGATGAAAGTAGGTTTATACACTTGAAGGAGGGCATAAAGCTGGCAATGCAGAGGAGTGTTGATGACCTCTGGTAGGCAACAACTCGGGTCCGTTCCTAGTGTTATTCCCCTTTCATTGTTCTTGCTAGTGTGGTGATTCCTAGAATAGACCATGAGCCCCACTTGGTGGCATATTCTATCGGTTCATTGTATTTGAACATTTTTTCTTTGATGTTCCATTACGTCATGGTAAGCCGTTTTGGAATCACAACCATACCCAGTCTGATTTTCGTTTATACGAACCATGTAGCAGGACTGATAATCTATGAACTATCCTAGCTAGTTCAATGACTGCATTGCTAGTTTTATGCTACAGTCGTTTGCGGGTTTGGCAGGTGGCTCCTAGGGGCACACAAACTGAACTCTTTTTCAGCTAGTAGGTGATTGTCCGTTAAACTTGAGATGTGGTTAGCGATGAAAGTGGGTTTGTACACTCGGAGGAGCGCTGATGACGCCAAGAACAAGTTATAAATGAACCATGTTGTTTGTAAATTTAACCCACGGCGCCATCTATTGGTTCATGCCTTTTTAAAGGCTCCTCTTACAGACTTGTTAGTATATAAACTATCATTTCTGTCTATTCTATTGTTTTTGATATGAAATTTCGCAAAATCTGTTCGAAACGATTCAGTCTCATAGCATTTTGCAAAATTTTCGGAACATGGTCTTGATTCGAGACCAATACAATCTTTTATTTACATACTTCGCATATCCTGATAGGAATAATCCGCCAATAAAAGCGGATATCTCGTCCAAAAAGTTAAAGTCCAAATATCTAAGTTATTGTTCTTCTGCGCTGAATATATATTGCTTTGTTTTACCAAGGCAGTGACTACCGTATAAGAAAAGAAGAGTTGATAAGCTTCTAGAGGTGATTCAACCAGTGCGCTTCTTCTGAAAAAAGTTTTTTGCGTAAAAGCAACATTCACGCTGAATTTCAAGAAGCTTTTTTACCATTTCACTCTTAGCGATATGGATTTTTTTTAATTTTCTTGTATGCGCAGTTTCAAACTTCACATATTCTGAAAGAGGTTCATCGTCACTAGAGTCAAACTCGTCGCTAACTGTTTCGACTTCTTGCACTGCTTCTGTTTTCTTTTAAGTATGTAACTGATATTCGCAAACAGTTAGCAACATTCTAGGTTCCAGACTGTTTGGATTTCCAGCACCTTCATCATGACGCAAGGCTGTCTCTGTAGATTTCCTACATGATATGCATAATGATGGTCTTGATATAGTGGCCCATATGGCTATACATCATCCCTTATGTGTCTGTCTAGCAGTTTTTCAAGTATCTAAGAGGCTCTCTGCAAGAAACTAGAAATTTTATCACTCAGCCCAAATGCAGAATGTTGATCATCTAGCTTTTCTAAATCAAAAGTTTCTTCGGAAGATTGAACATACTTTGCTTCTCGATTGTGAAAAGATGTTTCAACGCCATGACACGCAAAATGACTATGAATGTAATGCAAGTTTTCGTGAAATAACGAATTCTGCCGTAGAGGTTTTGTTATTTGGCCTCCAATACCTCCCCAGGTTGGGATTTTTTTTTTGGCTATTTGAATAAATTAGGGATTATTAGAATTTGTATTTGTTCTTCTTTATTAAACATTTTTTGTTTTAAGTGACACTTCTCATCGTCTTGATTATGGTTTATCATCGACGTTTCGGTCTGCATCGCCGACCATCTTCAAGCGATAGCCTTAAAGGATACTGTGATGTAAGTCGAAACGGCGGTGATAAACCACAATCAAGGTAATGGAAATAACCTAAATAACACCTCAATTAATGAACCATCGTCAAGAATATCCAGAAATCACTTTTTAGCTACTAATATGCGGGGTACACAAATTTTAATTTCAAAAGTTTTAGGATTGCGGTTGATATTCTATTTTTACTTTCAAGGAAGCCCTCAGAAAAACAATTAAAATCCACACAACTTTACCCGACGGTGGAATACTGGTTTTTGTAACTGGCCAACGAGAAGTCAATCACTTAGTTCAGAAATTACGATCCCTATTTCCCCTTAAAAACAAAGAAAAGGTACTGAAAATCGCCAAAGATTTAGACGCCCGAGACGACATCAAAGAGGGTGGCTCGGACGATGAAGCTTTCGAAGAAAAACTGAAGCGAATCGCCAAGAGGCAGAGGAGAAGAGACATTAAAATCGTCCCGGAAATCGATTTAGACGAGTACAAGGTTGGAGATGAAGAAAATGATTCAAACGACGAGGAAAATGACTTGTCAGAAGATGAAGGTCTTGATGATAGCTTAATTGCCCCTCCAAACGCGCAACCTTTGTGGGTGCTACCGCTTTATTCATTTTTGCCGTCTGCTAAACAGGCGGAAGTCTTCAGGGAACCACCGGCTGGTTGTAGATTATGTGTGGTCAGTACAAATGTGGCAGAAACCAGTTTAACCATCCCAAATATAAAATATGTTGTTGATACGGGAAAGACGAAAGTTAAATTGTATGATAAGATCACAGAGTCACTTCGTACGTCATCTCCTGGACCAGTAAAGCTTCGGCCGATCAGAGAGCCGGTAGGGCTGGTAGAACAGGCCCAGGTCATTGCTACAGACTCTATTCTAGCGCCGTGTTCAATGATGTTTTCCAACAATTTTCCGTGCCGGAAATTCAAAGGAAACCCGTAGACGATCTGTACCTGCAAATGAAATGTATGCATCTAGATAAGATCATGAACTTCCCCTTCCCTACCGCCCCTGATTTGATGCAATTGAAATCAGCCGAGAGCAGACTGGAGGCTTTAGAACTGTTGGAGAACTCTAAGGTGACAGCTTTAGGTCGGATCGTCTCGAAGTTCCCAGTTTTACCTCGCTTCGGAAAGATGCTAGCCCTGTCGTTGCAATTCGACCTCTTACCGTACACTATATGCGTGGTAGCTGCGCTGAGCGTTCAAGAAGTGCTGCTGGAAACACCTGTGGGAGCCCAGCAAGCGGATATAAGGGAAAAATTAGCGATAAAACGGCGACACTGGGCCGGACAGGGGAACTCCCTCCTTAGGAGATCTGATGGTGCTATTGAAGGCGGTAGGTGGCGCTGAATACGCCAATTCCGAGGGAAAACTGCAACAATTCTGCGAACAGAATGGTTTACGCTATAAAGCTGTGTTGGAAATAAGAAAATTACGTATACAATTAACTAACGAGATAAAAGCGAATGTTCCGGATGTGGAAGTGATTGTAGATCCGCAACTGGCGCCACCTACCGACGTACAAGCGAAATTATTACGCCAGCTGTTACTGTGCGGTATGGGAGATCAAATCGCTAGGAAAATGGACGCGGAGGAAATTAAAGATAAGGATGACAAGAAGAAATATAAGTACGCCTACAAAGCGAACGATATGGAGGAACCGGTGTTTCTGCATCGAGGTTCCGTGCTGAAGAAAACCTCGCCGGAATTTGTGATTTATCAGGAAGTTTACGAAACGAATAAAATGTACGTCAGAGGAATCACCGCTATCGAACCAGAATGGCTACCAACTTACGTACCTAAATTGTGTAATCTAGGTAAACCACACATTGATCCCGAGCCTTGGTTTGACGATATCACAGGTAATGCACACAATCACTTTTTATTATTGTTATTTACGTTATAAAACTACAGGTAAAGTGAAGTGTATTGTTTCCGGCACCTATGGAAGACAAGCATGGCCATTACCAACTGTCGAAGTGGAATATCCCAAGACCATAGAGGCTTATAAGTGGTTTGCGAAGTTCTTCCTGGAAGGGAAGGTGTTTAAGAAGTTGGAAAAGTACGGTGAATGCTTACTACAACCTGCGACTGTTGTTACGAAGCCGTGGGCTAGACTACAACCTAGAATCGTGCAAATATTAAATCAAATAACCGCCAAGGATTGCAGAAGTCGTAAAAGGCTGGAGGAAATTTGGGAAGAAGATCGTAAGTGTGAGTATGACATGAAAATTTCGAATTGTCGAATATTATGTGATTAAAAAATATATATATTTTAGTTTTGCTAGAAGAATATCTGCTTTGGTTACCTGAAAGTACACATAGTTTAGTACCGTTGATTTGGCCACCTTGTAACTCTTAATTTGTAAAATATTTGTATATTTTGTAAATATTACCAACACTATAGATATAATATTGTAATAATATTTTAGATAATAAAATAAATTATGTTTTTAATAATTATGTTTATTGTAGCGTCATTGAAAAACAAAAAAAAACAATACCAGTACAATCATAAACAATTATGCATATAACCACTTCAGTTGTCAATTAAGAAAGCCTTAGACGTTACAAGGCCCCAGAACACACAGAAAACTAAATAATATCTTAGGAAAAATTGATTATTTTGAGTTCATTTTTGGTAAAATATAGACAAATTTTAAATACAATTTTTGATTTAAAAAATGCACAAAAAAACGATTACCATGATTTGCTCTGAAAAAGATATTGTTTTGCCTCTTCGAAACTCCTCTTTCTTTGCTAATATCAGTAGGTATATAAAATGTTTGAGAAGGAACATCTGCCGTTGCAATATATTTACTCTTTTTTTACACTACACATCTCTAAAGGTTATTTATATCTATGGTTGGTATGCTCAACAATGGATAACTTGATGGTTGACTCAATGTAATATTTTTCGTACCGATTTTGGACCTTTATTTCAATCGCCGCCTAAATTTAGCATTGTGTGTGTAGCTATGTGGTCAATTGGATAGTATTAGGTGAGGTTGGGTTTTATAAATGATAATTCTTATTCGTTTGCTTGTACATATTGCTATTGATTGACGGAGCAAAGGTCAATTTTTTCTGTTAATCCGTATGAAGCCTTCATTCATATCTTTTCGTATTTGTAATTCATGCAAGACATCTGAAAGAATTAGGAACTCCTTTCATGTATTTTTTTTTTATATCTTGTTTGTGTTTGGTTTGTTTTTAAGTATGAAATGTTAGTCAAACATCTGTCGGCCTCTGTTATTAACATATTTGATGAAAAATAAAATTTAAAATGAATTTCGCGAAATTAATTTTGCTAATACTTTATTTAAAGATATAGCTGCAAAACATTCAGCAGGCTTTGATGACGTGCCATGTTTCATCTTACTACACATTCAAGATTACTTAATAGGTTCTCTAGAATAATTAATTAATAGATGTATATCTGAAGGCTGGTATCCGGATAAATTAAAGCTTAATAAAATCATTCCTATTCATAAGAAAGGTGACACACTGGATATAAGAAGTTATAGATCAATATCCTGGATATTGACAGTATTTCTAATTTTATATATACCTACCGTAATAGTAACGAATGATGTTGCAGACGTCCTTAAAGTGGTACTCCCATGTCAATCGGCGGTCAGGTGTAATTCTCAAGAAATTGTTTTATTTAATCCTTCGACATGGTTAGCAGCTTGTAAAGTAATAGCTTCCTCGTTTTGTTTGTTGTACATATCATTAGTTTTGTTTGTTGCAGCGTTTAGTTTTTAACCATTCCGCCATTTTATCACATAGGATATACGCATTTCTTTTTATTTCTAAATGGGAGTGGCTCTGACAATTATGGTTGTCATATCATCTGCATATTGGTACAAACCGTCTATATTTAAATAATTTTTCCAGTCGTTAACATATTTAACAAACAAGAGAGGTCCCAGAATAGGGCCTTGAGGTATTCCCTGCAGTAACGATAAGTCGGGGGGAATACGTGTGTTTTGGTATTAGATATATGTGCCGGAATACAGACACAGTGCGTTTTATTTGTCAAGTATGACCTAATCAATTCCAAGCAAACACCACGACTGCCATATTTACTTGACTTTTCGTAAAGCAATGTCATAATTTATAGTTTCAAATGCTTTTATTTTCATTGTCTAGTGATGAGAGTATATTTTCTAATTAGAGCATTGAAGACAGTTTTCTCACAAGACCGATCCGATAAATAGCCATGCTGTCTGTGTGTCACTTAGCAATTGATTAGAAATAAAAAGTCGTACGGTCTTTTGTAAATCGTGAAGTTTTAATATTACTTTCTTTAAAAGCTGCAAATTGTTTCAGATGAATTTGCAAGATACAATTTCACTCACAACTTCGTATGTCTTAATTGATACTTAATGAAATTAACTTAAAAGAAATCATTAATAGTGAAATATCAGAACTTGCCAAACGTCAAAATAATAACTCGTATAACTGGTTGCCTACTTGTCAGTCACAAATGCGTCGATAGTTTGTAATAAAAACAGAAAAACCCGATATGCAATTCCAGTTCTCAGATTGATCTATTTGGGACGATCACATGCGCAGAAAACAGAAGCAACTCAGAAGGAACACCAAAATCTCATGATATTTCCATTAAAACGCGTTGTATTGTTGCACTGTATATATTTGTTTTAATATTACAATAACAATAAATAAGATATATAAAATTATAAACAGCACATAGTGTAAGATTGCACCGATATATACAGCAAAATATAAAATATTTATTTTTCTTGATAACTTAAAAATATTTTCTGATGCCATCATTTCATATTAAAAGTGTATATCACTCTTTTTCATATCAAAAATCAAATTGAGACTATTAATTAGTACACAATAGAAGTAATTATTGATTTTTAAACTTCTAAAGGTATCACATTATTATTCACATTAAAATTAACTCAATTTTAACTTTATTTCATCATATAAATAGATTTTCTTCGAGAGATCACCATCTTTTTTTAAATTACGCCTTCAACATTTTAAAGGGTGAAACTAACCCTTAAAATCTGTTATTTTTTTTTTAACTTTAATTATTAGAATCTTACTAATTCAGTACATAAATTAGTATTTTAAGTGATGGACATTTTAACGATATAATGTAAAAAGAACTTTTAACTATTATCACCATCTCTGCTTTCTCTATCTGCTTGTGGTTTATGTGACCGCAACAATTCTACCAACACAGTTTGTTCTTGTCTTTTAACGTTCTTCATGTCTAATATTTTATAAAAATCGCTTTGCTGACAATCAGGCAATAACTTCAAATACTGCTCGACGAACGCCTTTTCATTATCGGTGGGTGTCATGACTACTTTTAATATCATCTCGGCTTTTGTCATGCCTTTATTGACTACCTTCGTGTATGGCGCGGGGGCTTGCCTATTTATTTGGGAAGCTATGGAAGGTAAATTCAACAGAATCGTCTTCAGCATATGCGTATCGAGCAGCAATTGTTCTGCACCTTCAGTATTTATCGGTTTGCACTTGTAAATGTTCCGGACGAATTTCATTATGAAGGAGTTGGCGAATTTTATGCAGAATTGGGTGAAATATTTACGGGAACTCTCTAAATTGTCCCTGATCACCGGCACGGTTGTCTTGAAATGTGTTGTTAAAGCCGTGATGTATGGACTTTGATCGCCCACCCTGTCGATATTTTGCCATTGTATCTGTAGAGAAATTAGCTTGAATTGTGTTGGTATTTCTCGGTTATAACATACCTTGCTCATTGCTGTCAAGGCTGGTTCGCAAGCGTTTTCGAGATCTTGAACTAGGAGCTGGATACAGTTGGAAATAACGCTATAAGGAAATTTTTCATTTAAGTAAAATATTCAGATATGTATTTAGGGGGGGGGGATATGGATGATTAATTGAGGGAGACAGAAAATAGTTATGTGAGGAAGCAAGTAAGAAAAATTTGTAAAAGAATAGAAAACAAAATAAATTAAACCATTAAAAAAAAAACATTTTCGTCAAAACCCAGGAGGAAGGATTGATGGAACGTATTAGGAAGGATTACAAAGATGGATACAGTTTTTTGATAAGAGAGAAGGCGAAAATGAACAAGAGTCCGCGAAAATAGGGGAAAATAAAAAGGCAAGAGAAGAGGAACTAATAGGAATTACTATTTTCGAGATCTTGAACTAGAAGTTGGATACAGTTTGAAATAACGCTGCAAGGAAAGCGGATATTGAGCATGTTAAGGAAATAAAAATATGAAGTTATGCGGATGAGGATCGAGTTGAAAGATCATAGAATGAAGTGGAAATGGTTACATCAGAAAATAGAAATTTGAAAAGAGAACTCGAGCATATGGAAAGTAGCATAGACATTTCCTTTTTATCTTTTACAATTTATGTACTATGGATATATTGAAAAAACAAAACAAAGCAGATAATATCATAGCAATGGGAATTGAGATATACAATACAGTTGATGATAATTCGTTAAAAGACGCAATGAGCAGCTTTCTCAAACAACACTTATAAGTTGATATAAACCCAAAGCAAACCCGCAAACTAGGCCCCACGCATGTCTGGTAGAATCGAGCTCAGAACAAGACAAAAGGATGATAATGGTAAATCAGACTAAACTAAGATGAATGGAGGAAGGCAAGGACAGAAGTAGAAATAAGTAAAGTGATAAGAACACAGATAGAAAATACAAAAGCAAATAAAGTGAAAATAGGCTTTGAAAGCGTTCGACAGTATATTGTCAGTTGCCTATTTTCGCAAATTCATTTTTTTAAATTATGCAAAAAATTGACAAAGAATTTTTTTTTTCGATTTTTCCGATAGGCTATTAAATTAGCAACGTTGTAAGAACAATCACATGGTAACGGTAAATAGTGCAGTAATGGCGCACAACATTAAACAAAACATAACTTTCTGATTTCACCTAATAAGGGAACAGCTGGTGCCAATAATCTGGTAAATATACTTGGTACAGCATTCACGTGTACTTACTTATTGTTAGTGAAATGAACCGAGTTGGTTTCATAAGGATACCTGTGTGTTTTTAAGTAGTATAAGCATTTTTTATGTTTGTGCTATTTTTGAAATGTGTAGTAAATGGATATGTTGCAGAAGTGCATTCTTCAATAGCAGGCACCCACAATTAAAGTTTCCAGTTTCCATATCGTAGGACCTGCCAGATAATTCTTCACTGGATACTGCATTTGTCAAGTGTGTTTAATTACTGTGTGTAACATTTTGGGTTTAAAGTGTTGCGGTTGGTTTACAAAAGTTTAAGAAAAGTACAAGTTCTAGCGTGTGTATCCATTTATATAAGGCAAGAACCGGACATAAACTATGAAGATGTAATAGAGAGTAGGGGAAGTAATAGGAACAAGAAATAACATAATCAAGACTTGAAGGATGCGCAAGTGGGAAGGGAAACGGACATAGATAATGATATCTTAATAATGATGAGAATAAAAAAAATAGTACCAAGGAGAATGGAATTAAAAAATAAGGAGGAAGAGCTAGTAAAGTAAATGCAAAAAAGATTAGGATAAAACAGAAACTAAATTGAAAGGGAACTACCACAAGATAATAGCAAATGGGCATGCACTAATTAACAGCGGGATTTCAAAGCAAACACATGTCTGAGCAGGCAGCTGAGTGAGGCATGGTTGTTATTAAGAATAGTGTACAGATGCTAAAGAAATGGGACCACATCTCGGAAATAATTATAAAGGTAGAAGTAGAAAAAGGAATAAATAGCATCCTTGGCATAATTATATGCTACGGACTAAATGAGAAAGAGAATTAAAAGACAAAGGTAGATTACGGAAAGAATTACAAGACAAATGGAAACATAGTAGATACCAAACCATAAATATTGAAAATATGAACGCCGCAGTCGAAAATTATTTAAAAGAGTTAGGTCATATGAATTCAAACGAAGTAAAATTATTAGAATTTTGTTTGGATACAGATCTAATAATCACAAACACATTCTTCCAGCACTAAGAAATCCATAAGATAATCAGAGAGGTTGCCAGAAAAAGAGAACAATTACTTATTGATTACATAGAAATACAACATCAATTTTTTGCCTTGTATTTTGTTTTGTATTCCTTTAAAGCGACGTTTCAACCATAACATCTTCTTTAAGCTTTTTTTACGATTGAAACTTTGCTTTTATTCCTATTTGATCAATCAAGAGCGACAAAATTATTTAAGAATTATTGATTATGTAATAGCACCACGAGAAAGGTACATTGAAGATACAAGGTAAAAAGAGAGGCGGAGATAAGAAGAAACATCTGCTTTCAGACCCTATAAATCACCTGGCCCGGATGGAATATTACCAGTATTATTACAACGAGGAGAAGAATACGTAGCACCGCTGCTATGTAGACTACATAGAGTCTGTTTAACTCTAGAATACATACGCAAAGCATGAAATAGGGCAAAGGTTGTCTTGATACGTCAAAGCAAAGGCATACCGACCCATAACCTTATCATCATTCATACTGATAGAGATGGAGAAACTGCTAGAAGCGTACATTACGGGAACTTCTTCAGAGAAGAGGCCGCTATATCCTAATCAACACTATTACTACTCAGGAAAATCATGTAACAGTGCCACACATGAACTTATATTACGAGTGGAGGCATCTATCGAAAACCAAGACATTGCATTAGTAGCGTTTGTGAATATGGAGGAGCATTTGAGAACACCTCCTATGAATCAATGATAACAGCTTCCAGGAACCGTGGAGTGGAAAACACTATTTGTAGGTGGATGAAAGCCATGTTAGGAGGACGACTCATTGAGACATCGTTGGCAGGTGAAACAATTGAGAAGTCGGTAACACTGGGGTTGCCCACAGGGAGGAATGTTATCTCCCCTACTGTGAGATTTTGCCATTGACGAACTGCTTGTAACCCTAAATAATGCAAGCTATTGTACTAGGCGATACGCAAAAACATTAACCTTGACACTTTCGGGTAGAAGAGATTATTAAGATTTTGTACACGCACTGGAGATTTCCAAACGCCGCAATATGTGAATTCCTAGTAAGAAAATCAAAAACAAAAAGAAACGTTTTAAAATACAACGTCTTTTGTCTACACAAAAAACAGTTTTTGCCAACACTTGGTGTGAGGCTAGGTACTGAAACAGATACTAAAGGCAGCCAGTGAGTAGAAGATCGAAAAAAAAAAACAACAAAAAAGAATGAAATGGTTTGAAGTGATGGAACAACGTTGGGTAGAAATAGGGGTTAGAGGTTGGAAATAATTTACAGAGGATAAAGCACAATGCAAAAGAATATGCAACAAAGCACCAGAGGTTTACAGAACAGAATATATTTAAAAATTTACCTGTGGAAATGATCTTGCTCTTGGGACAAATCAATTTGATCGGCCAATGCAGAATCTATTTTCTCCTTCAATTTATCAGCCAACTGCTTAGTGGTTTCTTGACAATACTCAGCCGTAGTTAAGATGCAACATATCCTCATTTGCTCTTCTTTAGTAAACCTAGTAATCTCACCCTCCTTTAATAGAGAAGAGAAATTTTGTATCAAACCAGACGTTGAAATCTTCTGCAAATCCCTAGTGATGTTCTGTACACTCGTGCCCAAGGATTGAGTTTCTAACTTGGGCAGATTATTCTGCAACAATTTCATAGCGTATTCCCGGAGATATTTCTGAAATACCCTCGTTAAATCGAGCATCGACTGGCCTTTATCCAATTGCGTACATTGAATCATACTCTTTCTATAAAAGACGAACAAGTCGGCGCAACTAGGTAATACTATAGCGTGAGTGTCGCTGGTTTCTGTGGTCGAATGAGTTTTCTCGTCTTGTTGGAACCTTTCGATTAAATCTGCTAAGTTAGCATCGATACTGTCTATGTATATCTTAAGGTGCGGGATGAAACATCGGCCTATCAGACCGGAGAAAGGAGATTTTTGTAATTCGAGGTCATCGTTATCCGTTTCGGTTGTCTTTTTAATTTGCTCGTTCAAAGTAACGCCGGTGAATCTTTTTGATAGTAAATTTTCGAAATTCGATGTTTTCTGTATGGCGTATAGGAGTAATTTTACGTCTATTTCGTGTTTACGTTTTGTCATGATCTTCGTTAGTTCTTCCCTAGTATCGTGGCAAAATTGTACTGCTATACGTTCGGAGACTTCCCAATTTTGTGGAAACATGTTACCTAAAGCAAATAATTGTCTTTAAAAACATAATTTGATATTATTATTATTATTAAATTGGTAATTTACTAAAACATCTAGGTAATGAAGTGGTTAACAATTAAGAACTATAACAACGAAGCTGAATAAAGAAGATTGAAAATTAATAGTGGAAATTATACTACAGTCAAACTCGGATGTAGCGAACCATGGATATGTATCAAAAATCGTTTGTTACAGCCGAGCAATCTGCCGTTATAGTGTATATAATATATTTATGATGTAAATGAGGTAGTTACTGTGGTAATAAAGTTTAATAAACATTTTCTTGTCCTGATCCTACACTACTTTCCGTGATGCACAAACCAATATTTTCATTATTTATTTTGGAGGCATACTTTCGAAATTGTGAGCGAGGAGGTGATGGACAGTGGAGATATTCAGCTGTACTTTGTGCTGAAGAAATTATAAAATCAATTTACTCAAGTGCAAATTGATAATGAAACTCTCTTTCGATATATCAATCTGATTCTCCATCGCTTCAGAGGAACTGGAAACAGGAAGTGTTTTGAAGGGAAAGTTACCAAGTAGCCCTTCAGTTCTAACCGAAAATGTGGTGTAAAACGTACGTGTTTGTTTGGATCACAGCCCTGGAAAGCCATTACGGCAACTTGCACAACAAACTGGTAGAAGTACACATACTAAATGGGACGTTATAAAAAGGAATGTGAATTTTGTAGGATTATCTAATGGATCGGCTCAGAAAGCTGTAAAACGGAAGCCTCATTATCAACCATATAAAATTTCTATCGTGCAGCAATTACCGTCACTAGATTTCGAAAAACGTATGGAATATTGCCACTGGTTTAATACAAATCTAAGGAATGACGATGTTTTAAATCTTACTTTTTTTCTGACGAAGCCTGGTTTAACTTAGCAGGTGATGTAAATTCTCAAAATATTAGGATTTGGTCCTCACAAAATCCTCATGTTATTCGGGAAACGGAATTGCGTCCTGTAAAAATAGGGATATGGGTTGCAATGTCCAGGAGACGTATACTAGGACGGATATTCTTTGAGGATACAATAACAGCAGCCAGATATAGACTTATATTACATGAATTTGTGGAACAATTATTTGATGATGAATTACAGCTAGGCTATTTTTCAAAATGACAATGCTACTGGTCATACAGCAAGAGAAACAATAGAGTATTTGCAGGAATTTTTTGATAACAGAGTTATTAGCTTCGAACGTTGGTCATATAGATTACACCGCTTGACATTTTTTTATTTGGTAATCTAAAAAAAAATATTATCGGAATCGCTTACATAATATGGATCAATTGAAAGAAGCAATAAGAAATGAAATAGGGAATATTACAAATGCGCAATTAATAAATGTTTCTGAAAACATGAAGAAGAGGATAAATGCTTGCATAAATAATGGCGATCCTCACTTTGAACACAGCATGTAAGCAGTGCAGGTATGTTAAAGAAATATGTTCCCAATTTTTTAATTTATATTACATTTTTGTTGTAGAGTGTATGACTATGAAAAGCATCCATCCATTATTGTCCATTCAATACCTCGTATAAATTATGAAAAATGTCTGATATAAGTTAAGATATGACATAAATGTGTATTTTTGCAATATATACTGTTTAAACCTTCTATACCTTTAATTAAACCTGGTCGTATTTGTTATCAGAAATTTGGGAGTTAGTTGAATGACTCATACCTTGATGCAATTTTGGTCCACTACACTTGTTGTCCGGGTTAACATTAATGTATATTAAGTTGCATACGCACAATTAGACAAAAACCGCAGAATGACCGCACGTTACTGTGTTTTATTAAATAACTTCATTATTAATTAATAAATTAATATTGATATAATCTTCGTGCAAAATGTGGAGTAGGATCAGGACAGTCTTATTCGATCTCACGGTATTTTGAATAGCGTCAATCGCCTGAATGCAATCACTATTGAAGTTGTTACATCGAAAGAATTTAGTTTTAAGTGAATTCAAGGCTTCTAACACTGTTGGCAGGTTATTTCCATCTTCAAATCCACATTGGTTCATCATCATCAAAGGTTATCTGGTTCCTGCTGACAGAAGCAATAATATTCTTATCGAAAGGAAACTCAGCTATCGTCGACAGACACAAATTCATTTAAATTAAAATTATCGAATTTCTGTAATTGAATTCTTGTAAATCGACAACTTCTTTTGTTTCTTTATTATTTTCTCGCTGTCATTAATATCACAACTGCAACCAATATGGTAACTTTTACTTTCAAGTCTTCAAGGTATTCCTGTTACCATCGGAGTTCCGCAGGGTTCAATATTAGGTCCAATTTTATTTTTAATGTTTATTAACGACATCCCTTTATATATACAGGCCGATGATACATCAGCCATTGTCGTCGGCAGGAGAGTCAGATCTACAGACTGAAGCAAGCAGACTTCTTAGTGAGCTGGTTCTATGGTTTACTTCCAACAAGTTGATGCTTAATTTGACCAAAACCAATTATTTATTTTTTCATGCTTTGCACTATTCAATAACTACTACTAATAAATAAATGGACTGAAAATCACCAGACGATTTCCTACTTCAATATGGGAATCAAATTATTAAGTTCACTACGCTAAGCAATCTAAAGTTCAATCTTGTTTGATGTCAAATGTGTAGTAGTTTAAGGTTTATATTTATCATGCTATCGTACTTTATGAACACTGACAATGTGCCTTCAGTACTACATACTGACATACACAATGAAAGCTTTATCTATACAAAACTGTTTGAGACTTTTTGTTCGTAATAGCCAAGCGTTCGTAATATGCGAATTTGACTGTAGTTAAAAAATAAATAAACGAAACTACAAAACACACAGTTTTCAATAAAAAGTTTATGGAATGCCAAAGAAGAAATCTGCAAGCCTTTACAGCTACAAAGGAAAAAAAATAAAGTTAGACTAACTGTAATAAAGTCTCAAATGGTTCTTTTCAATAATTAAAAATTAATAATATAAAATAATAATTTAAAAATCCACTAATTCTACGAATTTTACGATTACAACTACCTAGCTTCTCTTCAAATTCCAACAAATGCCTCTTCAACCAAGCATATCTCTTATCAATCTTATCCAACCACGCAGTGTCTTCAGTTTCTTGAAAGAGATGATTATACTCCTGCAATTGTAGATTAACAAACCACTTCAACAGGTCTCTTTTGACTCTAGGATCGAGAATAGAAACAACCAAGCAAGCTTGCGCTAATTGTTTGTTCGGTATCACAATTTTAGTGTTGCTACTAGAAAAAGCCTCCTTAAAGTCATGAGTTATTTGATCAGCCAACTCGACATGGATTTGTTTCACTTGATCGCTCAAACTCTTTATTTGCGGTATATCAGAGTAATTCTCAAAGTGCAACATCACTTCACTTATCGCCTGCAGCGGTAATGCAATCTCACCATATAATCTTTTCTCTTGTAGCGATTTTAAAGTGTCCACACCTCCAACTAGCATATGCAAGTGATTCAATGTCGTAATTGCCAATGTTAAATTCCTCTTTGCACAATCCAATTGCTTGATATCCCTCGTTATTTCCCGGACCATCTCTTCGGATCTTTCAGCATGTTCTTTGATATCCTTTATGTGGATGAAAAGTTGCTTTATGACCTTTTGCGCATCATCTAAAGCTTGCCTTCCATCCTGACTTGCTGTAGTTTGTCCACGTACAACAGCACTAATTTCATTGTCTATTGTTTGGATTTTATTTTCCATTTTTGCGACCACCTAAATTATGTTTTTTTTTAAAGACTCTATTAAATGAAGTATTACATACCTCATCTATATTGGATAGAGATTGTTCTGTTGGAAAGAGGGAATTAATATAATCGATGGTGTTGAAGTCTGGTTGATCGAGTGGATCTTTACTAGGTAATACCTAAAATATCTGCATGTAAAATATATTCTTTAAGAGCAAAACAAATAATTACTTCTTCAATAGCTTTCTGCACTTCTGGTGGGAAATTAATTATAAAATCATCATTATCATTTAAAACATCCTCCTCCAAACTTAAATTATCCATATTATCACTTTAATTAATACAATTAACTCCGGAAATATTAATTTTTTCAATGTATCCTACATAACAAAACTATCCAGCTGTCATTTCACTCCAACCATACTCCAACACTAATCAATTGAGGTTAGGTTTGTTGCATCCTTGTTTAACCCGTGTATTTAAAGGTTGAATCTCCTTGTCTAAATAGTATCACTGAATTCCAATAGAGGCGCTGTAAATTCGTCCTGGTTTAAAGTATTTACTTTAAAAAATGTCCTTTAAAAAGGATTTCATTCAACTCTGCAAGCCGTATTACATCGTAAATCTAATTCTAACGTTCTCGTATATTTTCTGCAAAAGAACCACGTTAGTATGCACATATTTATTTCCCAATCAAGAATGCGAATTAGATGGGGTGAGGTTATACATTTAAATTTCTAATTCGAAATTGATTTACCCTCTATTCTATCGAATTTCAGCGAGAAACCGAAATATTATTCTTCTTATTAATAGTAGTTATGATTAGGACGAGAAAAGCTGGTAGTGTCAGTATGGTTAACTATTTATCTGCTAGTTTTGTCTATACGAAGATTGCGAATCTTATACTTTGGTTTTATGCTGACTTTATAATGGGAATTATGTTTGGGATTGTTTTCGTAGGTAAGTTGATAACGGAAACAGCTCTATTACATTCATTTACAAACAATTTTTTTATAGTGACAGCGTTTTTACTACCTGAGCCAACTTATTCAGGTCCAGATAAAGTAATTTACTTCAGAGGAATGAACGGCCTAGAAGAAGAATTAAATAGGGATAAAAAAGTGGTTTGGCTTGTAACTTTTTATACAGTATGGAATCCGGCTTGTGTAAATTTCGCACCGATATTTGCTCAGCTTAGTGTTAAGTATCACTTGGACAATTTTAAATTTGGTAAAGTAGACATCGGTAGATATCCGGATGCTGCTAGGAAATATCGCATCAACGACAGTAGTTTGAGTAAACAGTTACCTACCGTAATTCTATTCAAAGAAGGTCAAGAAGTGTTACGTAGGCCAACAGTCGACCCCAAGTTAAAAGTTGCAAAATTCTTATTTACGGAGGAAAATGTGCGTGGTGCATTTGATGTCAAGAACATTTATGATAATTGTAAATCTCAGTCAAAGAACAAGAAAGCTATAGATCACGTTAAAAGTGATTAATTTTTAATTCGACAGGATTTCATTGTTCAACTTTTATTTTTTATTTATTTAAAAAGTATACATGGCAGTATGCAGATATTTGTTATGATTTCTTTGAATCGTAGATATGAATTATTAATTATTATTTGAAGATCAGTAAAGAAAAAATGTTACTGTACAGGAAATAAGATAGCTTTAGATGTAGATGAGTGATTAAATATGTGAAATATTTATTTATAATTTGCATTTTTACCAAAATAAAAAGATGTGTAAGGTTTAAAATTGAAGACAAAGGCGTGTATTTGATATTTTAGATCAGCAGCTATACCTTGTCTCAAAAATAGAAGTAATTCAAATCAAATTGTGTTTCGACTGTATTAATTAGTGGGTTGTTGAACATTTTTTAAAGTGGCAAATGGTCAGTACTATTTAGTCATTTGTTATGGCTGGGCTAAATTATTTTATTTTAATTTAATCAATTCTGGGTTTCTCGAAATTCTTTATTAAGCATAGTTATATACAATTTTAAACTGTTTATTTGTTGTAAATATATTTCCTAGTTTGTGCTTTTAATTATATTTACTGTTCAGAAGAAATGTGCATTCTTCATATTAATTTTATTATATATATATAATAGATATTTCATTTATTTGCTCATGTTTTATTTTAATTAATTAATTTTAATGATTTGATCAATTGATTAAATTAAGGTCATAGAAACGTCAAATATCGAAAGTTTCGAAAATAAAAAGCCAAAAACAAACATTCAAAGTAAAACAAAAATTACTTTTTATTTTTGGAACTTTCGATATTTGACGTTTTTAAGATCTGCGTATGGCGTACCTTTAGCCGAAACATGTTGTCTTAAAAATATAATTAAACACATTTTATGAACGATAACATACTTCGTTAATTTTTTTTATTGGAGTGCGCCGGTTTTTAATTTTAAAATTATAAAAATGCTTTTACTTTTAAACTTTATTAGTGATATTAACGTTTAAAAAACTTGTAAATACCAACCGTACTACTAGAACAAATTTTAATACGTCCGCCCACAATACTTTATTTAATATAATATTGATTGTACTTGTATCGATAATATTTACTATTATCGCCCATCACTATTAACAATCGATTGATATCACATCGTATATGTAAATAAAATTGATTTCAAAATAATTGCATTCTAGTAATGCATTGCATGACTCTTCTAGTTTAAGTTATGATGTTAAAAGTCGGCTGTGTAAATTGGTCTACTTGCGCTACTGTGAATTTTAAGAAAGGCATTGATTGTGAGACGAAACCATGCCATATAATCATGTTTTTAATGCTCAGAAACGTTTTGTCATAGCAACTTTCTTATAACAACAAATAATAGAAATAGTACAACCATAGATCATTCAATTTAATATAATATATCAAAAATTTCAACAAGTTTATGAACGTCCTAATAGTTTAATAATGCTTGATTTTTTCTTCAAAATTACCTGTATTAATGATGCTTTTACACCTTAAGGTGGTATAGATCGGAACATATTGAGAAAAATATTGCTTATTCAAATTTAAGATTCACATTTAGTACCACTTTGCCATTTTATTCACTTATTATTTCACTTTTTTGTTGCCAAACCTAAATTCATTTAAAAGTTACAAATATTCTGAACTTAATAAGAATTATTTAAGTAAGAAGAATCATCGTTTATCTGTTAGAGTTTCATTAGTGGAATATCTTCTTTTCACTTTATTTTTATTATTGTTAAGTTGAAATGAATGCATTTAAACTTTCAATATTTTTTTTTAATTTTAAATATATCAGGATGATTTTTTGCTAATAACTGCCTATATAAGTATTAGAAAAATTATTAATAACATGACATATCATATACATAACATAATGTATGACAATTTTATATATTCAAAGCTGATCAATTCAATTCTACCCCAACGATTTTTTTAATTAGTTCCGATTTTGGTTTACTTATATTTTCAAAAGTTTTGACAAGCTGCTGCTGATAATACCTTAACAAAAACCATTATTTATTGCATTTAAACTCCTCCTTGTGAATCCTTAATATTTAGCAGGCCACTGCCATCGATAATTAATGAAGAAACACGTTCAATCATATCACACATATTGTTAAAACTAATCAATTGGGAAACACTGTATTTAATGAATTCTCGCGCACACAAAGCTATCAATACTTCCTCAAATATTTTTATTTTTATGTAATATTTAACTGTAATGTCATTGTTTCCCCTACCGTACCAAGGAACATCAATCTACCTTAAACCTCAGCTATAAAACATAAACAAGAACGGACAAACAACGTCAGCTCCTTTCATTTCGACGGCCAATAAATGGTCACCTTTAGGCTGCTTATTGACTTACTATTGGCTAGAACAAACTCAAAAAAGATGGCGATTACGCACAAAAGGTATTAGCTCTCAGGTTGACATGTTTCTTGCCAGCCACAGCTATTACTCGCATGAATGTGTGTTTATAGGTTATAAAAACCTCGAAAACCGTCAAATGGTTCAAGAATGGTTTGACACTTTTGACAAGAGCTAAATTTAGCTGGAACATGGCTAGAACAAACTGAGAAAAGATGGCGATTCTGCGCAGTTAAAACTTAAAACTGTCCGTTTTTGTTTGCATATTCCATACCAAATCACATTGTATGATTACTAGAAAAGTTGATTAAAATAAATTTTATTTAATAATTTAGAAGCATTGAATTTATACATGTTTTCTTCTGATACAAATAAAAAATTCTCATTAGAAATAGCAATAATATTTATTAATTTTTGTTGTTATGAGATATTTATTATAAAAAGGACAATATACAATAAATTTATTTGAAAATATAGTAATTTTACTTAATTTCAAACTGAATCCAAATTAAACATTTGCACAGAGCTCATTTAGCTACAAATTACAAAGTAAATATCATACAAAAATTATAAAACTTTTATACACTTAATATACTTACACTTATAATACTTATAAATTTTATTGCTTTGGATATTTTAAATATTTACTGAAGGAATAACTTTTCTAGAAGCCTCCAAGCATATTTCGTATTACCAGGGTTGTCAGTGAGAGGTAATTCAAACCCACAATAGTTTTGAGTTTCCTTATTGTACAAGAAACCCGCAACATTTTTATTGTTATTATAATCGAATGTCGCGGGAAATATACTCTGAACACATTTCAACATTACCCTTAAGTTATTTAATTTATCAATTCGTTTCGAAAGTTCGCCATTACCTTTCAGGTTCTCCTTTTCTGGTTCTACCTGCGCTATCTTCTTCTCTAAATCTGCCTTTATATCTTCAAGCTCTTTTATTTTCTTGATTTGTTCCTGAATGCTCCTGTCGATGGACTTTATGTTTTCGTTATTACATAATTGCTTGAATTCGTGCATTCCATCCGCCAAAAAATGACTATTCTTTTCCAGAGATTTCGTTTTGATATCATTTGCACAATTGTTTAATCGTTTACAGTATATATTTACTCTATCTTCTATGCTATCTGTTAGACGTCCTAGTTTTTCGAGAAATTCTTCCGCATTCATGATTTTGATTAATATTCACCAAAATAATAATTGCAGTCTAACCATATAAAATGTTAGAAGTTATTTTCCACTTCTTTTTAACTCGCAAAAATCCCATGAAAAAACAAAACATAACCCTAACTTCCTGGCGCTGTACCTGCCATATTTTTGAATGTCATACCAACATAGCTTACTTATGATACTACCAATCTATCATAATTGAATTTACCTAGACTAGACAACATTGATATTAAAGTGAAGGTATAGGCAAGGTGACCTACCATTTTGTTTTGTACATTGTGCGTGAAGTTTTAAAAATGCTTATGTATGTTCAAGAAATAAAATTAAAATCATTGCCATATAAACGAAACGCACTCCAACATTCGAGAAGAAAGCTAAAAGCTAAATTCCAAAAGACTTATCAAAATTCCAAATCATAGAATAGAAATAATAGGTAGATGCACATAACATAAATTGTACGGTATAAAAAAAATGACGGCTGAAATTTAACTTGCCGAGAGTGACGCTATTTGGTTTTCCTATATTTGTTAAAATTGATGGATAACCATTTCCCGAGAGGATTAACACTTTGTACAACATGCGCATATCGGTCAAATTGACAAATTCAAAAGTTTTATAGGCAGATCGTTGTTAGGTTATATTTATTTTATAAAAGTCCTTGGCTCAACAATTTTTCGTAAGTAGGTAATAGTAGGATAGTAAGTTTTGGTGGGAGGTGTTTCTATGTTCGATTACGGTTAAGTTTTCGCCGATATAAACAATGGTATAAACTGATCATCAGCTGATTATACCTTATATTATCCAATTTCAAACGCAGCCCTGCTTGATGACTTTCGCAGTTTGTATACAGTCAACAATTTGCTTTATACGGCCAGTCCTGCCGAATTATTTAAAAGTTAACATAATTGAATGCATGTTACGCTATTCCGGTAAGTAGCGACATCTGCATGACGCTTGAGACCATGAGAACTACTCTCGTAACTACTTTCTTGATACGTCAAAATGATAGTAGGTTTGTTCGTTTTGGCACTTCGCGTTGTAATGTGAAAATCTAGTCGCGTGACGTCACGTAAAGTTTTTCAATGCAAGTTATGGCCGTACAACACTGGATTGACTCCAGCTTTAGATTTTTTGATTGCTGTTCGTTTTGTCATCAAATCAAACAGAAATGCGTAATGCTGCGTTTCGCTGCGTGACGCTAGTGCCAAAACGAACAAACCTAATAATGGAGGACATTACTAAGGTTGTTCGTTTTGGCACAACAAACCTACTCATGACAACCTGGTTTATATCAAAACTAAATGGTACAAAACTGTTTACCCTATAATTATACACCTTAAATAACTAATAGAATGTGAAATGCAACTTTAAAAACCTAATAGTTTGGTTATTAATGCAGCAAGCAGGTTATTTAATAGTTTTGAGAAACATTTACTGCGGTACGTGTCAATATCACATTCATTTAAATTAGAGTTGACATTTTGTCGTCACAATCTTGCCAACTCGAAGGTGAGTATTTTTCCTAAAAAGCCATGATAAATAACCTAACCCCTTTCATTATTGATTATTATCATTGTTTATTATTATATCTTTATAATAGTTATTCAACGGATTGGAAGTACCATTGGGTATCTATTAGATGGCGTTCTCTGCCAAGGTAAAATCCCATTTACGGCGCGCGTCATCTAAGAGATAGCCAAAGATACTTCAGTCGTTTGAATAACTGATAACTATTAAGATACATGAACAAGGTTATTGTTTAGGTTATTTCGCGATCTCCTCTGATATCACCACGACTCCCAGATTGAGAAACGATAATTTAAATCATATCATATTGTCTTGTCACTCGGGTGTTTTTTTTATCTAAATAATGTTTTAGTTAGATATTTGTTCCTTTCTCAAGTAAATAAATACAGTTTGGGTTGCGTAGAATTTTTACAGGTTGTAATAAAATATTTACATGGTGGTAATTTGGGGGTTGTTTATTTTTATGAATCATGTAAACTAAAATTAATAAACTTTTACGAATGTAAATATTAGTATATTAGTTAAAGTGTATAAATATATTATATATAATGAAAATGTATAGATATAAGGATATCATAAGTAACCGTTTCTTTATCCAGTTAATAAGCAATCAGCATTTCCTTTGCAACTTCTTCAGCAGTTGGTCTCCCAGATAAATACTCCACGATATTCAACGCAAAGTGCCAAGTTGTGTAATTCCCACGGCTGGTAATCAGATTTCCATCTTTTACGACGTTATCGTACTTGTAAATGTACTTGTCGCCTACGCGAACCATATCTTCCGCCGTTGGATACGAAGTCAACCGTCTTCCGTACATTACGCGATGATGTAACATAGCAATTGGTGCTGAATATTTAAAAAAAAGGAAGCAAACGTATTTAATATATTTTCAAATAATATTAAAATAAATATGCAACCTACAAGTGCAAATCGCAGCTATCAATCTGCCAGACTTCTCTTGTTCTCTCAAAATGGTACCAACATCGGGATCCTCACTTAACGGTTTCCACCCCCCCGCGCCTCCACCGACGACTATCACATCGTAAGGACCGCATTGCATGGCCGCTTTAAGGGTGGTTTCTGGTACAATTTTCATACCCCTTGAACCTGTTACCGGTTCCATCGTGGGGCCCGCTATTGTCACCTGGTACTGTAATAGAATTAATATTTTGATGTAATTTATCATCGAGTAATAATTAAATAATGGTTTTGGTCAAAAAATCAAATTTTCCGCATTTTTTTTTAGCAACTCAAGTGGGTTTTATTTTTAATATATTGTGGTTATAATTTCGATTATGTAGAGCCCTAGAGCGATCAAAATGTTTGTTTAAAAAGAATCTGTTATCTAAATAAATTACCTTGACATCAGTAAAATATGTATTTCTTTGGATACACAATATGTAACAAATATGAGAGTAAAGTTTTATTCATTTGTTTAGCTGTACCACATATGAACTAGGTACAATTTATCGAAAACTGATTTTATCATTAAGAGAGAGAGAGAAAAACAAAAATTTAGGGCCCAAAAATTATTTAGTCCGGGCCTGATGCAAGGAAATATAACGTTAAATACCTGCTAAACGCGGTGAATATTATATTATGAATATGCAGCAATCATTGCATTCTGTCATTCAGAGTTTTTCTTTTTATTTTTTCTCTATATTGCAAAATAATGTCCTTTGTGTATAAAATATTCAATTTGAGATTGTAATTGCTATATAATCTTAATAATTTATAAATATAATTTTTAGAATGTTGCTTCTTTTATACAGTACCAATTTGATGTTTATTATGACTGGAGTAAAAACTAGCAGTTTATAAAAAGGACTTTCAAAGTTTTTAACAGTCTATCCCTAAAGCCTAAAGTAATAATTACTACAATAAAAAATCATTTGATCTAATCAAATCCTTAAATCCAATAAATATACACAATTTTCAATAGGAAGAGGAATTTTTTAAATAACTGGGCAATGGGATCACCAATATTATATAATTTTGATTGCACAACTTGTACTTGAGGGCCGTGAGGAAACTATATTATAAATATCTAGTTTAAAATTTAAACTTAATTTTTATAAAAAAAATATGTAGATGATTGTTTCCTCAATTTACCTTCGCAAATTATAAATTATACTTTATCATACTTTAGTAGCTATCATTCTAAAATACAATGTTCTTTAGAGATAGAGAATAATATAAACTTAAATTATAACGTTAACCCCTCAGACATGGCCAATCTATCCAAAAATTAAGCACCATTATTCTAAACTTTTAATCTAGTCCTTGTATCTCCGATTTTGCAAATATTAAAAGGTTTGGTTTCCTAGATATCTTGTTACAAATAGATATTCGTTTTCTTTCAACATGCATTGATATACATCATGAAAAAAAGATAATTCTTCAATTAATTATCTTGGAAATTCACATTTTTTTATTTTAATTATTTATTACTTATTTATTTTATAAAATTTAAATAACTAAGATGAATACAATTAAATAATTATACAGGGTGGGCCACCACATTCGCGTCGGTTTATATTCGAAAAGTGGTAACATATTTTCATTTTTTTGTTTGTTAAGGGTTACACAGGTTCATCAGAAGGAGCACATTTTAAAAAAGTTACACACGAAAGTTGTGAAAAATTAAATAGAACACCCTGTATATTATGACATATTTTGATAGTACAGACTAAATAAAGGCAAGTTGGTGTGGTTTCTTATGCCTAACTCAACTCGTTTACGAGATAATTAAATATCATTCAAAATGTAGACCAAAATTGAAGAGGCATGCCTGTCATGTATATTTAAGCTAGATATTTTAAACTGTATTTATTTTTTAACTAAAGCATTAGACTTGATAATAAAATAAAAGTAATGCAAAAAATTATACAGGGTGAACAAAAACATACTTTTAATTTTCGCTATCTTTAAAGGCAAGTAATTTTCTTATTTTAAATGGAACAGCCTGTATTTATTACCTTATTTAGATTCTAATTTTACCGATCTTTAAGATTGTGTTAATGCTTCCTATACCTATCTTTTATAGTTTCTTAGTAATTTAGAATTTTCTATTTCAAATATTAATTCCTATCAATTCTTTTTCAAAAGTATTAAGGTTAGACGAAAGTATCGCTATTAATCATTATACACAAAAGATTATTTCACAATAACAGAACTTGTCAGTTGCGCATCATTTTTGTTCCTGGTTATTTAAAAAGCATTTTAATTATTTACAATGAGAAATTACCCTCAAGCAGACAGGATTAACATGATTTCAATAATTGGAGAGTGTGAAGAAAATTGTTTGCTATCAAGGATTTATGCATAAAAATATAAAGTATAGCTTTATCAATTTCAGAACTATTACAAACTGAAAAAATATATATTATTTTGAAAATAGATTTATTTGTTTTTAGATTTAAAATCTTACTTGAAATTTAACATTCCTTTATAGAATTATTTTTAAAAATTTGTTTTTAAACTACATATTTTAAATCGTCACAGTAACTTGATTTTGTTTCTATAAAAATCTATTTTAAATTTCTTTAAATCATTTTACATTGCAAAAATTAACATAATTCAATGAAAATATTATTAAGTTTTGTATATAACTAAAGCAAGGTGATTCGCGTTCCGAACGAAAACATGCACATACGGGTGTTGATAGAAAAGCACCCGATTGCCCGTCTAAATCCTCTAGTTGTTTTGGCCGAGTAAGAAAAACACACCATGTATAAAAACTACATGCGCCCGTAAATCACGTGGAATATTTCAATGCACGGTAATGACGCGTATATACATAACTTGTTTGTTCGACACGAACCACAACGTAACTGTGTTTTCGCAATATTCTATGCATTAGATGTAGCTGTTTATTTATATATGTGCAGCACTCAAATATCTCCGTTCAGGCTTTCATTAAAAAATAAGAATTGCTAAAATAATTTATATTTTGAATACGTTTTAAACACCATAACAAGACAAAATATATAATTGTATTACTTATTTAAATAGGTAATAGTGACATTTTCTTTATTTCTTATATTTTATTTAAAAAAAAAGACAAAACAAGCAGCAATAAAGAGTCACTAACTATTTAAAGTAATAAAACAAAAACTTGGTAAGTCTTTTTATCATTGATTAGAAATAATTTACATATTATTAATATCAAAACATTGTAATTTTTCCACAGCAATATATTTGAAAATGATGATAAGTTTGTTTTATCTAGCGGCACGTAAAATTTAAACGATTATCAAAAAAATGTATTAAATCTAAACAAATCCAAACAACGCCCCTAGCTCAAGACTTCTATTCAAAATATTGATGCAACTAGGCCAAAAACAGGGGAAGCTCTTTTCACTAAATTATGTTAATTACTTTTCATTGTAATTTAATAAGTTTTTAAAATTTCTAATCACATAATACTTTCTAGATTTTCCTTTGTAAATATGAAGTTCTCTTACATGTGAATACAGAACCTTACATAATATTCTCTAGTGACTTCGCAAAACTATGTAGGTACACTAGGGACACTTTCTAATTGTACGACCTACAGGGTAAAATAGAGCCCATATCTTTAACGTGGATAGTAGGCGGATTTATGCAGTAACTGGCCGCTTCGAAATATGTAAACACAGATGTGCGGTCTCTCTGTCGGTTATTTTAAAAAAGCTTAGACTGGATTTATTAATGTGCGAAGTTGAATGCATCTCTTATGTATTTGTTATCTTTGCGTAGGAATAAATTTATTTGATGTTTGAAGTATTTCGAATAGCTGTAGTGCTATTAAATGGTTTTAAAAGGTATTTTCATTTTACAGTTGAACTATGACTAGGAACTAAACCAAAGGCATGTTAATTATACAATAAATAGCAATATCAATGGGTTTATTACTTTTATCATTGTTTAAGTATATCTAGTTAGTCAACGTAATGCATTTTCGGAAAAATAAAATATTGCTCTGGGAAGTGGCGCACTCTATCGGTGAATGTATATTGATTTGAAATCTTGATTATAGTGAGAGACAGATTTCTGTATCGGTGATTTACTAGTATTGGCGAATTGTGTGGCCTGGGGAAAAGGGAGGGTGGATGCATGTGACGCTGTGATGACGCACCTCGCGATAATCTCGTGTTTGTTTACATTAGAAGATTAGAATTCTGAGGTATTCTGTTATAAGTAAAAAGAAATTGAAAGTATATTGCAAAGGCTCGTTCTTGTTGACAAAACATTAATTGAACAAATTTTCTAAATTTAGGTTTTTTCTTATAAGAATAATATTGAAACTTAAACAAAAAAAATCACTGAAAAGAGATAGTTAAATCTAAAAGGACGAAAATTGCCGATAAAACAAACAATTAATCTACTTCCCAATTTTTATTTTCTTAGTTTTTAAATTAATAAGTTGTTTTGTTAACTTAATTTACTTATGTTTATGATTATATAATAATCAGAAAATGTTTGTTTTATTAAGAAGAATAAGTATTTAGTTTGATAATATATAATCTGTAGTTCGATGGCCTTTTTATATTCAAAATTTTAACAAAACGCGGGTTTTTCGTTCGAACGTATATACGAAATCCTTCTTCTCCACCTCTCTCCTATTGTTATCTTCGCTTCTATCGTGTATAGCGGTACTATCGCTAACTTCAACTGGTGTAAAGGCGGGAAATTTGAAATTTAAAATGTAGCCTACTATAAATCGTTATTTTCTTTACATGTATGTACCATTTTACTTTACTTTTTGACTTTTTCTTAGTTCTAATTTAATGTATAGGTACTCTATATATATAGTTTTCTTATATTCACAAAACATTTTTTATTTGATTTACTTTCTCTTGAGCGGCTGAAAAGTTACGAGGTAACCTTTGGGGCAACATCCGTATATACAAGGTTACATCGTAACTTTTCAGCCAATCAAGAGAAAGAGCGCGAACGCGTCATCATGTATGCTGTTTTGAATAGCTTTGTTTATTTGTGTGCTTGGAGCAGTATCTACTGACGTCATCAGAGTAACTTGAGAGCGTCTCAGAGTTGGATTTAAACATGGTACAAACAAACGCGCTCGACTGCAAATATAACCTTAATTTTATCAGTTACTATTGTCAAATATGTCACAGCTATTATGAATAGGAAAAGTAAAAAATTTTTCAATTAATGAATCTAGACTACAATAAAATGCATCATATACTAGTATTTATGTACCTATAAAGTGAAGTTTTTAAAATATAATGATCGTTCTTTACATCAATCACATTGGTATCATTATATTATCCATATCGTGCATATTTGATGCAGGTATAAATCGGATTACATTTACAAACGACAGTTTACAACACGATGTTAGTGCGATTAGGTTATGTTGTACAAATTGCTCGTAATTGCTCGGACGTCGGATCGCGAGCAGGAAGAGGAACCTCTTTGTGATCCGGATTTGCTTGCTCTAACGAACAAACACCACAAATCATGCTCTAAAATACAAAGAAACGCCTAAAATTCCATGGATCTGCTTAAATCAGCAAACAAACAAATCTAATAAGTAACGTGGTGCATATATGTAAATATAAATGGCGATTTGTACTCCCAAACTACATATTTATTTTTATAATGATAAACGAATTTCTACTATTATGCAATAGTAAACATAAGTAAATCAAATAAAAAATATTGTATAAATATAACACAAAACTTCGAACTACACACATATATGGAGCATTAAATTAGAAACTAAAAAAAAAACCAAATTTTTATTCTTCCTATATAAACAACATTTCAATGTAACACGAGAATTATCGCTTGGCACGTCATCACAGCGTCATCGCCTATCCACCCTCTCTTTTCTTCGGGCCTTGCAATCAGTGTTCGTATATACTTTTATCGGCAATTCCCGGCGCCGACACGAAAAATTCCCTTTTTGACACTGCAATTCCCTTTTTTTGGCGGCAAATACAAACTTATTAACTTTTTTAATAAATTACTTACTAAATTAAAAAAATGTACCGATACAATGACAGATTCATTTTAACTAAAGCAAATGAATAACAAATACAAAAATAATAAAAATTTAAATTTATTTTATCGATGCAATAGTAATTTTTATCCAATAATTCCCTCTAAAACAAAACTTTTTCCCTCTAACGTTCAAAATTCCCTCTAAAAAGGGAATTTCCCTCTCATATACGAACACTGCTTGCAATGCTATTGCAATTAAATATTTTGCCGACACGTAAAAGGGCCATCTTGTATGTAGTAGTCTAACTATAAAGCTTATATTTAAATCGAGATGGGCACCAACGCCGTGCTGCCATCTCCCGCTTTTGTCCAAACTATTCAAAAATCCGTTAACTATTTTGTCCATAAGGTTGACTAACTAGTATGTATATAAACAATGCTTTTATTCATTTTATACGTATTTAAATAATAATGAAACTATCAAAATGGATCGCATGAAGACATTTAAAGTATTTAGCTATACTGAATCAGTAAAGCACACCTCCGTTATGAAAGAAACACTTTTTCAATATTACTGAACACATGAAAAAAGTGTTCATTCAATCTAGTTAATGCATTAACTAGATTGCGACACCCCCTATGCAAGATATTAAACAATATAGTAAATAAGGATTATTACTACTTCCACTTTTCGTGAAGTGGGTGTTGCGCCAATTAATTTATTAAATGCAGAGAAATTTGTAGTAATTTCGTTATTGACAGAAATGCATGTTTTGTTTTCTTGCAGCGTTACCAAATATGCTTATATTTTTTAATCTAATTAATGTCATGATGATTCATATCATTTTTTTAACTCGCTCCGACTTCCTTCTTTAACATTAAATAATAAAGGAGAATGGCGAGGATGCATTCAAAACCATGATTTTTATATCAGATTATCAGATATTAGAAGGAAAAGCTCTACAACTCGTCAAAAATATTTTTTATTAGTTATAGTAATGGTATGTTTCCATTAATATTATAATAGCAAGATAAAATAATATTTCGATTATAAATTCCCTAGTTTCAAAGATTTTACCTCAAAAGTCTCACAATATTTTTTTCAAAAGAAATACAAATTTGAATTGTGCTAAATTGAACAGTAGTGATTGCTATAAATAAAAATGCAGGTTAAATTAATAATTAATGATTAGTTTATATAAATATTAATTCTTCATTATGTTAATATCGAAAAAAGGAGCCGGGGCGAATAAAATAGTTATGAAAACAATCATTGTGAATCAATTGGATTAAAAACACAAACATATTTGGTAAAGCTGTAGGGATTTGTAAAGAAAAAAAACATCTGTTTGTATACAATATTATATTTAAGGTAAGTAATGAAAAAATTCGAATTGTGCTAACCGAGGTAGGTCGGCAGCAATAAGTATGCGCCTTTGTGTATTTAATTCTCTCTATTTTATAAGACAAGGTTTTTTTCTATGTTTATTTACTGCATTCTTCCTTACATTTAAAGTAGATTCTACTAAAAAAACACCGAGACCGCACATCTGTGTTTACATTTTTCGAAGACGGCAGTGAATGCATAAAGTCGTCTACTACCCATCTTACACTTAGTGCAGTCTCGTTTTATGCTGTAGGTCGTACAATTAGAAAGTGTCGCTAGTGTACATATATGCATGTAGATACATATGCAAGTTCCTAGACATAGACTGCGTGTAGGCAACGCCACTGTTTTCCGCTTCCCCGCTTCTCCGAACGAGTTTGTCCGTCCTTTAGTGATATTATATCGATCCAACGATGCAATAATATTATTGTTATTTATAAAAGTTCTCTTTCTGTTTGTAGATCAAACGCGTAGATAAAAATATAAAACAAACATTGCGGTGGGACGTAACAAACAACCGGGAGTTTGATTTCTAAACCGATAAGAGTCCAAAATTGATGCAAAAAATAATGCATTTATCAATGCTGGTACTTTACAAAACTCTTATAAAACATTTTACGTAGCGTAATATAGAATTTGATTGTCAATTATCTTTTACAAAAGCAGTTTTAGTAAAAGTTTTATAAAAAATGTTTGTCAAAG
The DNA here is from genome assembly GCA_004143645.1 of Protaetia brevitarsis. Lineage (NCBI taxonomy): Eukaryota > Metazoa > Arthropoda > Insecta > Coleoptera > Scarabaeidae > Protaetia > Protaetia brevitarsis. The sequence goes on along the minus strand of RXPK01000284.1, from coordinate 1,165,695 downwards.
AACTTTTATAGTATGCTTAAATTTACTATTTCAAATAAATATTTTCTTAGCGCCTAATAAAAAAAAAAATTGCCGCTATTTAAAATAATAATTTATTTTGATTAATGCATATTTATTAACGGCAAAGAAAACTTCTTCTCCTTCAAAAGATTTAAAAAAAAAATGCGTAAAATGATTGCAGAATATCTGAAACAATCCTGAAAGATGTCCCACAGTTGACTAATGTGCAGCTTACAAACAATTAACCTATTCCGAACACAGCCTTAATTAAAAAACAATTATTTATTTAATTATAATTCACTTACTCCGGCTCTTCTCAACACTTGCACTGGTATAACAATTTCGTTCTCCTCATTCTGAGGGTACATCAAAACCAAAGCGACCTTCGACATTTTTCTTATGTTAAGACTTTTGGTATATGTTATATGATATTGACGATTGTAGGATTTATACTAACTCAACAAGTTTCTTTTACGTGTTTATATATCCTTCGAAGACTTTTGTTTTGTTATCATGTTACACCGCGAGTATTGAAGCAGTGTACAGATTTCATTATACCTACTTCCTTCCGCACTGATCTGCTTCCAATTTTCTTGGAATTGTACATAAAATTGCGGTTTCCCCAGGAGCTGTTTCAATTATTCGATGATAATCGGTATTTACGACTTAGTAGTACGACAATACAATTAGTAATAACTAATTATTACTAATCCGTCATTATTAACAATGGATTGATATCACATCGGATATGTAAAGGAAATTAATTTCAAAATAATTGCATTCTATTAATGACTCTTCTAGTTTAAGTTATGATGTTAAAAGTCTGCTGAGTAAATTGGTCTACTTTCGCTACTCTTAATTTTAAGAAAGCCATTGATTTTGGGACGAAACCATACCTAGAGAATGATATAATCATGTTTTTAATGTTCAGGATAGTTTTGTCATAGCAACTTTCTTATAACAACAAATAATAGAAATAGTACAACCATAGATCATTCAATTTAATATAATATATCAAAAATTTCAACAAGTTTATGAACGTCCTAATAGTTTAATAATGATTTATTTTTTCTTCAAAATTACCTGGATTAATGATGCTTTTACACCTTAAGGTGGTACAGATCGGAACATATTGAGAAAAATATTACTTATTCAAATTTAAGATTCACATTTAGGACCACTTTGCCATTTTATTCACTTATTATTTCACTTCTTTGTTGCCAAACCTAAATTTATTTAATTTAAAGAATTATTTAAGTAAGAAGATCCTTCTTTTATCTGTTAGAGTGTTTTAGTGGAATATCTTCTTTTCACTTTATTTTTGTTATTGTTAAGTTGAAATGAATGCATTTAAACTTTCAATGTTTTTTTTTTATTTTTAAATATACCAGGATGATTTTTTTCTAATAAATGTCTATATAAGTATTAGAAAAATTATTAATAACATGTCATATCATATACGTAACATAATTTCTAACAATTTTATATATTCAAAGCTGATCAATTTAATTCTACCCCAACGTTTTTCTAATTAGTTCCGGTTTTGGTTTGCTTATATTTTCAAAAGTTTTGACAAGCTGCTGCTGATGATAGCCCAACAAAAACCATCATTTATTGCATTTAATTTTTCCTTGTGTTTCCTTAATATTGAGCAGGCCACTGCCATCGATAATTAATGAAGAAACACGTTCAATCATATTACACAAACTGTTAAAACTAATCAATTGGGAAACATACTGTATTTAATGAATTCTCTCGCACACAAAGCTATCAATACTCCCTCAAAATTTTTTCTTTTTATGTAATATTTAACTTTAATGTCAATGTTTCCCCTACCCTACCGTACCAAGGAACATCAATCTACATTAAACCTTATCTATAGTAGAACATAAACAACAACGGACAAACGTCAGCTCCTTTCATTTCAACGGCCAATAAATGGTCACCTTTAGGCTGCTTATTGACTTGCTATTGGCTAGAACAATTTAAAAAAAAAGATGGCGATTACGCACAAAAGGTATTAGCTGTCAGGTTGACATGTTTCTTCCCAGTCACAGTTTTTACTCACATGAATGTGTGTTTATAGGTTATAAAAACCTCGAAAACCGTCAAAAGGCTCAAGAATGGTTTGACACTTTTGACAAGAGCTAAATTTAGCTGGAACATGGCTAGAACAAACTGAGAAAAGATGGCGATTCCGCGCAGTTAAAACTTAAAACTGTCCGTTTTTGTTTGCATATTCCTTGACCATACCAAATCACATTGTATGATTACTAGAAAGTTGATTAAAATAAATTTTATTTAATAATTTAGAAGCATTGAATTTATACATGTTTTCTTCTGATACAAATAAAAAATTCTCATTAGAAATAGCATAATATTTATTAATTTTTGGTTATGAGATATTTTATTATAAAAGGACAATATACAATAAATTATTTGAAAATATAGTAATTTTACTTAATTTCAAACTGAATCCAATTAAACATTTGCACAGAGCTCATTTAGCTACAAATTACAAAGTAAATATCATACAAAAATTATAAACTTTATACACTTAATATACTTACACTTATAATACTTATAAATTTTATTGCTTTGGATATTTTAAATATTACTGAAGGAATAACTTTTCTAGAAGCCTCCAAGCATATTTCGTATTACCAGGGTTGTCAGTGAGAGGTAATTCAAACCCACAATAGTTTTAGTTTCCTTATTGTACATGAAACCGCAACATTTTTATATTATTATAGTCGAATTCGCGGGAAATATATCTGAACACATTTCAACATTACCCTTAAGTTATTTAATTTATCAATTCGTTTCGAAAGTTCGTCATTACCTTCCAGTTTCTCCTTTTCTGGTTCCACCTGCGCTATCTTCTTCTCTAAATCTGCCTTTTTATCTTCAAGCTCTTTTATTTTCTTGATTTGTTCCTGAATGCTCCTGTCGATGGACTTTATGTTTTCGTTATTACACAATTGCTTGAATTCGTGCATTCCATCCGCCAGAAAATGGCTATTCTTTTCCAGAGATTTCGTTTTGATATCATTTGCACAATTGTTTAATCGTTTTCCAGTGTATATTTACTCTATCTTCTGTTATCTGTTAGACGTGCTGGTTTTTCGAGAAATTCTTCCGCATTCATGATTTTGATTAATATTCACCAAAATAATAATTGCAGTCTAACCATATAAAATGTTAATCATTGCCATATAAACGAAACACACTCCAACATTCGAGAAGAAAACTAAAAGCTAAATTCCAAAAGATTTATCAAAATTCCAAATCACAGAATAGAAATAATAGGTAGATGCACATAACATAAATTGTACGGTATAAAAAAAATGACGGCTGAAATTTAACTTGCCGAGAGTGACGCTATTTGGTTTTCCTATATTTGTTAAAATTGATGGATAACCATCTCCCGAGAGGATTAACACTTTGTACAAAATACGCATATCGGTCAAATTGACAAATTCAAAAGGTTTATAGGCAGATCGTTGTTAGGTTATATTTATTTTATAAAAGTCCTTGGCTCAACAATTTTTCGTAAGTAGGTAATAGTACGATAGTAAGTTTTGGTGGAGGTGTTTCTATGTTCGATTACGGTTAGTTTTCGCCGAGATAAACAATGTATAAACTGATCATCAGCTGATTATACCTTATATTATCCAATTTTAAACGCAGCCTGCTTGATGACTTTCGCAGTTTGTATACAGTCAACAATTGCTTTATCGGCCAGTCTTGCCGAATTATTTAAAAGTTAACATAATTGATGCATGTTGCACTATTCCGGTAAGTAGCGAACATCTGCATGACGCTTGAGACCATGGAGAACAAACTACTTCTTGATACGTCAAAATGATAGTAGGTTTTGTTCGTTTTGGCACTTCGCGTTGTAATGTGAAAATCTAGCCGCGTGACGTTACGTAAAGTTTTTCAATGCAAGTTATGGCCGTACAACACTGGAGTGACTCCAGCTTTAGATTTTTTGATTGCTGTTCGTTTTGTCATCAAATCAAACAGAAATGCGTAATGCTGCGTTTCGCTGCGTGACGCTAGTGCCAAAACGAACAAACCTAATAATGGAGGACATTACTAGGTTTGTTCGTTTTGGACACAACAAACCTACTCATGACAACCTGGTTTATATCAAAACTAAATGGTACAAAACTGTTTACCCTATAATTATCAACTTAATATAATTAATAGAATGTGGAAATGCAACTTTAAAAACCTAATAGTTTGGTTATTAATGCAGCAAGCAGGTTACTTAATAGTTTTGAGAAACATTTACTGCGGTACATGTCAATATCACATTCATTTAAATTGGAGTTGACATTTTGCCGTCACAATCTTGCCAACTCAAAGGTGAGTATTTTTCCTAAAAAGCCATGATAAATAACCTAACCCCTTTTATTATTGATTATTATCCTTGTTTATTATTATATCTTTATAATAGTTATTCAACGGATTGGAAGTACCATTGGGTATCTATTAGATGGCGTTCTCTGCCAAGGTAAAATCCCATTTACGGCGTCATCTAAGAGATAGCCAAAGATACTTCAGTCGTTTGAATAACTGATAACTATTAAGATACATGAACAAGTTATTGTTTAGGTTATTTCGCGATCTCCTCTGATAATCACCACGACTCCCAGATGAGAAACGCTAATTTAAATCATATCATATTGTCTTGTCACTCGGGTGTTTTGTTATCTAATTATAATGTTTTAGTGAGTATTTGTTCCTTTTCAAGTAAATAAATACAGTTTGGGTTGCGTAGAATTTTTACAGGTTGTAATAAAATATTTATATGGTGGTAATTTGGAGGTTGTTTTTTTTTATGAACCATGTAAACTAAAATTAATAAACTTTTATGAATGTAAATATTAGTATATTAGTTAAAGTGTATAAATATATTATATATAATGAAAATGTATAGATATAAGGATATCATAAGTAATCGTTTCTTTATCCAGTTAATAAGCAATCAGCATTTCCTTTGCAACTTCTTCAGCAGTTGGTCTCCCAGATAAAATACTCCACGATATTCACGCAAGATGCCAAGTGTGTAATTCCCACGGCTGGTAATCAGATTCCCATCTTTTACGACATCATCGTATTTATAAATGTACTTGTCGCCTACACGAACCCTATCTTCCACCGTTGGATACGAAGTCAACCGTCTTCCGTACATTACGCGATGATGTAACATAGCAATCGGTGCTGAATATTCAAAAAAAAAAACCGAGACAAACGTAATTAAGACATTTTCAAATAACATTAAAAGGAATATATGCAACCTACAAGTACAAATCGCAGCTATCAATCTGCCAGCCTTCTCCTGTTCTCTCAAAATGGTACCAACATCGGGATCCTCGCTCAATGATTTCCATCCCCACGCGCCCCCACCGACGACTATCACATCGTAAGGACCGCATTGCATGGCCGCTTTAAGGGTGGTTTCTGGTACAATTTTCATACCCCTTGAACCTGTTACCGGTTCCATCGTGGGGCCCGCTATTGTCACCTGGTACTGTAATAGAATCAATGTGTTGATGTAATTTATCATCGAGTAATAATTAAATAATGGTTTTGGCAAAAAATCAAATTTTCCGCATTTTTTTTGCAACTCAAGTGGGTTTTATTTTTAATATATTGTGGTTATAATTTCGATTATGTAGAGCCCTTTGAAGCGATCAAAATGTTTCTTTAAAAGGAATCTGTTAAGGGGAATGGATCTAAATAAATTACCTTGACATCAGCAAAATATGAATTTTTTTGGATACACAATATGTAACAAATATGAGAGTAAAGTTTTATTCATTTGTTTAGTTATAGGGACCACATATGAGCTAGATACAAATTTATCGAAAACTGATTTTATCATTAAGAGAGAGAGAAAAACGAAAATTTAGGGCCCCAAAAATATTTAGTCCGGGCCTGATGCAAGGAAATATAACGTTAAATACCAGCTAAACGCGGTGAATATTATATATGAATACGCAGCAATCGTTGCATTCTGTCATTCAGAGTTTTTCTTTTTATTCTTTCTCTATATTGCAAAATAATATCTTATTGAGGTGTATAAAATATTCAATTTGAGATTGTAATTTATATATAATCTTAATAATTTATAAATATAATTTTTAGGATGTTGCTTCTTTTATACAGTACCAATTTGGTGTTTATTATTACTAGAGTTCTCTTAATTACGCCAATTTTTAATTATTTATTTAATTAAATTTAATTATATTAATTTAAATATGTCAAAAAAAGCAAACTTAATCAGAAAACAAATTAAAAATTATGATTTTGTTGCTAAAAACTAGCAGTTTATAAAAAGGACTTTCAAAGTTTTTAACAGTCTATTCCTAAAGCCTAAAGTAATAATTATATACTACAATAAAAAATCATTTGATCTAGTCAAATCCTTAAATCCAATAAAAATACATGATTTTCAACAGGAAGAGGAATTTTTTAAATAACTGGACAATGGGATCATTATATAGTACCAATTTTGATTGCACAACTTGTACTTACGAGCCTTGAGGAAACTATTATATTTAATTTAAAATTTAAACTTAATTTTTATAAAAGAATATGTAGATGATTGTTTACTCAATTTGCATTCGCAAATTATAAGTTATACTTGATCATACTTTAATAGCTACCATTCTAAAATACAATGATGGAAAATATTATAAAACCAAATTATAACATTACAGTCCATAGAAACAACAATATTATGTCCACATCATGGTATAATAAAACAACATATTTTGAGAGATGCCTAAATTACAATTTTGTTACCATTGAAATAAAAAAAAAGTGCTTGGCTAATTCAAATTAATAAATCCAGAAAACGGAAAGAAAAAATCTGTACCTACTTAAAAACAATGATTATCGGTTATATTTATAACATATTATAAGTAAATTTAATTATTAATTAGAACAAAAATGGTAGCTAATGAAAAAAAATACCAGATAAAGATAGACAACACCAGGATAAATGGCGCCTCAGACATGGCCAATCTATCCAAAAATTAAGCACCATTATTCTAAACTTGATGATGTTTTGTTCGTAGCCGTTAATTATGTATAGTTATTCCTTTTTTTTTCCTTCGTGAGGGTAGCGGCTAATTTATACTGATGACTTAAAAAGTTAAACAAATCATTTTTTTAACGTTTCGACAATCTTTATTTTTCTTGTCTTCCTCAGAACTGTATATTTTATAATTTAACTTGTTTTATTATTTATTTTTTTTTTTTTTTTAATTATATATCTAGGGACATTCACAAACATTTTAAAAAAACATATTTAATAGTTACATTTTTAAAACAATTTTACAATGTTAACAACAACTATTTTAAATCAAACTCTCAACAACTCAGTATAAATTAGCCGCTACCCTCACGAAGGAAAAAAAAAGGAATAATTATTCTAAACTTTTAATCTAGTCCTTGTATCTCCGATTTTATTTCGGATTTTGCAAATATTAAAAGATTTGGTTTCCTAGCTGTATTGTTACAAATAGATATTCGTATTTTTTCAACATGCATTGATAATCATGATATCTTCGAAATCAAAATTTTTTTATTATAATTATTTATTATTAATTCATTTTATAAAATTTAAAAAACTGAGATGAAAATACAATTAAATAATTATATAATAGTATTAAATTTAATTAAATTATAATTGAGATTATACAAATCTTAATGAAATAAAATAATGAAATATATTTGACGTTTCGCTATATAGAACGATTACAAACTGAAAAAAATATATATAATTCCAGAATGAATTTATTTGTATTTAAATTTAAAATCTTACCTGAAATTTTACATTCTTTTATAAAATTTGTTTTTAAACCATTGTAAATTGTAACAATAACTTAATTGATTTATTTTAATTTCCTCTTACTTTATTTTAATAGGCTAAAGGTAGAACTCTGAAAATACATGTGTTAAACACATGTATTTTCAACAAAAAACACATGTATTAAGGCGATTTAGTCTATTTGGCAATACACCTAAGCTTACAATTAGTGTATATATGATTGTATTATTGATGATGATATCATTTTGCCAATAAAACTTACTATTATTATTATTTTTATAAAAAGTTTATTTGATAATCACTTTCTGTTTCAAAAGTAAAATTTAAATTTTGATGAGTGTCATTGAGTGTTGTAAAAAATGGGTTTAAAATTTAATTTAGATATAGTTGCTGTTTCTAAATCTTCTAAAACAAGCTCTGCAATTACACTGGAATTTTGTGCACTCATGGTGCAACCATAAATTTGTTTAAAAATGTTATTGTGGAATTGAAAGTATGTTTGTTCGTGCCAATGTTTCTGCACAGAATAGCTAAATTTAATAAGGGAATATTAGTGTAAAAAGTGATATTACATCGATCTAACGATGCAATAATATTGTTATTTATAAAAGTTCACTTTCTGTTTGTAGATCAAACGCGTAGATAAAAATATAAAATAAACATTTCGGTGGAAGAGAACAAATAACTGTGAGCTCGGTTTCTAAGCTGATAAGAGTCTAAAATTGGTGTGAAAAATAATGTATTGAATGGTTTATCGATTTATTAATGCTGCTACTTTACCAGTAGCGGCTGGTACTACAGGGCACAAGGGCACGTGCCCACCCAACCACCAAGATAAACACGGAAAGAAATTCGCATGTAATTCAGTTCATTATTTTATTTTATTATTTACGTAGATGTAGGTGGTGTTTTGCCGCTTTTAGTGTTCATAACAGACAACAACTTAAAAAAGTTTTGGCGGAAACATATAAACTGTTGGATATTATTTTTACAACCCCCATATCGGCAGCAGTATGTGAACGATGCTTTTCCACCCTCAAACGCATTAAAACTTTTCTGAGAAGCACAATGTCAGAAGATCGACTGAACGCATTTTTATAACAAAATTATAGACGTCTTTTCCATGATGAAAAATAGGAGAATGGATTTTATGTACAAAAATTCTTATATTGTGCCCACCCTCTTTCATAACTCACGAGCCGCCACTGTGCTTTACAAAACTTTTATAAAATATTTTACGTAGCGTATTTTAAATAATTTTTTTCTTAGCATCTAATAAATATTTTTTTTGCCACTATTTTAAATAATAATTTATTTAGATTAATGCATATTTATTAACGGCAAAGAAAACTTCTTCTCCTTCAAAAGATTTAAAAAAAATGCGTAAAATGATTGCAGAATATCTCAAACAATCGTGAAAGATGTCCCACAGTTGATTAATGTGCGCGTTACAAACCTATTAACCTATTCCGAACGCGGATTCATTAAAAACAATTATTTATTTAATTATAATTCACTTACTCCGGCTCTTCTCAACACTTGCACTGGTATAACAATTTCGTTCTCCTCATTCTGAGGGTACAACAAAACCAAAGCGACCTTCGACATTTTTCTTATGTTAAGACTTTTGGTATATGGTATATGATATTGATGATTGTAGGATTTATACTAACTCAACAAGTTTCTTTTACGTGTTTATATATCCCTCGAAGACTTGTTATTGAAGTTTTGTTATCATGTTACACCGCGAGTATTGAAGCGGTGTACAGATTTCATTATACCTACTTCCTTCCACACTGATGTGCTTCCAATTTTCTTGGAATTGTACACAAAATTGCGGTTTCCCCAGGAGCTGTTTCAATTATTCAAATGATAATCGGTATTTACGACTTAGTAGTAGATACGACAATACAATGAGTAATAACTACGGGAAATATTGTAATTACTGCGAGTTTAAGAAATGTTCGGAAATTCAGATTTAATTACGATATACCAAACTAGAATTGTGTTACATATTCAAGGCCAATAGGATAATTGCATATTCTGCTTGGATTATTTTTTAAAATAATAACATAAAATAATATTTAAGTAAATTGTTGTTATTATTCAATTGTATATGCATAATATTTTAGCTCGACCATAGGAAAACGTACTTTCCAATGGCGACAATTCGGGTAAAGTTAATTGAAGAGCCTCTTCCCTTATTTTCTGTATAAAATATCTACTTTTATTGTAAATTAACAACGTCAGTGTCAGTTTTATAATTTGACATTTCATTATTCATTAACGTATAGTTTTACCAATGGTTTTACCTTTCGTTCATTATACATATGATGTTTCCGAATTTTCAAATACCATTTTTTTATAAATTAAATCTCTCAAGAAATTCCGATTGTATTTCTGTCATTAAATAATGATTCTTTAGCACCTAGAAGGTGGAAAGTTTATACATATACGTATCCAAATCGATGCATAAAGCGAGGAGGTCCACAGCCGTCTTGCTTCCCTGATCTCCAGATTTAAATTCTCTAGATTTTCTTCTCTGGGGTCACCTTAAATCAATAGTTTTTACGACTGCTATTAAAGATATTGGTGACCTGAATTCGTATTGTTGCAGCATTTGAGACAATTTGAAACATCCGCGGTATTCTTGGACGCACTCATCAAACAATGCAACAGACGACAGAAGCTGATACTATGCAGTTGAAGACGGTCATTTTTCAGTAATTTCTATGAGATATAATTTTGTACTAATGCAAGCACGTTTAATTTGTATGAATTTTTAATTCACTGTTAAACATCCTGTAACTCTTAAGAGTAAGATTGAGATGTTTATAGAAGTTGTTGCATATATTTAGAATCATCATGCATATGTGTCTACTATGTGTATATTGCCACACAACTTTTTATTGTAAGTAAACCTGATGTTTATTATATATTTTAAATTGAAATCGAGTTTTACTATTTTAAGCGTTTTAAACTTAGTGCCTGAGACTATGTACGTTGACTCAGTTAATCGTGTGAAATATGTATACTGTAATTATCAATTTAAAGCCTACTATAGTGTTGATGGTATTCATAAAAAACTAAAAAGATCGCTAACATAATAAAAAATATCCACTCGCAAGCTTAGATAGCGCAGGGATAACAATTTCGTTTTCAAAATTAAGCGGATATAAAAGAACCATGAAAGAAGTTTTATTTGCCACTATTGAGCCTTTCAAATTTTTCCTTTTTTTTTGTAATATCAATGATATGATTTTATATATTTCATCAACGTTTTCTTTATCGTGGTTTCCTAGTCTTCCGTTTCAGTATTTCCTAAAAACCTACACTTCCGAATTAATTCTACGAAATGAGTAACCAAGAATGTAGATAATGAGTTTTAAGACTTTTTTAAATGTGGTATTTGCTAATGCAGAGAAAGAACTATATTAGATAAGCATTCTTGTTATTTCAATGTATTAGTAAATTAAATTACTTTGAAGTTAACGCCGTGTCCTCCATGACTATATGTATTGCAAGTTGACACTATATCAACTATCAAGTCACATAAACCAACCATATAACAATTTCTACAGAATTATGTTCGGAATAATTTCAACATAAAGATAGAAAAATAAGTATCAATGAAATACGAAATCATAGATACAGTGGAACCTCGTTAACCTGGATCAATTGGGACCAGAACCGATCCGGGTTAACGAAAATCCGGGTTAGATATGGACGCTAGGATAAAAAATAATAAAGTAAGATAGTTATATGTTTTACAGAAAAATAACTTCATTCTGTAGGTAAACAAATACACACACACAAAACAAAGCGAACAATTATGTTTTTAAACTCATTTTAAGCAATAAGGACAAAACTATTTGATACAACGCGCATATCTAAAAAAAAATATCCGTCAAAATTGATCAGGGTTCACGGGGTACGACTTAACGAGATTCTACTGTAACGAATTTCATCCAACTGTTGAGTGAAGGAATTCCAACGTTGAAGTTACTTAAATGTCTACCGAAAAATTAAATTTTGTCATTCAGGATAAATATTAATTGATCCGATAATTTTTAGCAATTTTATAATTTATTAATATTCATGAATTGCAATAATTCAATTATGATATCTGAGAGCACATATCTTGAATATTTAAACAATTCACTTTATAAAATTTTGATCTACTTTTAAAGGCAAAGAATAGGAACACTGGGTGTGTTCCGAAATCTGTTGAAACAGCTATTCTCACTGCTTTACAATTAGCGGTCACAAGCGTTTGTTCCATATAATAGTTCATAACGTAAATTCAGTAGTTATATAAAGCTACGTTACCACTAAAGCAAGATTAAGAAACTTTTTGTGACATTGTGTTTCCTCCTAGTAAACCAGATTCAAATTTCCCGCAATTATTTTCACTAACTTCAACATTAAAGCATGAAATTACCTACGATTTTGTATTACATTAATAGTTATTTGAATACCTTTAAGTTGAAGTTACTGAATATAATTACGGGAAATTTGAATTTGCTTTACTGGGCTCTTTTGTTGGAATAAATAAGAAAATCTTTCTGAAACATCTATTAGAATAATCAGAATCAGTTACGAATTTGTTACGAAAATAATGGCTGCGTTCAGATGAATACATAGCTGCTCCCAACCTGTTTGGGAACTGTTGACAATTCGTGCCCAAAAGCGCAACGCTACAATACATGAATGTGATCAAGCGGTTGCTATTTTGTGTCACGGGAACAGTAACTGTCACATTTCGAAGTTCTGTTTGAATTCAATGAATTTCTTGTGCATATCGCAGTCTACAAAAAAAAAAAAAAGGAATGGGTATGGCAACAGGTGAATGATCCGAGGCCAGTAATTTCCAAAGAAAAGGATAAAAGATTGCGGCAAATTTGAATTTATAACCTAATTTTTCTTTTTAAAAGCACACGATCTAAGCTGATGCCTTGAAGTATCTTATCTATAAAACAACATGCAAAGGTTGAAATATAGTTTAATATATTCAAATCATATATACATTACATACCTACCGATTTTTTTAGATATGTATTTGATAGTAACCTTACTTATTCATTTGCTAATTATTACGCATGAATTTAGGCAATACTTTTAACAACACGCGTTGAATATTTTATTTTTCTGTCTAAACAGGGTTATGAAAAAGCTAATCAAATGAGCGCTTTAGGCATGAATGATTCAATCTTTGAAAGCTATAATTTTGAAGAAAAAATTAGTCTATCTAATCGAGTATGTATTTTATTAAACCATTCTTTTGGTAGTTACATCTTCAAGAAAAACAAAATATATTTACACAATATTTGATCACAATATTAAAGCAGTTCAGAGATTATCAAACATAATAAAACCAAATTTAGAATTTAATTAACATAGCTTTAGCAATTTCACAGGCCTTTTCTGTCCCAAGAAGTTCCTTAACAATAGTTAAACCAAAAGCGGCAGCTGTTCCAGGGCCACGACTTGTTATTATATTGCCATCAACAACTACATCGTCCTCTTGATAATCGTATGTACCACCTTCTTTCATTGCAGCTGCCATCGCAGGATAGGATGTTACTTTCTTACCAGTTGCGATGCAATGTGCTTTTAAAACAGTTGGAGCTATGAATTGTAAAATTGCAATTATCAAGGAATTGATCTCAATTTAAGGAAACTCACATGCACAAATAGCTGCAATCTTTCGTCCATTACATTCCTGATCTTTTAATAGCTTTCCGACTTCTTTACACTCAGACAAAGCTTTCGCACAACCTAAACCACCTGGTAATACCATCACATCGTAAGGGGTCGTGTTAGCAACGTCACATATGCCAATTCCAGGGGTAACCTCAACATCGCGAGCCGATTTCACAGGATTTTTGTCTGGCAATCCAGCGATACACACGCAAATCTGCAATAAAAACATAGAAACCTCAAATTCTCTTCAATCGGTTAGGATACTTACACCGGCACGTCGTAAAATATCGATAGAAGCTATTGCTTCCAGTTCTTCATATCCCGGTGCCAAGAAAACTAAGGCTCTTTTTGACATGTTTGAATCGTTGCTGTATGATCTGATGATGTTAGAGATTAAATATTGACTTTGGGACGCCCGTACGTTGAAAAACGGTTTCCAAGTAATGTGACCTTTCAGAAGGATATTTCTTATAAGCATTTCAAATCACAGTATCATATGGTGATATGATAACAACATGAACATAACAACAAATCAAATCACTTTTAAAATATTTTAAATTGAAAATATTGAACAGCGCCGTTTAGTGATTGACGGAGTTTGTTCAGTTTTGATCATCTGACGTTTAATTTAAAATTATGTAATTAATTGCTATTGTAAGTTAATTGAAACATTTTTTTTCACTATGTACCACTTATGTACTAAGAAATAATACCGTGTATTTATTCATATGTAAAAAAAAATCTTGTACAAGAATTTTATTTTCATATAAAATTACCATACTACTAAATAAGTTGCATAAGTAAAAGAAACATGTATAAGTTCCATGATCCACTCGGCAAAATTTAAATTTCCCACAATTATTCTCAGTAACTTCAACATTAAAACACGAAATTAGCAATGGTTTTGTATTAGATTACTAGTTATTTTGATGTCTTTCTGTTGAAGTTACGAAAAATAATTGTGGGAAATTTAAATTTTGCCAAGCTGGTAATGTTTGTAGGTGGTGTTCAATTTCATGATTTTTATTTGTTGTGGCCTAAAAGCAGGTAAAATAAATAAATTAAAAATAAGTAAATCTATATACTTTCTGTACTTATCTTATTAATTTTTAATATCAACAGCAATTATATGAACTCAACAATATATACAATGACCGGTATACTTAAATACTCATGGAAATTTTTTATTATTAAAATAAGGTAAATACTTTTCTTTGTATCCTAAAATTTATTTTGACACATATTAAATGCATAAGTATATTAAAAATGTACCATAAATAGGTAAAAGGTGAGATTAGATGACTTGATATATAAAAAAGTTGAAAAAATTAGCTACTCGCTTTAATTTTTGTTAATATCAAAACTCACAATTTTTTCTAATGTGTTTATTTGTATTTTAAACGTACCTATTTCAGTAGGTGTTGAAAATAACGATTAATCAACAAATTAAACTTCATTTAGTGTCCATTAATCAAATTTTTGATAACCGACATTAATTTTGAAAACTCTTTAGATCTCTCATGCTCACGGCTGTTTAATATTAATTGCTTTAAATTTGATTCTATTTTTCGTTACTTTATTGCTTCATATTTTGATATATTTTGAGAAATAAACGTTGTTAAAATTTTATAAACTGGATGAGAATCAAAATGGAAATTTATAATATTTGGTTTTTAATTTTAAATGTTAAGCACCACACACTTAAAAATACGTAGTGTACCTACTCACTTATATGTAAGGGCCGTTTTACACCTAGCTATTTATTGCGAAATTTATTGGCCAATTTAAAATTGCAATATAACACGTATTTAATCCGTGTTATACACGTAAAATTTTAAATTGGCCAATAAATTGCGCATTAAATAGCTAGGTTTAAAACGGCCCTAAAAGATGGAATTTCGATAACTATAAAATACAAACGTAAAAGTGTAGATAAATAGATTTTAACGTTACAAAATGGCCGATTTGCGCAAAAATCGCCTGTTGTCATTTTTGTCTATTCTGTGGAACTAGCAAATACCTTACCAACTTACCAAGATTTAAAATTACCGCATCATTTTCAATTTAGAAATGCAGTTAACTTCACGCGGTTTAATCGAACTACAATCACATCCAAAAAGAATTGACCACCAATTTATATTCATTTCCGAATTGAGTAAAGGATTTATCAGAATTGTTTTTTTTTATTTAATTTCAATTAAGAATAGTTTTAAGATTATAGTCTAACCTGTATGCACAGTTAGTTTATTCATAAATTGATTTCCGATACCTTGACGAAACAAAATGTCCGATTCATATTATACACATAGAAAACGGACGAGCTGTGGGTAAAAGTGTTGCATTTCAGTTTGAAGTGAAAAAATAAAATAATATAATATCGATAACTGTTTAAAATGGAAAGATGGTTTGGCAAAGTAGCAATTATTACGGGAGCAAGTGCCGGAATGGGCGCTGTAGTGTCGCAATATTTGGTTGAACGCGGGATGAAAGTAAGTTGCTTTTATAGTTTTAAATAATTCAAAATAATGTTCGCATATACTGCTGTATAACAACATAGTGGAAATAAGCGCTAAATTGTGGTTGTTTAAACAGTTTTATACGTAAAATACATAAATATTTATTATAAAAAATAAAGAAAATAATTCAAATGCACTGTTATTTACATTGCGTGATGCGCTGATATAATAATAGCTTTTATTACCGCCTCCAAAAATAGTTTTGCAAATCGCAAAGATTTGTTTTTTTTTAATGTTATTTCCAGTAGTTCTTTTCAAGGCTGATCGATTAGACATTTCTTTCTGTTTAGGTAAACTGGTAAATAGTTATCCATTAAAGAAAGTTTAAATTTTTACTATTTTCTTTTAGTAACTAGTAGGCATAAGTAAAAAATTCAATGTTTAATTTATTAAAAATTTGAATTTCTGGACAGCGAGAGAAAGATAGTATACAGTAGTATCCAAAAAAAAGTGACAGATAGTTTTCAATAATTTAAATTAAAGTGAAAGGATTCTATGATTAGTATTATTATTATTGTTATAGGTTGTTGGTTTATCAAGAAGGATTGAACGAATTGAAGATTTATCAAAAAGATTAACCGAACGACCGGGCAAATTATATGCTTTTCGTTGTGATATAAGTAAAGAAGAGGATATTCTAAGAGCGTTCAGATGGATTAAAGATAATTTAGGACCAGTTCATGTTCTTATCAATAATGCTGGTTTGACCAAAACTACTAATTTAACCGGTTGGCTTCATTTTTTTTTTTTAAGTTAAAGTATTTATAAAGCTTTATATTGAATTATATTTTAAGATGGCTCAACGGATGATTGGCGGAAAATATTTGACGTAAACGTGATGGCCACGTGTATCTGCACGAGGGAAGCCGTAAGAATAATGAAGAACACAACATCGCCGGTCACATCATAAATATGAATAGCGTGGTGGGCCATTACATTCCTATGATGACGGAACCCTTGTTAAATGTCTATCCGGCTTCTAAATTCGCTATAACTGCTCTAACGGAAACCTTAAGGCAAGAATTGCGATATTACAACAGCAGAATTAAAGTAACCGTACGTAATATTCTGATAAAAAAAATATATTGGCGATTGGCATTATAGTTTAACCCTTATTTATTGTTTACAGAGCATAAGCCCTGGAATTGTTCGAACTCCAGAGTACACCGAGAATGAAGAAGAGGATAATGCGGGTGGCATGCCTTCATTGAGACCTGAAGATGTTGCTGACGCAGTTATTTATATATTATCTACAGGACCTAATGTTCAAGTAGGTTTTTTATTGTTAGGTTTCACAGTAACTAAATAACTCGTTAAAGAAAATTCAAATTTCCCGCAATTATTTTTAATGATTTCAGTTGTCAGAAATAACGGCGGGAAAGTTGAATTTCGCTTAGAGGAATGTGAAGCACACATAAGATAATATGATCTTTTATTTTTAGGTGCACGAACTAACATTAAGGCCTATTGGCGAAATGTTTTAATTTTAAATGATCTAATCTGATGCTTTATTGTAAAGTTACTGTTCATTGCCATTAGTTTGTAACGAAATAAAATATATTGTTGAGTATTTATTTTGTTATTTAAAATTATTACCAAATTATATACTGGGTGAGTTTTTTATCTTGAGGCAACGGAATATCTCTAAAACACTGCATCAAATCAAAAAAATCTCAATAAGATTTGTTATAGTGTAGGGGGCTCACTGAATGGTGCCGAACTCGATGCCCCACCTCACCCCCCGGAGTAGGAGGGGGAACAACTTTGAAATCTTAAATGGGAAACCCCATTTTGTATTAGAGATTCGGATTCTACGCCATCAAGTATGTAGTTTTTGTTTGAAACTTTTTTCGATTTGTAACAGATTGCGCTGTAATCGCAAAAAAACATGATTGTGAACGTCTAGAAAAAAATACACAAAAAAGAGAAGCAAGCAACATGATTGTGTTGTTTTTTTTTTTATTTTAACATAAACTAACATTTCAAAAAGCCATGTGTTCGAAACTGTGCCCCTTCACTTCGATACATTTATTTATTCGCAATTGGAATGCTATTCAAGGTTACAAAACCGTACTTTATTCAGTACTTGGCAAGCTGTGAATACTTGCACATTGTCCGATCCCCATTTAGATTATTAATTATTAATCCAATACAAATTAGTTAGTGTTGAATATTTGAACAGTAATAGAGACTATAACATTACGCAATATACGATTGCGATTACAGCGCAATCTATTACGAATCGAAAAAAAGTTTCAAACAAAAACTACATACTTGATGGCGTGGAATCCGAATCTGCAATACAAAATGGGGGTTCCCATTTAAGATTTCAAAGTTGTCCCCCCTCCCACTCTGGGGAAGGGGAGGGGTTAAGGTGGGGGATCGAATTCGGTACTATTCCGTGAGCCTCCTACATTATAACAAATCTTATTGAGATCTTTTTTTTAATTTGATGCAGTGTTTTAGAGATATTCCGTTGTATCAAGAGAAAAAACTTATCCTGTATACAGGGTGTCCTATGACGTGACTGCCAGAGTTTAAGGATGTATTGCTCAAGCAATTTCGAGACAAAAATGTCAAATGAACATATGCCTAAAACTCTTTCGTAACTGAGGTACAAGCACTTGAAGTTTTAGAAGGAAACGCTCCGATTATTCCAATCGAAACATTTAATTTTTCTTGGCGTTGACTGTGAGAATCTTGCGTTCAGTGTGGATTTTGTCTTGACCAATACCTGCAATTGTGACGATATACTGTTGCATTCAGGCATAAAGTGTCTTCGTCAGAAAAGTGGTTACCATTTAAAAAAATAGGGCCTTCATCGCAACGTAACATTAGTTCTTCGTAAAACTGCAAACAGCGGTCTGAATTATCTTTATTTAATTTGTGAATTAATTGAACTTTGTAAAGATGATATTTCTCTTTCTTGAACAACTTCACGATAGAAGAGTGGTCCATGTTGTTGTTTTTGGCTAGCTGCCTTATAGAATGGTTAGGATTTTCTTTAGCTCCAAGTAATACATCCAATCTGGTTTTCGATAGATGATGATTAGACCTTGCCGAGGCAAATCATGGACGCATCCCATTTCAGTAAATTTGGCAACCAATTTATTTATTGTGGATCTTGCAATAGGCGATCTATCAGGATGTTCTTGATTGAATAAATCACATGCTTCTACATGTGTTCCTAGGTTATCACCATCTCCAACCATTATTAAAATTTTCAATATTTCTCATTCTGTTAAACGTGCCATTTCTTTTCATTAACGCCAAAGAGAATTCACACTTACACAAAAATACTGTGAAGTGCTGTTTTTCAAAAGTTAAATTTTATGGGGTTGTTATTAAAAAAAACCATGATGACGTCATTGTAAAAAATATATGACGCCATAAATATAATTATTATGCCGAAAGGTGGCTAATTAAACAATAAAATTGATCTGGAAAAAATTAAGTAATGCAATTATGAATGTTGTTCCTTACTTTTTCCTTTTAACCTACCTTATTTATGAAACATGCTCTTTTTATATTTTCCTTTAAAAATATAAGAATGTAAGATATGTTTGTCTAAAACGTATACTGAAATACAACATTCATGTCTCCCTAAAATTTCTTCATAAGCGATTAATACATCTAATTTGAATGTAAACATATCTGAGCCAGTACTCTACGAAAACTTGAGCGCATAATAAAACAAGGGCCACATTTTAAGCAAACACAGAGACATATATTTTTGAAATACAAAGAAATAATACCTTAGGAAGACATGAGTTTTAAATCCTACAAATCCTACAAAATTTGACTGTAGATAGTTTGATCACATAAAAATATTCCGAAATAACAATTACAACTTCATTTGATCATATATTCTGAAATCCTGATGTGGGAAAATACTGTTTTTACACATCTCAGTAATTTTAATGAATATTATAGGAAAATTCTTCTGAGGTAAATAAAAACTAAAATTAGATCACATTAAAGATGTGTGTAACACTCGGTTGATATTAGCATACAGTTTCCATCTTAAATTGTCATTCATTTATTCCTCCATTTATTATTCTAAAATGCCTGCGGAATTTTGTGTGTTATAATTTACAATTAAGTAATATACCTACTTGTTTTTGATCTGAAAAGAATCGATATTTCATAAAAATAATAAAAGCTTGACAAAGTCAGTTGCGATAATTATACAAGAATATGGCTTTAAATAAGTTAGGTATTCATTTGCAGTAAATGTTGTTCTTATACTACACATTTCACAGTTTAGTTAAGGTAAGTAAATCAAATTAAGTAACTGTAGAAACACAACGAATCCATTGAAAGCAATTAATACATAGTAACTAATACCAGCAAGACAAACATTAACTGCAAATAGTGTAAAACATTTGGAATAAATTGTATTTTTCATTTACTAGGAAAACTATAAAAAATATTTATATAACTATGGTAGGTTTATCAATGTAAGAATAAATAAATTAACTTACAGATAAAATAGTAACAGAAAGATAAATAATCTAAATCGTTTATCATGTGCAATTACCTGCTAGATAACGGTTATGTGGAAGCTAAATTTGTCCAGCACTTTATTTGAAAGGTAATGTAGATATCCTCAGATACTTGATGATCACATGTTCAACGGTGATCATAACCTACACATATAACGCAGTTAAGCAATTACAAGACAAATATTTGAAAATATTACACAAAATTCATAAAGTTCATTATAATGGAGTTAAAAAAGAAGATCTATAAATCTTAATAAAATTGCTAATAAGTATAAGCATGTTCTTGAAAACAAAATACAGATGAGAAAACTTGGAGAGCTAAATAGGAATGCTGGCAGATTATAGAAAAAGAATTTAATAATTGCTATACAAGATCAGTAAGTATATACTCCCAATCTCATAAACAGATTAAACAGTACATAAAATTGACACCCTATATTTAGCAAACAACTGCTAAGTGTGCCACGTCTTCGTCTTCATCATTACTTAATAAATAATCCACAATATATTCTATGATAAAATAAGCGGAATATCACAGGCAATTCATAAACAAACTCTTCCGTTAACAAGCATATGCCTATGTCATATGTATCAAGTGACAAACGAGGCGTCAGTCATTTTCTCCTAACCAATCGTAGCGCATTATTCACTCATGAGTGTTACCAAATATTAATAATCTTGTAGACACTAAACTTAGAGTTAAAATATAATGATAAACAGGTACACAACTTTGCCTGTCATTTACGATATCTGTCAGTTGCTTACCTTGCACTTTTATCGTTACATTGATAAACCCACCCTATTATATAAAGTATTTTACATATTAGTTATCCTTGCTATCAGACTATCACTTTAGTTTCTGCAAGCAGTTTGATAAATTTTCACTAATCGTCAGTAAAAAAAATTCTGGGTGCTGAATTATTATATATTCATTTCTTTTTTTATTATGAAACTGTATATTTTTTGAGACTGAAATCAATCGTTTAACAAGAAAATCGGTTTTTAATCTTAAATAAGTGAAGTAGAACGTGTCTTATGAAACTTTGGTTTTTAATGTACTAAGTATGTGGTTTGAAATAGTAAGGGCTACCTATTGCTCATATGCATAAAAATATAACCGTAGTTTAAGGAAATCACAAACTACAATACATTGAAGAAAGCATAATATATTTGTTAGCGTCATCTATAAAATATAGAAGAATGTCTATCTGTTTCTGTATATGAGATTTTTATTAAATTAAATTAAATACGATAGATACAATGTGATGTTAAACTTTATACAGGTTCTCCTAACGGTCGTATCATAATATCTTGAACCTGAAAAGAAGAAATATAATCAATAGCGAATCTTTTTCTATATTAAACACATTAAGACTGACAATTTTAGAAATTAGTTTTGGCAAAATACAGTACTAAAAAAACTGAATTTATGTTGGTAAAGTCGAGAATAGTTGCTGGCTATTATACCTTAGGCGTTTTCGATTACACACAGTTGGTTAATCAATCAGTTCGAACCATGACGTGATAGATAAGAACCGGAAACTAACAACCCAATCGAATATAGACGATTATAGAGGTTTGGTTGTAAAACTAGCAAATGCTAGTACAGCAAAAGAAAAAGGTCTCCGCGTAGCTTGGTAGTAAAGAAAAATATGACGTAAATACAATTTTTACGGGATATATTTCAAATAAGTACCGGGCTTTATTGAATAAATTAATTAATTATTTTGGGCTAGCAGCCATAGATACCGCCGGATGTTAGTTCTTTACTACCAAGCTACGCGGAAACTTTTTTCTTTTGTTGTACGTTATAGGTTACAACATTCACCTTTATTTTTTCGAAATACTAACGTTATAATAGCTTTTTTACCAATTGTATAGAAGATTATGCTGTTGGGTGATACTACACATTCTTCAAACAATAGTTTGAATGTTCTGCCTGTCATTTAAAAAAAAAATGTGCGAATAGAATTATCTGCATTCCTTTATACAAAGAAGTATCAGACATTACAAGATACTACATTATTTTGAAGCATCGATTCATAGATATCTGCTTTTTATATGCATTTTATAGTACAAGTCGATACGTTTCAGGGTTTAGTCCGTCTAATAGACCCAAGTTTTGCAAGGAAAAATATAGGAAGAAGCATGGCAGTGCCGTTAGAAAACTGTCTCTTGATGTAGCTTCATTTGTTTCTTCAAATTCAACATTTATAACGTCTATTGTCTCAAAATTAGGAGAAGTAATTTAAATCAGTCGCCCCAAGAAGAAGTCTTTTGATTGGCTTTAGCATAACCTTGTTTACGAATAAAAAGAAAATATTCCGAAAATCGTCATCATGTCATTCTTTGACAAAAATACTCCAAACTGTGGTACTGGTAATGCTGCAAACTTCTCCTAGACCTCTCACCACAAACAGCACTAAAGCTATCATCATCAGCAAAACACTGAGTTCAGTGTTCTTGCTGATGATGATAGCTTTGCTATGAACGTACGTCAGTTGGTGAGTTTGTGGTGGAGGAGGTCTAGGGAAGTTTGCAGCAATGTCATTCTTTGTTTAAAATGTCAACGCTATTCCATTATAGTTATAGAGGTAAATATTGTTATCATCAATAAATCTAAAAGTCATACCTGTACATACGCCGGTGTCGATAAAATATACACCACAGCATCAGCTATGTCATCCGTTTGCAACTTAGGCATAGCTTTAAATTTTTCTATGAAATCCTTGTCCGCATTCTCGGGTTGCACGAATGGCGTATCAACTGGTCCAGGACTAATACTCTGAGTAAAGAAACAAACAATTTCCCTTCCTTTTTCTTATTTTATTATACTTACGCAAATCCTAATTTTCGTCCGCTATGGAGTAATTCCTGCCTCAAAGTTTCCGTTAGGGCTTTGATGGCGAATTTCGAAGCGGCATACATATTTAACTTGGGCAAGTGAGCGACGTAATGCCCCAGTACACTACCTATATGTATGATTTGTCCTGCTACATCGTTCTTGGTCATATCTTTGACGGCTTCTCTTGTAGTAAGGGACAAGCCGAAGACGTTGGTATCGATGACTTTGCGCCATTTGTTGGCATCTCCGTCGCTCAAGGTGGTATCCTGGGCTATACCCGCGCTGTTGACCAAGACGTGGATTGGACCTAGGTGTTCTTTAGTCCAATTGAAGGCGGCGATGACGTCTTCTTCTTTGGTAACGTCGGTCTTTATGGCGTACAATTTGCCCATTTTGCCTTCAAGTTTTTTTGCTAGATTATCGACTATGTTTTTACGTCTTGCTAAGCCAACGACCTTTAAAAAAGATAAGAATTGATTACTTTAAATAGTAAATCGAACTTAATATCTACAGATTTGGTAATTTTTTTTTAAAGGAAGGCTGTTTGTTATTAAAAGCGCAATACAGTTTTAAAATCGTCAAAATTTATTTGTTTATTTTATACATTAGAATTTTGATTTTTATGTCATTTCTTAAGGCTATTCCACCGCCTCTGGTTTTTCTTGAGCAGTTTACCGTAAAATATTTTTTTATATTATATGGACGCTCTTTAGCAGGAAGGAACCAAGTTTCTGTAAGAGCTGTTATTCCTGGCTGGTTGTCTATATTTAAAATGTGTTCTATTTCTTCGAATTTATTTCCTATACTTCTTATGTTATGCATGTAGATCTTGAATGTTTAAAGTAAAAAGTTCATTTATTTGTTACTGTTTTGTTTAGTGGTTATGTGTTTAAGCATAATTGTTTAGTTTTTCTTAGTCTCTTATTCTTTTTTTTCGCCGGATTCCTTTTGTTTAATATATACTTTTCCATCTCGTGTCCATGCATACTTTATTTTATGATCTTTTTTTAATTGTCTGGCGAGATAAAATATTTTGTTTGCTTTTACTGTTAATTGTTCATTTATGTAAAGCACGTTATGTTTTCCCTTTAGGTCGTCGCAGTCTAGCGTGTTTATCTCACCTATATCTGCGAGCTTTTAGTATATTATCTTTTAATTCCTCTGTTTTCAATTCTACTGCAAACAATTTCCCGTTGATTTTTATGGTTTTCTGTAGCATTTTTGTATGCATGTACTAGCCTCTTTCACTTTTAGTTTTTGGAATATTTTTTCTGCAACCTTCTTTACATTCTCATTTTTTTCGTGCTTCTCAATTCCATTTATTATTATGTCGTTCCCGATTTTTTCTCTCACTGCGTCTTTCTCCGCATCATTTTTTCCATACTTTGTCTTTTATGTTTTAATTGATTATTTTCTTTGTCCTGCTTTTTCAGTAATTTTCGTGTTTCTTCATTTTCTTTTTTAAACTATGTTTATCATATTATATCAGTTTGATTAGTTTTCCGGTATTTGTGAGAGTCAGCTGTTTCGTACCTATTATTTCGGAAACAATTGCTATGATACGATATTTGCCATGTAAGCGTAAAAAATGTGTAAAATCTATGTAGTATATCTTAAGCAAACGAGCCCCAAGATAGAATCTAATATTTATGAAATATTTTAAGATATACGTATATTTAAAAATAATATTTTTTATGGAGAAAAACAATATTCATATTATATATAACAATCAATAAATTAACTATTTCAATTTAAACACCTGTATATTGTTAAAAAAAAAGATAAAAAAAGATATTTTAATTTGTGATGCAAAAGTTTTAATACAATATTGTCTTAAAACGAATAATATAGAAGTTATGGTGGTTTTTAATTAATGCTAAAGATATGTAAAATTTATAGTAGGCTTCTTTCACTTTAAGTCAAAACAAATAGTATGTTGCTTGAAACTGTCAAAAAACGCATTAAGTTTAAATCTTTTACAGGTTTAATTATTAAAAAAAAGTTGGTTATTTCATTTTTGTGTTGTGTTCTTTACTTCTAATTGTTATTATTACATTATTTTCATTAGTAGCTTGAACAGTTTTCGTTATATTTAGTTTTAAGTATTAGATATCTCACCATGGTATTTTCTCATTTGGAGATATGCGATATGCTGGAAGCATACATTGTATGCGGCAAAAATTCAATAAGGGCTGTCGAATATTATGCAGAACAGTATCCTTTACGACAGCAGCCAGATCGACGTTACTTTCGAAAACTGTACAGACAATTTAGGCAACACCATTGTTTATTTAAGAAGAAAAGAACAAAGAAAAATATCATTATCAACGAGGAGGTAGAAATTAGAGTGTTAGCAAATTTTGAAGCCCATCGCGATTTTTCCATTAGAGATGCTACTAAGAAATTGGGTTTGACTTATGCGTCAGTTCAGAGAATTTAAAAAAAAAAGCATAAGTATATCCCATTTAAGTACCGAACCTCACAAACATTGCAACTGTCAGGAGATTCGAACACAAGGTTTCTGTGAATGGTTTATTAATTACTGTGATGAAAATTTGAATGGAGCATAATGCATGTATTTATGAAGTGATGAAACAAATTTCTCCAATATAGGAATGTTTAATAAGAAGAATGAACACTACTGAAAGAAAATTTATTAATAATACGTCCAGATGCTGCAGAAGTTGGATTTACTTTAAATGTCTGGTGCCGATTAATTTATTCGACAGTCGTTGGTTCAGTGTCCTACAATGGTACAGGTACAAATGGACAGGAGAGAGACATCTGGAATTTATTCGTACCGTTCTAGAGGATTTCCTTGATAACGTCACTTACTTGATGCTTCAAAATTTGTACTTTCAGCAGGACGGTGTTCCTGCAGACAATTGCCGCATAGTTCACAACTATCTGGACATTATCTTTGCCAATAAGTGGATTGGTACAAATGGGCCAATTCGATGGCCAGCACGCTCTCCTGACCTTTCACCTTTAGACTTTTTTCTTTGGGGATATTTAAAAGGTCAGATATACAGAACCCGGTACAACAACGTGAACGAGTTGCAAAATAAGGTTAGGGAGGTTTTCCGCCAATTGGATGGAAGAACAATCTTAAGAGCTACCCAGAGTGTACTCAAGCGGGCACGAAAATGTATTGAGAATGAAGGTGGTGATACCTTTGAGCAGTATTTATAAATTATGTATTTACTTTTTCCATTTCAGTTTAATTTCAACGACATTATCTTAAGACGTAATATGTTAAAATAAACATCAACCACCAAGACATGTATCTGTTTTATTAAAAGTTGATTCTTTATACTGCCCTAATACATTTTACAAAATAAAAACCATTATAACTTCTTTATTATTCGTTTTAACATAATATTGTATCGATACTTTTGCATCATAAATTAAAATATCTTTCATTTTTTTTAAACAATATACAATTTAAAAAAATCAATTTAAAAAAAATACAAATGTCAAAATTTCTTGGAAATGCGTCATTCAATTGTTATTTCGTATATCGCATATTAAACAGCGTTAAAAATCCTAATACTTTGCGAATTTAATCTACTTTCTAGAATCAATAATAACAGAGATAGCAATGATGCGCACTTAATTTGAATCAGCCTGTATGTATACTCACGTGGTTTACTTTGACGCATGAGTAGCTGGTTCTAGCTATTCTTATACCGAAATCATTTATTGATAATTTTTCCTCATGAATTGCCTCTTACATTAACATTTTTGAATATATTATAACCATTTTTAGTTTTAGAGACATTTTCGAAAAATTTCAAAGGAATTTAATTGAAGGCAGTATATTTTTGGATATTTAAAACAAGTATTTCATTATTTGTTTTTTATAATAAATTCATAATAAGGTAAAGTCAGGTAAGTGTGTAGTAAAAATTGCATAGTGTGAAGAAAATGTAACACTGTTCACATAATAAGACATTTTGATAAATTTTACACATAGAAGTACGTAATATATGCCCAGTTGTAAGCCTTCAATAGATACGCCTTTTATAATTATCAACGGTTCACTAGAAAAAAAAAGAAATTTTAAACAGTGTCAATACAACACACTTCCCCAGCAAAATGAGGTAAGTGTGTAATCGTTCCCCATTTTATATATTTACAGTATTATCCTTTAGTTCGGCCAAGTGTGTAATACTATACTGATGTCTTTTTAATAAGGTATGATAAA
Organism: Protaetia brevitarsis; assembly: GCA_004143645.1. Lineage (NCBI taxonomy): Eukaryota > Metazoa > Arthropoda > Insecta > Coleoptera > Scarabaeidae > Protaetia > Protaetia brevitarsis. The sequence continues at coordinate 1,138,070 of RXPK01000284.1, read as the reverse complement.
TTTAGAAGATATCTAAGTTATTACACGTTAGCAGATGTGAATTTTTATCTGTAAAACTAGTATGAAGTTTAGTACATTAGTAATATAACAGAGAACATATTTTTAATTTATATTTATTATTTTAATTTTAAAAATAAATGTAGCCAATCTACACACTTGCCCCGGTTACACACTTGCCGGATTTAACCTTATATTATATAAAGGGGTGATTACCTTTAGGCCTTCTAACACTAGTCTTTCAGCAATGGCAGCCCCACATCCGGAACTGGCACCGGATACTATGGCCACCTTACCAATCCAACGTTCCAAAGAGAGCACCATGTTCAACAATCCAGAGCAAGTGTGAAACTGTTAAAGCACGAGAACTGGTAATACTTTTCTCATGCAATGCAAATATCGTCGATCGGTAGCGATTATTACCAAAGAGAAATCAAGGTTAAATTAAAACGGTTACATTCTCCATCGACCGTAATAATTTGTAGAACTCGTGCAATCAACTAGAAGCGAAAAATAGTACCTAAGATTGTAAAAAGTCTAAAACGATTGGTAAATTTTATAGGAAATATGCATAAAATTTGCACTTTGGGTGAGGATATTACATTTAAAAACATTGTTATCGCAGCATAAATTTAAAGTTTATAAATTGATTTATTAATTTATTAAATACTTATCCAGGTACTAGCGTAATTTTGTGGCATAAGCACACAACATTATGGTACCTGAGTTTGCTTTACACCAAAAAAAAAAGATGTGTTGATTCAACCAATAATTGGTTCACTCAACAAATTTTTGTATTTAAATATGCTCAAACCACCGGAATGTTTAAATCAATTACGCAGAATTAGTTGCACTAATGTTTTGAATCAATCTATAATTGTGGTTCATCCAATAATCTTAATGTTGGATTAAAATAAATGTTTGTTCAAATCGGCCGCACATGCATTCAGTTAACTAATTTTGTAGTTCCATTGATGGTTAAAGTAAATAATTGTTTGAATTAACACATAATTCAACTGAAATATGCGTTTTCTTTCAATGAAATACCTGTTTTGCAATTTAAGTGTGTTGATTTAAACGAAAACTGGTTGAGTGAATGCAAAAAGTTCAAAATATTAATTTTTGCTGTACCGACATTTTCATTTTTCTCAGTGTACATCTAGTGGTAACAGATATTACGAAAAAAGTATTAAGGAATAACAGATGTCGAATATTCAAAGCAAAATTAATATATTAGAAAAAAACTACTGTTATAACAATTTACTTTTATTTATTATTTAAAATAGGATTTTTTTATACATGCAGGGAATTTAAATATTTCCATGTTTCCGAAGCCTATATAAAAATGTCAAATGTGAAATATCAAACCACGAGTTGCACTACCAACCTCACATAAAATGTCATCACAAACAGTGTCACAAAGTGGAAGAACAGTGTTAAGGAAGTAGTACTTTATGACATTGTTTTTCGGCAAAATAATTACACAAAGTACTCATTGTGTATGCATAATAGAAAAAAACATTTCAATAAATTATATCGGTTGTACTTACTATAAAGAATTTTGTGATGTCTGACAGTGACACTAAACCAACGAAATTGACACAATTTTGAAGCAAGATACCCAATTCGGCATATCGCTATTAGAAGTTCACGGCTAGAATGGAAATTAAAATTGGCTCTTTTTGCTTAAAGGAAAATGACTGACATTGACGATAACATAGTGGTTTTAACGTCTAACATGATAGGACTAGATTTTCTGTTAAAATAAGTGTAGTTCTGTGTAAATAAATAGGAGTGAAGTTTTGTGTTGTAAACTTGAATCTATATTCCATATTCAAAAAGAGAAGTAACCTTATATAGGCTTTCTTTAAGATAAGAGAGTAAGATAAGGATATTTATATCCGAATCAGAGTTCTGATTTAGCCGGAAATAATGGTAACTTTATTTTAAGTGAAACACTTTGTTTGTATTTTTACGAATTTCAATAGGACTCTGCTTCAAGAGTACAGCTTAGCGGTTTAGCACCCCTATGTTTAATAACGACAAAGATATTTAAATAAAACTAATAATGCAAATTTTATTGAGAACAAGAAAAATGAGCGTATAAACAAAATCGATTTCAGTTAAGAAAGTTTCACCTTGTGTGTGATCACCTTGACAATATGCAAGTCTATGAACAAATTTTCTCAAATTATCCACGAGTTAATTGCACTTCCTCAACTATTTTAACGGTACCATTCAAACAAGACGTAGCTTCATGGGAAAACAGTAAATTGTGTGTAAAATAATGTTCATTATTGCAAATCTCCCTTACTCTTTCGCAAAATTCTATTCTACGGCCAGAATCTCCGTTCAATAATTCTTGCACTAATTGTGATTTATATTAGACGACATTTTTTTTGCGCTTCAATAATATTTTGACTACTGATTGGCAACTTATATCATAGTTCAGTGCAAGGGATGTAATAGAAGTTTGTGGAAATTCCTTTAATGCTGTAGCAATATCTTGAGCAATAACTTCATTTTGTGACTTTTGGTCGTCCGCTTTTCAGGAAATTTCTAACATTTCTGATTAAGTTAAACCTTCTCAAAGTTTTATTAACGACAGATCGCGTTATAATTATTAAATAAATCGCATACTTCTTCATACGTTCTAACGCGGTCGCCAAATCAAATTGATTAGAATTTCAATTCGTTCTTTTTCAATTAATTGGACCATTATTAATATTTTGACATTTACAAAGTTAATTCTGACAACTTAAATCAAGTATAATGAATTTTAATTCCATGAATAACTAAACATAAACATGAATTTAAAAAATAATTCAATATCTTTGTCGTTATTAAACAGGGGAACGCTAAACCTTAATACCGTGCTTCTGAAGTAGGGTTCTACTAAAATTCGTGAAAATATATTGGGTGTTTTATTCAAAATAAAAAAATTAACATCATTTCTGGTTAAATCGAAAGTCTAATTTGGATAGATATAATATTCAATAAAATCAAAGTAGCCATATTAAAGATATTCGACTGGATCCATATATTCGCCTTACCCTGTATATTGGTGTAACTAGATCCCGTTTCTTTATGAAAGGTTTATGAGAAAGCGATGTGGCTGAACATTAGAAGTGGCGATGACGTAGTTTGGTGCTTAAAATTAAGAAGACACTCAAGCAATTGGGAATGATAAATTGATAAATTAGAACTTAATTTTTTCCCGCTAGATTTTTTGCAATGTTTTCTATTTTAATTAAATGTTACAGAAATACAGTCATCTGGTTTTCAAAGTTAAAAATAACATGCAAACATAGGTTGCTTAATCTTCGGAGTTGACTTACTTTACTTAAGAATTACTTGACCAACAACTATTTAAAATTACAAAAGGTGAGAAGACATGTGGGCAATGATTTGCCGTAATCAACCAGACGTGATAAATAAATAAGATATGAACAAAGATTATTTTTTAATATTAATATTTATTTGGAAATGTAAAAGTAGGAATACACACGTATATTAAGAAAAAAAAACATTAATCCTTCCACGTCTTTCATACAGCAGATAATGTCAAGGTGTCCATCTGAAAATGAGATTTCATCAGTAAATATTTACCCAAAACTCAATAATTTCAAGTTTACGAAAGTTTGACTTACACACATAAAAAGGATTTCTCCAGTTAAGTAAATATATTTCTTTAAAAAGTTTTACTTCTTTCAAATATATCTGTATTTGAAATAAGAAATTATTCTTGTATAGAAACAAATATTTTACTTGGTTGTAATCGATAATATTCTTGGTTATAAGGAGTATAGAATGTTTGCTAGCCATAAGCTGTATAAATTAATAAATAAATAATTATAATTATCTTGTTTAATTGAGGTGAAAAATAGAAATAAAAACAGCATAGCCCTACATTCGAATGCTTAGTTGCACTAACAACTAAAAATATACCACATCTTCTTATCTACTATTTTTTGTGACGTATATGTATTCATTGTAAAATGAATCTCTTCAGATACCCGAAGATTTTTGAAATGTTAATGAAGGAGCAACAAGTGACTGCTGATATTCGAAAGAACAGCTGAAGATTAAAGTCTAATTAAAGGATCCAGAAAATTCAACTGCACCTTGCGGAAAATTAGAAAATGTATAGTCTTTTTGTGAGGTGTGTGCTATAGTGTTGTAATACGTTTTTTCCTATAACGCCAAAATTATAAATAAAAAATAAGTTTATGTTCCGAACAGCTTTTTTTTTTTTTTTTTTCAGTATAAATGGTGTTATAATAGTAGTAACATTATTATTATGGTAACTAATGAAATGTAAAAACAATCTGAAAAGAAGATTTTTACTTAAACTAAATATATTTTGAAAGAAGATTGTGGTTTTATTTACAAAACTGCTATATTTTCTAAAATTGCTTTTTTATATGTAAAAAAATTATGGTTAATACCAAATAAAATACTAGATAGAAATATATATCTAGTATCCAGTTTGATGTTAGTGGCAGGTTTTATATAGGTTTTTATTTTTTTTATTTTATGTTTTTCTACATATAAAAATACATTTTAAAAAACAGTAGTATTGTTGTAAATAAAACTACAATCTTCTTTCAAAATAACAAATATTTAGTTCAAGTAAAAGTCTCTCTTTTCCCAACCAAAGGTAATCTCTTGAATTAAAAGTGTATTTCTTCTTTAGAGTAAAATTCAAATTTCTTTGCAAGAAAATAAAACTTCATTCAATGAAAAATATTCTTGTACTAAGATATCTATATACCTAGGCTGAGACTGCAATGTTTCAACTAATAGTAAGTTTTATTTAATTCAATGAACGATTTTTTTGGACTAAGATATTTTTTTCTTAAAAATTAAATAAACACTATTTTTGTTCCAAGAATATATTTATTTGCGTATATATGAAACAATGTGATATTCTTAACTTAACTAAACTTTCTTTAGATTGAACATTTCTTTTTATGTGTGTAATGTTAATGAATTTGGTATAGATTTCGGCTCAATTTTTTTTTCTAGTAACTAAATTTCAATTATTTACCTGTAAATGAGGAGGCATTGAAAGAATGTAGTTTATTGTTTCTGCTATATCGCTAGGGCGTAATGCGAACGGCTTTACTGTGGAATTGTGTTTGCCATTAGAGTGCCTCAATATCTGTAAATAAATATAAGGGGGGAGATAATATTGATAATGATTCTATGATAATACAGCTAGATGAAAAGCTTACATTATGGAACAAGAAGAGAGGGAAATTGGGTTTTGCAACCGTATGATCGAAATTATAATTTTGAGGTTTTAGTAGCAGTTCAATTTATTAGACAAAGACATAGAATAAACAAAGAATGTGCCTAATCTAGTTTATAGGGAATATTATCAAATTTTTAGTATGTAGGTATCTGTCATGTAATTTTAATAAATAATACATTATTACTTACTGTAACTTTAATTTTTGATTTAAGAGTGTCCAATTCACATCTCAATACTTCCATTAAATTTTCTACACTTTGTTTAACACAATCCCCTATACTTTTGGACACACTATTTTGTGATGGTGGGCTTACAAAGACGATATGGCCCTGAGTATCACTCATCATCATATTTTTCGCCACTTTTTTCGTCATGAGATTCAAACCGATAAAATCCAAGTCAAAAACCTGTTGTAAATATTCAATATTTTCCTGGGGCAAATTATTTTGGAAGTGAGTACTGGGAATATTGATCAGAACATGTGTTGGGCCTATATTGCTTTTAGACCAACTAATCGCCTTTGCGATGTCGTGCTCGCTGGATAAATCGGTGACGTAGTATTGAAAAGTGCCTTTTGCTCCTTGTAATTTTGTTGATATATTTTCTAAATGTTCCACTTCAGTATCGAGTCCTAAGACCTGTTGGAAAGAAGGTATAGTGAGATGCATTATTCCATAGATAAAGATGATTCTTTAATTTTAGCCCGAAAATAATGTTATTAACATCAAAATAAGTAACGCAGTAAAATATGGTGATGAAAAGATACTTATCTACGAAATTTTCTCTATGTACAGGCTGTCCTACCAAAGACTGGATATTTGATTATAGCTTATTTTTTTGTGATGGTGAAAGAATACTAATTTTAGTTCTGCTTCTACCATGTGATTCAAAATGATTGTCGTAAGAAAAAAACTGTTTTCCGGAAAAATTATCTATACTTATTACCAATTTAATGAGCGAAGTTAGCTACATAAAAATTTCATGCGTGTTGTAGTATCTTTCGATTATCTTATAATTTTTTTCAAATCGTTTATATTTACATCTAATATCACCAACAGTAGTATTTCTGAATACTTTAAGAAAATAAGGGAATTTATCTGTGGTAATCAGCTCAACAAACAGGTAAAAAATCAATATTAACATTAAGTGAAATAGTTTATTACATTTTATAATTTTATAGGGTTATCATACACTTCAGATACTGTGACTTCAGCGCAATGAGCTGTCAAAAGCAAGTTACATTTTCATCCCTATAAAGTTTCTACGGTACAGAAATTATTACCATTAGATCACGATAGGCGATTGGAACATTGTCATTGGTTTAATAACAATTTAAGGGACGATGACTTGCTAAACAAATCATTTTTCTCTGATGAAGCCTGGTTTTATCTAACAGACTATATCAATTTACAAAACTATTGTATCTGGTCTGCAGAAAATCCACACGAATTTCGAGAAACGCAATTGTATCCCGTAAAAGTTGGAGTTTGGTTAGCTATGTCCAGGCAACGAATAATAGGGCCAATTTTCTTCGAGGAAACTGTAACAGCCCAACGTTACCAACAGATGTTGGAATTGTTTATTGCCGAGTTACAAGAAAATGAGCTTGAAGCAGGTTATTTTCAGTACAATAATGCTCCAGCACATACTGCTCGACAAACCTGCCAATATCTTCAACAGTTTTTTGCTGATAGGTTCGCTAGAGCACAAAGATGGCCACCAATATCGCCTGATCTAACCCCATTAGATTACTTCATGTTCGGCTATCTAAAAAATAGGATCTATAGAAACCGCATGCATACCATAGAAAAACTGAGAGATGCAGTTTTGTCACTTAATAATTATACTAATTGTATGTTATAATTTAAAGTAATAAATAAATTTAGTTAAACACCAGTTAGTACTGAATTGTAAAATCATAATTTAGTAAAGTTAAATTAATTACATTTCATTTTTATAATCAGAAACACCAATCCATAGTCGTTTATATAATACGAGTTCAAATATAGATTACGTTTTCCTTATTTATGACAGATCCGTTTACTTTCCCATGTTCCAACACTGACTTAGTTCAAACCTTCATTACAAACACGCGGCATATACCTACACCCTGTTACTATCTATAGGAAAGCGGATTTGACAATCATTTTGAATCTCTGTGTATGTTTTGGTAACGATGTTAAAAATATTATTGTTGTTTTATTAATATAGACTTGGAAAATATATTTAACTTAAAAATATGAAAAGAGGTAATTACTCAATTATTACAGATATCAAATTTTTAAAGCAGAACAGCTTCGCTAAGAGAACTTCTAACCATCCAGTTCAGTGGAAAACCCTGTATGTTTTTAAATTTTATTTCTTATGTTATGTGAAATATCAAATAACGTAGTAATAATAAAGGATAACAACAAATATGTTAAAATCCATACTTAAATAAGGAAGATAAAAATGATTTCAATTATGTAGGAGTAGATGCGAATTATAATGCTTTTCGAAAATTTCCATTACTAGTAGAAATTAGTTCTCGAAAAAAATGTCTTTTTCAAAAATTAAATTCATATTGTTTTTATTATTGCAAGCATGTATTCCCTACTTTTATTAAATCAATACGTGTAGGAATGCGATCTTTGTATAAATGAAATAAATTAATATAAAACCCGTACCTACCTTCATTCCATTATTGGCAAGTTTTTCAACAATCGCTAAACCGATATCTGTACTAGCGTTTGTTACGATCACAAGCTTGTTTTTTAAAGAATCCATTTCAAATACACGATTTATAGTTCAAAATACTTCTTAAGAGATATCAATAGAGACTAAACTATCTAAATTTATATTGCTAATGGGTGCTACAGTATTGAATGTTTGTTTTTTGATAATAGAAAATTTACTTTACCGTAAGTATGTTGTTCCTAATACAATAATGCGTTACATGTATAAATATTAACTGGACAGTATCTTGAGATATTGGAATATATGCATACTTAGGGCATTTTGGGATAAAACAATCACAAAAGGACAAATAAGTTTCTCTTTAACTTACTTAAATAGATTGATAATTGGTATTATCAGAAAAAAAGAAACAATACCAAGCAATAATAATAAATAAAATAAAGGAAATGTTAATAAATAATAACTACCCAATTCAATTTATAACCAGGTAGGTATATAAAAAAAAGATTTGCACAACAACAATTAACATAATAAGAGAAATATTAAGTAAATAGGAAAATACATAAAATATCAGTAGCAATTCGTGAATTATATGTGTATTAAATTATGTTTACTTTTATTCGTTTTATTTTGTTACATATACATTTTAGCATTTTCAGCCATCTTGTCACAACTTCTTCCCTCTCATTTCAAAAGTACGTTAGATATAAATGCCCGCGAAAAGTTTGAATTCAAAATTTAAATATAAATGCAAATAATACACAACAATATGTATAACTTTCTTGCTTTTTCATAGTAGATTAAATATAGTTAGTTCTACAGTCTTTCATTGTTCATTGCATCTACTTTTGTGCATTCAATTATTGTTTTAAAGAGATAAAATGCATTCCGCATTTTACCATATCATGTTCTCGATTGAATCACCTCTGGGTATGTAATATCAAACGCACATGCTACTTAAGAGGACTTATCGCAATCGAAATATGCGTAAACCTCACAGTATTCTTATTTCTTTTATGATATGGCTTAGTATATTGGCATATATGAGAACTTGTAGATAAAATTTATTTTTCTTTTGTGGTGATAAAAGCACTGAGGTAGCTTCTTGCACATGTTATTTCACACTAATTGTTTGCACCTCATAACGTTTGCTTCAAGAAAATTATGAATCTATGCTATTCTACCTGTGTTTTAAAAACAAGCTATTGTAATCAAATAAGTGCCTCGAATATAATTATTAGACTACTATCAAGCAATCATCTGAATAATTATCTCCAACTTCCCAATTGGAATTCTATCTAGGGACACCATAATTTACTTTTGAGGTAATGTACTTTCACTCATACCTTATATTGCTATGGCAATTTTAGTCATTAATATTTTGATTAATTTAGTTAATTTAATGCTCATTGGAAACGGTTCTAAAGCATAGAAAATGTTATCGGGTTTGTGTCTATATACACAACGTGTAAATCTGGTTGCGCAATCTACTTATCAAATGCAAATTATTATTTACAAATATTATGATAAACCATATATACGAAAGCAAAATGCTGTTTTTTATAATAGTAAAGTGTTGACACTTATGATCCGCATCATATGTATATTGATGCAGTTTTTTGCACCTGGGTAGTTATCACGGATTTTCAATCCACAAAAGTGAAATATTATTTAGTTGTCAATCACTTTTTAAACAATTAAAGAATATTATGTATTTTCATTACAATAATTTTAACGTTAAATATTTTTAATGGCCAGCATCGTTTTGGAAATATTAGGAATTTTTGCTTCTGATTCTAATTCAAGTTAGCATTATCGATTCGGTGTAGTTTAAATTTATTGATATTTGTATCCAAATTTTTGGCTTTGTTAACCCCTTAAGTGGCTTGATACATGTTACTATATGGTCGTAAAACGAATATATACGACATAACCGCTTTAACAAGTTAAAGTTAGTTCAATTGTTGCTCACATAGATGACTCTAGTCATATTTGCATTAGAAGTAACTTTTGAAATAATTTGACGTACTCAATGAACGAATTTACAATTTGCGGGGTAAGCTCACTAAATGTATCTGAGATTGTTTGGAATATATGTGGTTTAATATTCGTCGTGATAAAAAAAAAAATAAAACTCAATATTTTTTCAGACATGAGAATTTTCTTTATTGCACATATTTATCCAACTAAGCTGTTGGTAGAACAATATAATTAGAGGAAAGTCCTCTAGCATCGGCCAGCCGCTAATATGGGCCAGTTGCTGGTATAGCTAGTTGACCATTTTGACCATAATTTGTATTTTTTTTAAGTCGTTGTGTTGCTGTTTGCGGGATAAATGCCTAATAAAATCTAATTTATGTGTCAAATATTATTTTAACAATAACTTGAGAAACTTTCTTTCACTTGCAATAAAATTTTAAGGTGTTATTACAAGGAATTTGATTTGAAATAAGTACAGTTTGAGTTGGACGTTGGGCCATCTAGCTGGGTACTAAATAAGAATTAATAAAGGTATTATTCGATTTGTTTGTCAAGTTTTACGATACATCATTTTAAAAATTTGAATAATATTTTAAATATGATTTAATACTGTGATTGAATAGTAAAATTTCTTCTCTTTACGCAACATTTATAGAACACACAATGCCTTAAAAAGTTATAAAATATTTAAACACCTAAACTGTATCAACACTAAACGTAAAATGGGATAATAGTCCAAATAAGCAAGCAATATTAACAAGCGACTAAACAGATGAATGAATATAGTATTACTCAAAATAAGATAACATAAGAACAAGCAAAATAAAGTTATTGATATAAATTATTGGAAATTTGCAAGTGAAGATTTATCTACTTTTTTTTTAGCTTTATGTTAATAAGAAAAAATAAGTGATATGCAAGTTATGTCACTTAAAGGTCATAGATTTTCCACATTTTTTAATTTGGATTTTTTCTAAAAGTTTTCCAGCTTTCTTGTCTTTTTGAAATCGTAATAGTGTTGTTAAAATCTGGACTATGCTTAATAGTCTATAATTGGCTTGTACTTTCTGTGGTTGGAAAGTCCATAATCAAGACTTTACCTTTTATTTTATAAGAGAATAGAATAGAATATCAATTCTATTTTGCAGTCAACAGTTAGTGTGAGATCTTAATGTTTTTAAGTTTGCAAATAGTAAACTACTTATTGACTGTTTGAAGTGGGTATAAAAGTCAATTTGATACAAACAAGTGTATACATTACGTAATTATAGGGTTTAGGTACTGTCAAATGGGGTAATATGGGACAAAAATGCGTTTTTTAAACTTTTTTAATAAAAAACGGTTTTCTCATAAAAACAGTTTTTATTTTACAGTATTCTGTAGTGTGTCTTACTTTTAAGATTACCTCTACGATTGAGCGAAAGTTTACTTATTAATTTTTGTAAAGTTTGCAAAATTTGATGTTTGGTTTATATCACACCCTAGTCTAAATATGGTGAAATAATAATAACTAGATTTTAATTAATAATAAGAAAGTTATGACGAACAGGTTATATAAATTTTTATAACCTATCCTAATCAGTTATTTTAAATATTTTGAAAATGGTAAAACGATTTTATCTCAAAAAAAAAAAAAATAGTGCTCATCCTTTTTTTGTATGTCCTCTGACGGTTACATTTAAAGTTTGTAGAACATACAAAACTTTTTTAAAGAATAATAACTTTTTTTCGATAATAAAAATGAATGGATATTACATATTTCAATTTAAGTAAATTATTGTGTAGCATTGGCAAAGCTTGCAATAAGCTTTTAAGAAGTATTTTTCTAATTAAAACTTATTATTACACTTATTTTTTAATAGTAGCATTAAATACTTGTACTTATAAATATATTTCCTTGTTACAGATTTTTTCCGTTATATCCATCTTTACAAAAGCATCGATGTGTCAACTGGCAATACTACGTTACATGCTTATTGTGGAATTAAGCATTAAGAAGAACAAGAACGTAAAAGCCGCCAACTTTCAAAACTTTAAGTCTTCATATTTTATTCAAGAATGAAGACTAAAAACATTCATAAATTTTCAAGAAATTCCTTCTTATTGGAAACCACAGATAATAATAAAAGAAGACACTTCGATTCTCTCCATAATCTTACAAACTGATCATGCCGAGGCTTTAACCAGAAATACAAACGCATCTATATGAAGGTTTAAAGTTATTTCGACTGCTCGAGCAATCTTAAAGAGAATCTCTTTGATGATTCGGCGAAATAAATTGCTCTACTGCTGCAAATAAGGAAGATTTATTATAATAAATTGCATATCAATTCCTATTCTGCAATGATGTTAGATTCCAATTATTCTTGGACGAATTCGGGCTGCTATGTCCTCTTCTTAAAATATGCGGTTTTCTTTGTGATTAGCAACTCACTTAATCAAGTTCATTTTAAAACTCATTCCACTTTTTTTTTTGCAAGAATAACTGTTAGAAAGAAACTGTTTCCGAATCCACACCACTCTAGCAGGACATCCGTCCTTGAAGTTCAGTTTCTTGATGAGGAAGGGATAGCAAAAATATATAAAAAGCTAATAAGATGTGATAATTTTAAGTATTTTCTTTGCCACAATATTCCTTAAATGTCCAAAAAATTGTGTGCCTCTAAACTGACGTCGCAAATATGCGTCTTTCGTTTTGTTCGATACATTGGATTAATTATCTATTTAGGTACATTATTACCCTCTACAATCTACACTGAAACAGATGAAGTGTTTCATTCAACAGCTTCTGTTGAGGTGCTGAGGCTCGAATCGTTGATTTAAATACATATTTATTTCTAAGTGAATAACTGTTTTTGAAGCAATTGCTTGTTCAGTGTTACCTAGTTAAAATACGTCTGCATACAAAAGTTACTGCTTTAATACTTATAAAAGAATCGTGAGATTACAATTTATGATTTAAGTCAGTGCAATATACCGCTTTAGATAATCAATTTTTGTTGAGGTGCTGAGTCTCTAATCATTGATTTAAATATATTTCTAAGTGAATAGTTACTTTTTGGGAAAATCGTTTATTATTGAGTGGTTGAGACTGCAATTTGGATCATGATTAAGTCAATGCAATATACTGCTTCAGACAATCAATTTTTGTTGAGGTGCTGAATCTCTAATTGGTTTAAATATATTTCTAAATGGATAGCCACTTTTGAAGCTTATTATTCAGTGGTACCCAGATAGAATAGATCTACACATCAAAGTAGTTGCTTTAATACTTATAAATGAGTTGCGACTACAATTTGGATTTGTCATTAACTCAATACAGTACACCACTTCAGGCAACTGACAGATAGTTGAGTCAAAGATGCAATTGTAGGTTCAAAATTCTTGAAATTTATTGGATTATACTAGCAGAACAATTAAAATTACTTGGAATGGAAATAACAAGGTTTAAGTAGATTGAAAAATCTTTACTTTTAAATGTCTTTGGTCGCTTTCTGCATATTCTATTTCACATACATGTTTCTGATGTCGGAAAGTATTTGAGCTGTTCGGTTTCATTGAAAGTCAATGACTTTTTTTTGCTGAAGCCGATGACGTCATTTTTCCTCTTAAAATTTGTAGTTAATTTAAAAGCTATTAATTAACCAACTCGTTACGTTTCGCAGTATTTCATGTATAAGTGAAGTATTTTAAATGTTATTTCTGTACTGGTTTATTCTACCTTCTCAAAACTACTGCCAACAAAATAATAGTTATATAAACATTAATGGTTGAAGATCCTGAATCGAAGAATGAGAAAACCCTTTGATAATATGCCTATCACCTTTTCAAGTCCTAAATAATTCTATGCGAAATGAGTCGAACCTTTCGAAGGAGGGAGGTGATATTAATATTTTATTCTTTCTTAAAATATGTAGTAAATTCTAATCTGCCTAGTATTAACCAAAGACTTCTTCTTTATCTAAAGCATCTAGGAAAATATAAGGAATAAAATAATTCTTCAATCTTCTTAATCTCTAAAGGATTCTTTGCTCATTAAGATCTAAATTTTTATCTTCACAAAGACGCTACAGGAAACGGATTTAAGAATTCTGTGTTCATTAGGAAATAAATTCATCTTCGCAGGTACATTTAGTTAAAAAAATAAATTATTATAAGATCCTATAACTAACTAAATGTGTTACACGTCACAAATTTGTTGTTCTTCAATATAAGGGAAACTGAATAATAAATTCAAACTTTGAAGTTGTCTATTTTGACAAACATTTTTTGTATTCTTTTCATGAAGATTTATGGAAATTATGAAAAGTCGCAATTCGTTTTCATTTTACGTAAGAAAATCAGCTTATTTTCATATCCTTTAAACATTGAGGTTCTAATATGTTTAGGTATTCATATGTTAGTAATATTTTTTTGTTGTTGCTGAAACTGTGTGCCTTCTTCTTTTATTATAAAGAGCCCTGCTTTTGCTGTGTGTATCTACACAAAGACTTACTGGGAAAAGCTTGGTTATCCCCTCCTTTTCCCTTCCATTTATAAAAGATTTCAAATATTTCATCTTCTAGAATTTTGTAATCCGAAATCATAGTTATATATATTAAAGTAAATCTATTATTGGATGTCGAGTAGTGCCCAGAATTCGATGCTTCTGCTGCCATTAATGATTTTGATTAATCCATTGATATCATAAAGGTAAATTTACAATGCTGAAACTCTGTGTTTTCTAATTTCATTGTAAACAACCCTTCTGGTCGATGTGTGTATCTACTCAAATACTTACGGGGTAAAGTCGAACTGCCCCCTCCATTTCCGTACCCCACTGGGTTTAATAAAAATAAAATATAATAAAATTGTCTAGTATATGTGTATTTCCTGGATCCTCTCTTGATATGCTTATTACTAACTTCCCTAAAATTTGAAGATTTTTTTTGAATTAATGAGGACATTTAAATCACTAATTGTTCGATAATCTTCTTAAAATATGTCCTTTAGTGTGAGAACTTACGGCCTCAAAGAATGTATTTCAACATTTATAAAAGATTAAAATTCCAATTTTGATTTGTCCTTAAATTAACTGCAGCAAAGTGTAAAAAAAATGTTCTGAATTAATAAAATTATGTGGTTTTAGTATGGGTAGCTTTGTAAAATATATATTCAACTGAAAAGAGGAATAGGAAAGAGTCGTTAACAAATGAACAACCAATGAGGGCAATTTTAATAGTTAGCATTGCCGCATGGTTAATTGTTTCCTTTTTTCTTGAAATTTGACTAAATATTATACTTAAGTTTTGAAAACATCTTTTAAGTAGTTCTAGCACTTTTATTTAGTTAGCAATTGCTTTTAATTTGGTTTTTCCCCATTCCTTCATTTGATTATCACAATATATTTTCTATTAAATTATCACAGTCGAATGCCTGAGGACATTTCTTTTTTTGCCTCCAACCTATTGGTGCATATGAAATAATTTCAAATTCCAGCGGCATTAAAAATAAGGACTTTCTCATCTTCTTTTTAAATCAGATTTTCTAACGTATATATAGACGTGTCAGAAACCGATTCGAATACGGTAAATATTTAAAAATTTAACAAATGTTTAACCAGTAATTTATGTTTCGGATCTCTTTTTTTAACCTTTTTCAAAATATCGCCTTTAGCATTTTGCCTACAAAACATGAATGAAACATGCTTAATGAATTACATGCACCTTATATGTTAATTTTATTTAAATTTTGTGATTTTTTTAATTTATTAAAATATTATTTAATTTAGTAATTGTAAAAATTTTGCCTTATTGTCTTGCGTCACATTACAACGGATATGCCATGTATACATACCTTGTTAGTATGTGTTTAATTGTTTACATTTTTTAATTTGTTTTAAATTAATGAAAACTGAAAGTATCTCAGTTTTTGGGTTTAGAAGATTCTTTTATTAATAAATGTTGTTTTAAATTCAAGGCTGTATCCAAATATTAAGTTTCCTTTAATTTTATCAAAAAAATGAGATTTAATCGTTTTTTCGGAACTCTCCTCTATAAAAAACATGTAATTGAGGTCATATAGCAGTCATATCCTATTTTGTGTATAATTCCTGAGAGTAGATCATGCATTCTATGTCAAATTAGTTAGTTTAGAAATTTTTATAGCCTTCAAAAGGATAACTTCAAAATGGAAATTATTTTGCTGCTCAACTTGTTTTGTTTTGAAATAAAACAAAATAATTACAACATAGGCCAGATTTCCAATATTTTTTTTGCCCAAAACTACCAAATGCTTCTTTCTTTTCCCCTTAGAAGTTATTCAAAAAAAAAATTGGCCCCCAATGGATCCATCCCCAATGGATTTTTCTTTTGGGGCCGTATAAAAAATAACTTTTACAAACTTCGACCACTTGGAAAATGAAATTAGACAATGTATCGCGGAAATCAATACCGTTTTTTTTGCATACATACATGAGTCACTTGTTTACATTTTCCCACCTAACTAAGGCAAAATTATTCAGGTGTTTTTGTGATTTTATATCGACGAAAACATAACACAATACAGAACCACATGAGTTATTTACTTATAACACTATTATGATGTATTTTTCAGGAATAACTCCCTTGTTATATTTATTTCATTCATTTTAATAATTTTTACCCTAAGAAAGATATGAATGGTAGTTCATTTTGATTTGAAGTGCTATTGTTATTAATTTGCGATGTCATCTTATAATAATACTACACTTTATTACAATCCTCGGAAAATGAGGTCAGGTGGCAACTCTAGTATATAGGTATATGTACTTACAAACGAAATTAGAAATTAATTAGGGTTAAAATAATCAATTAAAACATATAAATATTGCAAACAAAATAAATAAAAACAAGTATTTGGTTTTATATATAGAAGTAATAAGAAAAATGACAAAAATACTCCAAACTGTGGTACTGGTAATGCTGCAAACTTCTCCTGAACTGAAGAGTTCAGTGTTTCTGCTGATGATGATAGCTTTGCTATTGAAACGTACGTCCAGTTTAGTGCAGTTTGTGGTGAGGCGTCTAGGAGAAGTTTGCAGTAATAAGAAAAAGTAGAAACAAAGAAAACGCTAGAGTTTATAGTAATTGTTGTGTAATCTTTCACACTATGCACACTGCAGAAAAAAGTCACAAAATTTATAAAAATACATACATATATAGTGCATGCATTTTATTAAGCATAATTTCATGTTCTGTAGGCAGAATACTAAAAACCGGTATTTGAAAAAAAGATAAAAAAGTTAACATATGTATAAATATTCCGTACTTAGAAAAAACAATTTAAAATAATACTATAAAAGAATAAATGGTAAAGAAGAAACTAAGGAAATTACAGTAAATGTTGTTTTCACTGATACAACATCATGTATCATGTAATAAACAATAAAATGTCCGCTCCATAAACGTTGAAAAACTGTTTATATAACGTCAAAAATATTTTTAAAAAAAGCCATGCTGCTCTTATTTAATGAAGTGTCAAATTGGAAATCGTGAAAAATTAAAAAATGTCCTCCTTCACTATATTTATTATATTTATTACAAATATTTAGGCGATTACATGTTTCGGCTTTTTAAGCCATCTTCATGGTGTATGTGTCAAAGGAGGAAACACAATAAAAACTGCCGTAAATTTTCAAAAATTCTTGGGATTTAATTAGTGTTGTAATTAATAATATTAGATTCCTTCTTTAATTTCCAATTTGAAAAAAAAACGGTTTAATATTGGTTTAAATTTAATAGCCGCAGTATAAACTGTATTTCAATAGGATATTCTTCCGCCTATTATACGAAATATAAACCGATATTAAACGTTAATTCAACGATTGGTACGCTATTAGTGGCTTTTCTATATTTATGAAGCTGGTATTCTATCGTTTAGTAAATCATCGACATAAATTTAAAAGCTTATAGTATTATTGGTGTTATACTTACAGGAATAGTAATAATGCAATTTAAAATAATCCTGAATCAAATTAATAGGTAAATTTGATAATATAGAGAGCATCTGCTTACATCAATAATCCTGAATAATTCTGTACAAATTAAGTCAAACTGCTCGTAAAAGGGAGGTCACAGTAATGTGTTATTTCTTCAGTGATCTCCACGTCTTACTAATGCCAGACGCAAATCTTTATGGCATTTTTGTCGGATAATATCGGCGGTTCTTAAGCTCGCCGGAGAGTTTATTTTAGATACTGATTTCGCGAACTACTATGGCATTAAAGATGGCGCCAAGTTTTTTCTTACGCTTTGACACTGCGCACCGTTCAGCGGTGAGATTCAAGCGTTGGCGAACACGGTCGCTCCGGTAGCAGGTCTCTCCTGGGGCTCAACAACCCGGGCCAACAGGGTATTCGATGACTCGCTCGTCCTCAGCCACAACTGGGCAGCTAATTCAAGTATCTGATCCTCCAAAGAGGGGATCCCAAAATCGTCACGCAGTTGTTGGTTTCTTACCATCCATGCAGCCCCGGTTATCAAACGCAACATGCGATTCTGTAGGACCTCCATGGTGGTGAGGTGCGTCTTGGTCATGGTGCAGAGGGGGAGCGCCCCATGCTTCAAGCATACAGTATAGTGCAACAGCTTAAATCTCAGATCAAGCTTACTCTGCTGAGCTAGCAATGGCATTAGTTGTAGCTTTGCAGCCTGGAACCGACCCCTCATTTTGCTGACGTGTTACTGTGTTATTTCTTCTTAAAATATGTAGTAGACTCTAATCCGAGTAGTGTCAACTTAAAAATGCTTCTCATCTAAAGCACCTAATACGACGATAGAATATAACAACTGTTCGTCATTTTAAATTTTCAAAGGATTCTGTGTTCATTAGAAAATAAATTCTTCTGCAGAAATACATTTAGTTAATGATTAAATAATTATAAGAAATGTGTTACAGGTCCCAAATCTGTTGTTCTTCAATATAAGAGAAACTGAACAGGAAATTCATACATCGAAGTCGTCGATTTTGACAAACATCAGGTTATTTTCAGATACCTTAAATTCTTATCTATTTAAACGATCATATTTAGGTAATATTTTTTTGCTCGAAATATTATCTTAAAATCTTTACTTCATCTCCTGGAATTTGCAATTCGAAATCGTTGCTATTTATATAGTGTAACATTTCTATGAGTGAATGTTGATTATTGGTCAGAATTCGATGCTTCTGTTTCCTTTAGTATTTTTATTAATCAATTAATGTAATAAAGGCGAACATTGTTCGTGTTACTTTGCGTATTAAGTGCAGTTATTTAAAATGCTGAAACTTTGGATTTTCTTCTTTCAAGATAAGGAACCCTCACTAATGGTGTGTGTATCTATTCAAAGATTTACGGGAAAAAGCAGAATTATCTTCTCTTTTCCCCTTCCCCTCTGGGCGTGATAAAAACATTAATAAAAATCAGGTGGTCTAGTACATATGCATTATCTTCGATCCATTTTTAACCAGTTTAAGTGAATCTTCTTGAATTAATGAATGAATTCAAATATTTAATTCTTCAATAATCTTCTTAAAATATGTGTTTTGGTGAGGAATTATACTCGCGAAGACTATATTACAACATTTATAAAAGATTTGAATTTCAATTTTAATGTTGCCCAAAAAATTTGGCGCAGCGAAGTGTTAATGCAAACAAATTCCCGAATTCCTTATTACTGTTTCTATGTGTGTGATGTAACTATACTTTATTAATATAGTGCATACTGGCTGCTTCCTTCAATCCTCTGATTTAAGTAATATGTAAAGTAATTATGAAATGGGGATATTACAAACACAATGTGTCACCTTTACTTTTGTTATTAATCTTGATTAATATTCTCAATATTAAATATCTTGTTCATTACACAATATAGGTACTTTTTGTACTTTTTCAATATACATATTTTGGTGTACATGGATGTAATTTTTTCCATAGCAATATAACTTAGCATGTTAACTTTTAAGAATATTTTATGGAAAGTTCTAATCGCTAATCAATTGATTCATAATTTATTGGTAAATCATGCACATATTATAAGATCGGGGCTCCTCCTCTCTTGTGACTATTCGCAGATTCTGTTAGTTTAATAGATTAAATAATCATTGTTATGTTCCCTACACTCTTGTTCGTCATTAAAATTGATGTTAAATATCTGGTTTAAATATTATCCATCAAAAAACTCCGTTTTCGTTGTTCGTACGTCTCTTCAAATTCTATTGAAGCCAACATTATTCAGGTGCTGCTTAAATTTTATGAAACTAGGTATATTTTATCCTGTACGGTTGCCATACCATTTCTTTGACATTCTTACTTTCAGTTTAAACTATTTTTGGAATTTAATTTTCAAAGACAAAAAACATCCTGATCTGTCTGATTTTGGGTCTTTTTCGTGTATTTTTTTCCGATTTATGCACGCATTTAATTGAGTCTAATGAATTAAGTTGTTTTTTGGTGAACGTATCCAATTGATCAACTGATAAAATGGTTTTTTTTTTGTAAATATATCGGAAAATTTTTTATGCGCAAAATATTTCTATAAAATTGAAACTATTTAGAGTATAAATTGATGGCAGGTGTAATAATTTAATTTTTGAGACTGAATTTCAATTAAACCACTGGATTTGAAGCTTAAACGTTAATGTGGAGAAGATAACTTGTTTTTTCCCATTTGCAACGCTTTGTCTTCTAGTCCTTTTAAATGAGCGAAATGGTTGTTGAATCTTGGACTGTAAATAACTTGAAAAATAGGAATAGAATAAACACAGGATTGAAAGATGTATTAATCACAGCCTGGATACTTTAATTGCGTTCACCCAGAAAATATTAAATTAAATTTATTATTAATTTCTGCCTATTTTAAGTACAGCCAATGTTGAAAAACCTTTTTGTAACATCCTTAAATAGGAACACATAGAAATATTTTAAACTTAGATTCACAGTTCTGAAAACATATACCGTGTTATTTTTTTCTATTCCACATACAATTTGCCTAGTTGCCTAGTACAATTTGCAAAGTTAAAAAACAAATTGTCAATGCATTGGTAACTGGCGAGCAGGCAACCAGGTATACCACCATGTATACCACCATGTAAATGAGTTATTACTTTGTTTTAATGATTGATTTATATAGGTTGACTAAAGCTTTTCCATGTACTCTTCAGAAGTCCTCCAATATGTGCATACTTCTCGTTCATAAATAATTTCAAACTTGTAAACATAACATAGTTTTTTGGTTATATCGACAACATTCGTACATTTTTCATGTCCTATTGGTCACTGTGCTTCATTAATAATGAAATAAATAATAAAAAACACTAAATAATGGTAAAATTTCAGAATATGTTATACGTCAAATCAATCGTTAAAACAAAATAACTGATTTACATGGTGGTATATCTGGTTGCCTACTCGCCAGTTACCAATGCATTGACAATTTGGTTTTTATGTCAGTGCTACAAAAAATAATAAGCTGCTTTTTTGCATAGTTTTATCCACTAGTTGGCTGCATACTGAAACTTAAAAGTAGGCACTATTTTCTTCTAGCACGAGATCATTTTTCATACCTCGTGGATTTAAAATTAAAACCTGTTGGTTTAGATTCTAGTCTACCCTAAACATGTCTACTCTTCTTAAAATATGTTGGTCTAGCAGCAGAATCTGGCAAAGCTTATTCTAATTTTTGTTGTAAAATGTTTATTTTTCAAACTTTTTATTCCCAATATCTCCATATTCACTTATACCACTCTAAGGTTCATCTGCCTTAACTTTTTCTTTTTGATTTTCTGTTCAGCTACCGGCCGTGTTATACCAATGGCAGTTTCTAATCGATCACTGCTATAACTCCAAAATCTTTTTATTGCAAGAATGTCACTACAACTACATGCTAACATATACTAATTCAATTTGTTTCCCTTTGAGTATCCCTCGATAGTCCTCTTAAAGATCTTCATCTGTAGAGGAAAATTCGATCAATGAATGATGATAGTCTCTCATGTGCATGGGACCCAAGTTTATTATATTCATATACCAACTTGTTTTACTGGTGGGGTTGTAATTAAAAAAAGTGTGCTAGAAGTGTTTCAAACTAAACTAATTTAAAAATGCATTATTGGACAATTCGAAGAATGTGTCACCTTTTCTTTTGTTATTAATATTCAAGAGATCCAAATAAGATATGTATCGTATTTATTATATCTTCCACTACATAGATTTTGGTGTACACAGATCTTTTTGTGATAAAAATTCCATTTTAATTTTGCATAACATGTGG
This sequence comes from Protaetia brevitarsis, assembly GCA_004143645.1. Lineage (NCBI taxonomy): Eukaryota > Metazoa > Arthropoda > Insecta > Coleoptera > Scarabaeidae > Protaetia > Protaetia brevitarsis. The sequence goes on along the minus strand of RXPK01000284.1, from coordinate 1,115,891 downwards.
TGCCATAGAAAAAAAATCTATATTTGACCAACTGTTGTTAGTGATTTTTTTTGATAGGGTGCAATCTGACTGGGAGGAATAAAATTGACGTGGGGGCACAATAGGTCTTTCTGACCGAGTTGCCGTCTTCATTACAAAAAAAAAAACACGAAAAGAAAACTGTTGTCTGCTCCTAAGAAAAAAAAATGGAAGTAAGCTCATGTTACGTTCAGAAAAGTCACAATGTTTCAGTTTATTTAAGAAGTATATTGAAGTTCGCTTTAGCTATTTTTTGGAGTGACTAACCTAGTGGAATATTTTGGGTAAATTAAAAAATGTGACGTTTGTATACTCCCTGATAAACAGACTATACTATTAATTTTTGATCGACCTTCTCTGAAACCATTTTGTTCTTTAGATTCATGTGTATGATATTCCTGTAGATCATCTCATTTATTAATTTTCCATATAATCTACTATGTATACTGGTCTACGTTATATTTCTGTAATTGTTGCAGTCTTCTTACTTGCCTTTTTCTGTATTGTGGATGTAATCCATCCTTCTTTCCATGTTTATGGCACTGGTTGTCTGTTGAGACGTCTTTTGAAAATTTCTGTTAAAATGTTAAATAATTTGTCTGTTCCATTCTTTATCAACTCTGGAGGAATCCTTTCTGCACCAGGAGCATGTTCGTGTTTTAGTAATACTACTCATACAGCCTTCCTTATTCTCCCCATGGCAGTTGTTATTGGGTCGTTAGAAATCTGTATTTCGTTTTAAGATATGGTGTTATATTCTGCGAGCAATGGCTTCTAATAGTTTTGCCATTCTTCTGCTAATTTTGGTTTAATTTTGATTAACGTTTTTTTTTTTTAATTTAATGATTTTCTGGATTTTCGAACTCCTAAGTATCCACCTCTTGACATTTATTATACCAGCTGAACACAGCTCAATCCTCAATATTTTATTATGATTACAACCGGTTTCGACTAATTGCCATCATCAGGGGCGCTGTGTGGATGAAATGACAAATTATAGTATAATATAATCATATGTAATTTTAATGAATTTTATGCTTACCTAAGTTATTAGAGCTAAAGCTACGTCATTTAAGTTAAAATTATCATTGTTTTACGAGCAAATTGAAATAAAATTAAAATTAAAATAAGGCACCACAAACAAACAAATTATAAAATTATTACATATTAAAAATGTTTGAATTCTACTGATTTGTGTATTCTTTATACGAGAGGTGGAATAGATATATGATTGCTGTTTTGTACAATCTCTTTGAAGTAGATAAATTGAAGCAAATAAATTAATTCCTTTAGTAATTCCTCTTTAATCATCTATGATATAATCGCCGTTTCTGGCTTTTCATATATTGAAGTTGTTCCTCCTACCAATGCTTTCGTATGGTCTAAGCTTAATGAATCTTTTAGTGCCTGATGCATACTTTTAATTACTATTTTATTTAGATTTTTGTTATTTATTTCTATATTCCTGTGGGATTTTTTGTCAAATCTCTATTTGTATAGTGCTCATGTTTGGAAGTAAATTGTTATGAAAGTACTCATGTTTGGAAGTAAATTGTTATGAAAGTACTCATGGGATTTGTTGGTTAAATCTCTGTTTATATAGTACTCATGTTTGGAAGTAAATTGTTATGAAAGTACTCATAATATTTTACATTTTGCTAAAGGATTATGATTCGCTTTCGAAGAATGTGGTGTGAGGTATACAACTACTGCCTCGTCGATATTAATTTGACTCTTGTAATTGAAAAGAAGAAAAATTAAGAAATGACATAAATAGGGTCAGATTTTTCATACTCTTGATCTTTACCACGAAAAAATATATAATTCTGGGTTTAGCATTCATAATGTTTAATATCTAGGTATTTGAAAAGTTGCACTTTTAACAGTATATCCTACTTGTTTTTGCCTTCTGATAAAACAAAAAATATTTTGGCTCAAGGAGCTATTCAACCAAAAAGTTCGTTTTTAACTCTACAAGGTGAGTTGAACATGGAAGCATTACTTTGTCTTCTAACGAGCACACCTACGTTTTTTTTTATTTTAGAAGAGCAGTTCGTCATAGTCTTATATGCCACTGCTATGTATGGAAGCATAGTGCGACATTAATTTATTTTGTTCCACTATAAGCATTCTTGTTAAGGAGTGTTTTATTTAAAGGCTATACTAAGAAATAAGTCTAGAAAAAGCTGTGTGCTACGTGATCGAGCCTTAAACTTAAATTTTCTTTTATATTTATCTCAAATATAAATTAAATATAATATTATTTAATTTCAATTCAATATTTGATTATTTGTTCATTCTCTTATCCCTTTATAATTTTGAGTATATTTCCCAATTTTACTTGTAATATATCAAATTATGCATGTATTTCCCAAATATTTTACTTTGAAATGTTATGCATTTTAATTGCACCTTCTAGGAGGAAGGAAGTATTCCTAAATTCTTCCTTTATGAAGTGATCTTTGGTTGCTTCTTAAAATATATTTGAAGTTCGCCTTAGCTATTTGGAGTTTACGAAAAATTGTAAAATTTTTCGTGTAGTTTATTGTTAATCGAACATATTTATTGAATTGGAGAAAAGGTTGTATTGTTGTTTTACTTTATTTTGTTAAGAATCAAAGGGACGGCGACAAAACAATATGAATACGTTCTGAGTGACCAACTGTACTAGTTCTTAGAATGTTTCCTTTGTAATGTCGTATTCTTTACAAAGATTCATTAGATATGGTAAAATTTCCGCCTCTGTATCTCTCAGAAAATATAAAAATTATAGATACCCGTCTATTAAGATCGTCTGAGATGCTTTGATTTTCTTCGGGGAGTACCACAACGCTCTGTGATTGGGCCAATATTATTTACCATACACACTTCCCATTTTTTCGAAGGTTTAGAGTATTGTAATTTCCATTATTTATATAAGATAGCTTTATCTGTGCATTGTCTTGCATTGGATCCTGTTAAAAGCTTGTTAAAATATGTTGAAGTTAGCCTTAGCTATTTGAAGTTTAGGAAAAAATTGTAAAGTTTTCCGTATAGTTTATTGTTAATCGAGCCAGAATAGATAAATATATATTTATTGAATTAGAGAGGAGGTTGCATCGTTTTCTTTTACTTTATTTTATAAGGAATAAAATGAACGACATCAAAACAATATGAATACGTTCTAAGTGACCAACTGTACTAGTTCTTAGAATGTTTCCTTTGTAATGTCGTATTCTTTACAAAGATTCATTAGATATGGTAAAATGTCCGCCCCTGTACCTCTCAGAAAATATAAAAATTATGGATACCCGTCTATTAAGATCGTCTGAGATGCTTTGATTTTCTTCGGGCAGTACCACAATGCTCTGTGATTGGGCCAATATTATTTACCATATACACTTCCCATTTTTTCGAAGGTTTAGAGTATTGTAACTTCCATTATTTATATAAGATAGCTTTATCTATGCATTGTCTTGCATTGGATCCTGTTAAAAGCTTGTTAAAATATGTTGAAGTTCGCCTTAGCTATTTGGAGTTTAGGAAAAATTGTAAAGTTTTCCGTATAGTTTATTGTTAATCGAGCCAGAATAGATAAATACATATTTATTGAATTGGAGAGGAGATTGCATCGTTTTCTTCTACTTTATTTTATAAGGAATAAAATAGACGACATCAAAACAATATGAATACGTTCTAAGTGACCAACTGCAGTAGTTCTTAGAATGTTTCCTTTGTGATGTATTTTTTTACAAAGATGCATTAGGTATGGTAAAATTTCCGCATCTGTACCTCTCAGAAAATATAAAAATTATGGATATCCGTCTATTAAGATCGTCTGAGATGCTTTGATTTTCTTCGGGGAGTACCACAAGGCTCTGTGATTGGGCCAATATTATTTACCATTTACACTTCCCATTTTTTCGAAGGTTTAGAGTATTGTAACTTCCATTATTTATATAAGATAGCTTTATCTATACATTGTCTTGCATTGGATCCTGTTAAAAGCTTGTTAAAATATGTTGAAGTTCGCCTTAGCTATTTGGAGTTTAGGAAAAATTGTAAAGTTTTCCGTATAGTTTATTGTTAATCGAGCCAGAATAGATAAATACATATTTATTGAATTGGAGAGGAGGTTGCATCGTTTTCTTTTACTTTATTTTATAAGGAATAAAATGAACGACATCAAAACAATATGAATACGTTCTAAGTGACCAACTGTAGTAGTTCTTAGAATGTTTCCTTTGTGATGTATTTTTTTACAAAGATGCATTAGGTATGGTAAAATTTCCGCATCTGTACCTCTCAGAAAATATAAAAATTATGGATATCCGTCTATTAAGATCGTCTGAGATGCTTTGATTTTCTTCGGGGAGTACCACAAGGCTCTGTGATTGGGCCAATATTATTTACCATTTACACTTTCCATTTTTTCGAAGGTTTAGAGTATTGTAACTTCCATTATTTATATAAGATTGCTTTATCTATGCATTGTCTTGCATTGGATCCTGTTAAAAGCTTGTTAAAATATGTTGAAGTTCGCCTTAGCTATTTGGAGTTTAGGAAAAATTGTAAAGTTTTCCGTATAGTTTATTGTTAATCGAGCCAGAATAGATAAATACATATTTATTGAATTGGAGAGGAGATTGCATCGTTTTCTTTTACTTTATTTTATAAGGAATAAAATAGACGACATCAAAACAATATGAATACGTTCTAAGTGACCAACTGTAGTAGTTCTTAGAATGTTTCCTTTGTAGTGTCATATTTTTTATAAAGATGCGTTAGGTATAGTAAATCTTCCGCCTTTGTACCTCTCAGAAAATATAAAAATTATGGATATCCGTCTATTAAGATCATCTGAGATGCTTTGATTTTCTTCGGGGAGTACCACAACGCTTTTTGATTGGGCCAATATTATTTACCATTTACACTTCCCATTTTTTCGAGGGTTTAGAGTATTGTAACTACCATTATTTATATAAGATTGCTTTATCTATGCATTGTCTTGCATTGGATCCTGTTAAAAACTTCTTAAAATATGTTGAAGTTCGCCTTAGCTATTTGGAGTTTAGGGAAAATTGTAAAGTTTTCCGTGTAGTTTATTGTTAATCGAACCAGAATAGATAAATACATATTTATTGAATTGGAGAGGAGGTTGCATCGTTTTCTTTTACTTTATTTTATAAGGAATAAAATGAACGACATCAAAACAATATGAATACGTTCTAAGTGACCAACTGAAGTAGTACTGAAGTAGTTCTTAGAATGTTTCCTTCTTTGTAATGTGGTTTTTTTTTACAAAGATGCATTAGGTATAGTAAATCTTCCGCCTCTGTAGTTATCAGAAAATATAAAAATTATGGATGTCCGTCTTTCTGGATCTAAAATATAGTTTAATGGTCCATAATTTTTTATGGATCTATAACCTCTAAAGAATAAATTGTGTCTTCTTTCATTTATACTAATTCTATTTGCATTGGAGTTTTATCTAAACGAAAGTAACACTTTCTAAGATATACGAAATTTAAAAAAAAGATAATTTCATGTTGTTATAAAGCGACACCTCAGAGTGTTTTTAAATTGGATTCATGGAGAAGTGAAATATGTGCAAAATGTAATAATCGATTCCTAAAAAATGTTTTCCTACTTTCAATGCATAAAAAACAATAATAACATATTGTAATATATATATAAATAACATTTTAGGCGCCCAAAAACTTTTTGTATACATAAATCTAAACAAAGACCTTGTATATATTGTACGCAACTGACAAAGGGCTAACTCCTTGCCTAGTTTCATTGGTGGCTTTAGTTTGGATTCCTTGACTTTGGCAAAAGCTCAAAGTCTTGCATGTCTTGATCGTCTTCGGGGAGTACCACAAGGCTCAGTGATTGAGCCAATATTATTTACCATTTACACTTCCCACCTTTTCGAAGATTTACAGTATTGCAACTTCCTGCATATGCTGATGGTATTCTTATAATATTACTCATTCCACTTTTTCTAATGAAGAATTGTGGTTGATCGCATTTATGCTACGGACCTTCATTATTTATACATGATTGCTCATCCATGCATTGTCTTGGGTTGAATCCTGAAAAGTCTGGAGACACATTGTTTGGTTCCAAAAGAAAACCGTGATGGCATTCCTAATGTACTGAATGTGAGACTGGATGGCGCTAAGTTACTTATTGTACAAAATATGAAAATTATTGGTCTTATAATAGACAATATGCACAAATATCGATTGCAGATATCGAACTGTATTCGGAACGTTTATATAACCATATCCCTGTAGACCAGAAGAGAAAAATAAATATTCAATGAATTGCAGGAAGGGTTGCATCGTTTTCATTTACTTTATTTTATAAGGAATCAAATGGACGACATCAAAACAATATGAATACGTTCTAAGTGACCAACTCTAGTAGTTCTTAGAATATTTCCTTTGTAATGTAGTATTTTTTTTACAAAGATGCATGTCTTGATCTTCTTCTGGTAGTACCACAAGGCTCTGTAAATAGGCCAATACTATTATAATATAACATTTACATTTTTGACTTTTTCGAGGGTTTACAATATTTTTTCATTACTAGTATATCCTCTGCTCTATTTCACGTTTTAGATTCTTCAGTATTATACGGTTACTTATCCCGAAAAGTTTCAGGTCCTAAGAACGGTGTTTCGGTCAATTTTTTTGCAAGTATATCCGTTGTTTCATTTGCATTCACTCCTGTGAAGGGTTATTTTGTTCTTTTTGCTTAGCTTAATTTCCCTAGACAATTTTAGAGCTGGTTAGGTATGTACTCAGTACATTGATAGCTGCATACCTATCAGATATAATGATAATCTCCTGCTTCCGGTAACTTCTATTAATATTGAACTGGATATATGTTCAATAGTGTGTATTTATAAGATTTAATTTATATATAAGATACCTAGTTATTTACCCAAGCTTTCAAAATACGTGATTTTAGGACCATGTATTCTTGAAGATGGTCTTTTAATTGAAATTATCTCATGAAGTTGAATCGTTTTGACATGTTATTCCAGGACATGTTCCAGCTTTGATTACCTTGATTATCGTTCAGTCCTTGTTCGTTTTTGCTGCGTCTTCCATCACAATATGGAGAGGGGTATGATCCAGTACTACCTTGATTGCTGCTGTTGGGCAGGCTCTTGTAGCCCTAGTCATACATAGGCATGTTAATTTTTGCACTTTAGAGGTGGCCAGACTAGTTCTTTTGTTTCAATTTAGTGATGTTTCACTACAGCCAAAGCAGTATTTTTGGATTGCATACCCCGTTTTTTCCTGCAAAGTTTTTGCACAGGGGCCTGCAAAGTTTTGCACAGGGGCCTGCAAAATTTTGCACAGGCGCCTGCAAAGTTTTTTGCCTCATTGGTTACTTCAAGTTCATGTTTATTCAAAAAAAAATATTGTCTAGGATAAGGCCTATGTATATTAAACCTTGTTCTTACTTTGTGAATGTCACTAAGGTATCTTAGTGGAGTTAACATTAACTCCTACCTATTGACACCAAAACAAAGCCATTGAAAATAGAACCAATCCGAAACAAAATATCGAATCTAAAATTTTTCCTTTAATTTAAAACTGAACTGTAACGAACCAGACAGTATCTGAACTGTGCGAGTATTGCAGAGTTCAGAAATATAATATGATGCAACTTTGAAAGCAATTTCTTCAACAGTGCCAGAATTTATCGGAATGAAAATACGATGCATTCTGCACCCAAAAGACAAACAACTTCCTAAGTACTCCTGTATTAATTGTTAATCCGTTGTATAATTTAAATGTTTCATGAATTCTTGGACTTTCCACAGTAATTCTAAACATGAATATAAAGTATTTTTTAGCAGCCTTAGACACCATTAAGTTATATTTAATGAAATAGAATATGATATCATTACATGCATTGGATAATAGAATTTCGTTCTCTCCTTAAAATGTGTAGTACATATTCATCTAATCGCAATGTTCATTGTATATGCCGTAGCATGCATGAGCAAGTGTGATATTTTTTGTGACCAAATTCAAGGTTGACGAATATCACCTCAAAATATAGCAGATTGTAAAGTCCGAAGTTTTCTATCTATAATGCTTCATCCACCATCCATTTTGGAAGTATCAAATTTTGCGATGTGATTTATTGTAGCTTGAAACATTCTATTGTATCTCTGTTGTTTATTAAATCTATTTATGACATCGTTATTACTTATTTGTTTCAAGGATGTTGACAGCCTACAGAAAAGATGGAATATATGATTCTCGTTAATTTGTTTTCTGGTAATATGTGATTTTCAATTTTCTCTTTTGGGCGATTTTTTAAATTTGAAAGTGCCTAATATATACTGCGTTTATAAAGTTATCTGAATTTGAATCAGATGGTATCTTTACCTTACACAGTATTTGAGGTACATCTGGCTCTTGTTATAAGTTCAATATTTTTTTAAAGCACTTTATTTACGATTACTGGATTCTCACAGCATTATTATTAAGTTGTTATATTGATATGTTATTCAAAGAAAGCCATTGTTTTTAGTGCTTGAATTTGTTTTCTACATTCTTAAAATCCTCATAATTAATTCAACTCATATTAATTGCAATATTTCATAACGAAATACTCGTAAGCATTACTTCATTGACCAGGCGGAGAACCTAGTAGATCCTAGTACATTCTGGTGCGCAGTTTTATTAATACTAACCTATAAAGGATGCTGGATAGTTTGGTCTGGAGTGGAGGAAGCAGATTGGGCTAGAGAAGGTGTGGCATTCATAGTTTCACCAAATAGATTGAAGGAGATAAGTGAGGAAAGATATATTCACGAGAGAATATTGACGGTGAAAATAAATATGTTAGAAGAAGAAATGTGGTCAATTATAGTAACATACGGAGTGAATGAAGACGCAAGAAAAGAAGAAAAGGATGAATACTACAACAACCTGCAAAACGTGATAGACGATCAGGACGATAGTATATTAATTATGGACGATCTGAGTGGAAGAGTAGGGAACCAGAACAAAGGGATAAAGAAAATAATGGGGAAAGAAGGTGAGAAGGTTAGAAATAATTGGGATATTGGAAAATGAAACCCACTAGTATAGCAGCGTTGATGTATGCCGATGATATGTGGTATTGGCAGAGACGAAGAAAACCTGCAACATAATATAAACATCTTAAATGAAGAACTTAAAAAAATTAATATGAAAATAAATACAGATAAGACAAAGAGTATGATAGTGGCAAAAGAGAAAACAAAACATAACATTAAAATAAACGGACAAATAATTGAATAGATCAACGAATACAAGTACCTTGGGACGATAATTGCAGCCAATGGAAAGATAGACAAAGAAATAGATGAAAGGATGAAGAAGGGTGGAAAAATATATAATACGATGAAAAGGACATTCCTAGGAAAAAAAGAGGTGCAAAAGAATGTTAAAGTCGATGTAATAAATAAAATAGTAAGGCCAATGCTGATGCACAGGTGCGAATCCTGGACGCTAACCGAAAAACATAAATCCAGAATTAATGCCATGGATATGAGATTCCTAAGAAAAGTAGAAAATAAAACGAGAAAGATAGAATCAGGAATGAGAAAATAAGGAAGAATTGGGAATGATACCAATGCGAATGAAAATAGAAGAAGGGCAGCTAAGATGGTATGGACATATTTGTCGAATGTCAGAAGAAAGAATAACTAAGAAAATTTATGAAACTAAAATATCTGGGAAAAATACAAGAGGAAGACCAAGAAGAACATGGAACGATGAGATAAGGGAAGCATTGATCGAGAGAGAAATGAATTGGCAATATTGGCATGAGGTAAGAGAAACAAAAGACCGGCAAAAGTGGAGAGAGAAGATAAGGGCAGGAAATTAACCTCAACCTTGAAATGACCTCGAAATGATCAGTGTTGATAATTTCCTTAATTCTTCTTGGTTAAATTTGATTACACAAGAAGAGCATATTGGGCAATATATTTTATATTCAAGCCCATTATAATTGTACATTTCAAACCAACTTACCTAGTGCAGTTTATAAAGGTGTATCTCTTCATCCCAAATATTTTGCCTACTTATTGATCTCAGATGATCTAGTGGCTTATCGAAATGTCGATATTCAAGCGGAACGAAACATGTTGCTAAATATAATATAAATGGGAAAAGCTGACTTACTGTAACAAATTTCTGGGGAATTTTTTCAAAGAAAAATTTATCCCAAGTAGGATTTGAACCATGCACCCACCGTTCTCCGGACGGCCGCTCTAACCAATTGAGCTATTGGGACTATGCCGAATTCAAACCTGTGATTGTCGATATATATTTGTATTAGTACACGTTGCTAAATATTCAGAACTTCTAATAAATAGGGAAAAGAGTGTTTGAACCTCTAATTGAACATTTATTAGGAGCTGTATACATATGAGAAGACAGGTATTTTTATGAGTTCATCAATCCAAATTCAAATGACGTCGTTTGATGTCATTATAATTTGCCAAGCAAGTCTTTTACGGTTGCACGATTTATAAAAGTTTATAATTGCAAATCTGTTGATTGCAATTATTTCGCATACTTAGTGAATTCTAATGATCAACAATTTACCGAAAATTTGCGTTGAAGCTTTACTAAGTACTGCTTCTAATAAACAGAGAAATAAATATTTGGGCATATATTATATCTTATCCATTTAAAAAGTATTATTATCTAAATCCTTTAACCAAGTTGGATTGGCAATCATTGGTTATGTCTTCATAGGTGTATCAACACATAATTTAGAGACTGATGGATGATATAACCTCTTCGAGTGCAAGGAGAATTACTTTTAATATTAAAACAAATGGAAAATAGTTTTCATCTAAATTTGAATGGAAAATATAGCATTTTGGTCTTTCAATTTTTATCCTATAAGTATCCTTAAAAGGCTTGTAGCGATGGTTCAAACTTTCTTAATCGTTCGATCTATTAGAAATTAAAGAGGTATCCTAAATTGAAAATTTGGTGCAATTTCAACTCTCCATCTGGACTTCCAATTATGCTTTATACATTTAAAAATATTAATATCTAAATCCTTTAATCAAGTTGGATTGTCAATCATTGGGTATATTTCTTTATAGGTATATCAACTCGTAATTTGGAAATAGATAATGGATGATATAACCTCTTCCAATACAAAGAGAATGACTTTTAATATTGAAACAAATCAAATACAGTTTTCATGAAAATTTGAATGGAAAGTATATTTTTGCCTATTCACATTCTTAAAAGGTTTGTAAGCATGGTTCAAATAAAAAGGCATGTAGAATCGAAAGTAAAATTCGGTAGATTTACAACTTTCCTTGCCTGAAATCCAGATTCAAATGAAGTCCTTTAATACTATTTTAATTTATCAAGCAACTTTCATTGTGAGCTTTGTTACAACCTTTTACAGCTGTACGGTTTGAAATAATTAATCCATTAATTCTTTCAACGTTGGTAACACAAAAAGTACCTTTTAGTTCAAATGTCAACAAACAATATGTTCGAAATTTCTGTCATTTAGAGTATAGAGTAATTAAAGCGCAGATAAGCGATATGCTTATATGCGCTTTAATTAATTAAGCTTTACTTCACCATCCATTGCATAAGGACATATTGTTTTTAATTTGTAGATACAGAAGATTTGTTTGTAATCACGTTCTACCAACAATATTCATAGAGCATTCATACTTTGGTGCTGTGCCAATTAACAAATAAAATTGCGATATTTAGATTTTCTTCAAGAGCAAGGTGGCATACTATTTCCTCTTCCACATGTATTTCTTATTTTGCTTCTGGAATAATTATTGTGCTATATTAAGTTAGATTAGCATTGGGGTGGTAAGTTTCACCCCAACTTTTGCAGATCTAACATCTACCACATGTATTTCCTATTCTGCTTCTGGAATAATTATTTTGCTATATTAAGTTAGATTAACATTGCCCCATTTACCTTTGCAGATCTAATGTAATCTCCTTTTTCCTAAATGACGCTCTCTAATTTGGTCCTCTTATTTAGGCTTATCATCTTTGAGAGCGGCTTCTTTGTGTAGCTACTAGCTGTGGGGTTCTTCACACCCATTACTAGAAATCTTACCCCCGCCAGGCCTTTGCATTGGCGCAGCATACGAACTGGTGTTTCTTCCTCCTCTTGGCAGAATCTGCATGTTGCGTCATCTGCCAGGCTTATGCTGTACATATGCCTATTTAGTCTACAGTGACCAATCAGCAGATCTACTATCATTTTGACAGTCTACCTGTCTTTATTCATTAGATCCCTTGTAAATTCTTCATGCCTCTGTTCTTTTAGGAACTCTTTTGCCTGTCTCTGCCCCGGTGATTTTTGCCACCACTCTCTGGACTCTCTGATTATGTATCCACTCATTGATGGATTTTTTAATTTGCGATTTGGTAGTGCCGAAAGAGGGGCCAGCTCAGTCCCAAATCAGCTTAGAATCCGCACTTACGAAACTAATCGCTTTAAGTGTGGACTGACTGTCAGAGAAAATAGTAACACTTTTACCTGGCTCGGTAGATCTTTCTATTTCTCATACACAGTGGTGGATTGCAGCAACTTCAGCTTGGAACACCGCTGTGTCTTTGCTGAAGCTTAGCGAAAGAGCATCTTGCAGAAGTGAAACTTAAGCTCTACATCCTAAATATTCCTCTTCGCAGAGTTGCAAAAAAAAGGAGAAATGAGCAATTCTTTTATCGATTTACAATGACCTCAACGCCTTTTTTTAGTTCCTCATTTATTCTCATATCCTTGGAATTTGTAGTTATTCCTAATTTGCATATCGCGAAAAACACCTATTAGGTAAACTCTTTACCACGAGATAATCGTTTTTGTTTCTCTCTGCTTCACATAATTTTCCATAAAGTGTTGCAGCATTTCTTATAATCAGAAAGAATCAAAAAGAAAAATTAACATTGTTGGGTTGGGAGACAATCGAAGTTGTATATGCTCAACCTTACACTTTTTGGCAGCTAGACGTATTTCCACACATTTTTCTTTTGTTAGACAATTTTATCAAGTTGTAAGCATTTTATTTATATTTATTTCTGTTAAACTTATATGCGTATTGAAGTATTGTCAAGTGATCTCTTTTAATTGGTTTTTCAAATCCAACGTGCGTTTTTATATTCCCAACATTTATTTGCCGGCCCAAGAAGATCATGTTCAGATCTCTTCTTAAAATTTGTAGATACCGCCAAGCTAAGTAGGTCTTGAAGGATCATGTTGCTGTGTCACTTATATATACATGTTGTTCAACTAATAAAACATATTTTTATTGTATTTTGATCGCAATATGATCTCTTTTGAATGCCATATTTTCTTTCAATTTAATAGTTTCCGAAATTCTGTTCCTTTAAGAATAACGCTTTAAATGTCGAAGCGATATGGTTACTTCTTCCATCATCTGCCAGAAAAGGAAATGTCTCTTTTTCTGCATTAACTACATGTAGATAAGCTTTAAGCCTTACTATTAGTAGCATGATTGATGATAGCATTTTGAAAGCCATTTTATGACAGCCTCAGACCTTTTTTTATCTAATCTTCATTTGTTTTATTCATTAAATCGTATCAGTACCTAGTATAGTATTCTAAAATCCTATAGTGATCTATATAGATCTCTAACTGGTTTATAGCAGTCATTTTTCCAGTTCATTTCTGCATTACCAAAACCTGCTTAACCTTTTGCATTTACACAGGATGTGGTATGTTATCTCTATTATCCTATTAATCAAACTTATTACCTCTCCTTGTGTAGTGTTTTTGGATGCTCCTAGAACAGATTCTGGGATTATCATTTCCTTCGATTCACAAACGTGCAGGCGTTCATTCAGTAGTCGTAGATATTTCTTCAAATCAGTTTTGGGTTGATTAATGTCCTCAATATGGCTTGGCCATCCATTGCAATGTAGATCCGTTTCTTTTTGGGAAACCCTTCTGTTACGTGATGCAATTTTTCATATACATCTTCTTTAAAGGAAGTCGCATATTTTTCTAGTGGAATCATGGCATTGCCAAATTCATTATAAATGTTGGTTTCAGGTCTTATTCTTGGTTTTCGATGCGTCTATAAACTAGATCAATTCGTCGAATCTATCTCTGGAGCTGGATTGATTCCAGCTTTCTTGAACCATGTTGAATAGATATGCCAGAACCCCTAATCTTACTCCCAAAAGATTGTTTTCCCATTGAAGTCATAAGTCGCCTTTAAGCATTTTTGAATTCACCTGCGAACCCTTTTGAGTGGTTACATGTTTTTCAATAAAATGCAGACCATGTAAATCGAACCTTGTCATCTACCCAAAATCATAAGATGTAATGGAATCGTTACTGTTCTTCTTAACTAGTTTCTATTCGGTAATGATTTCAAAACTTATATTTTCTTAATGCTCAGCAAATGCTTTCTTGTCTCCGGACTAAAAATATTCTCTTTCTGTTTTCCTTTCTATTTTGGGTTTGTGCAGCAATCCATTTATGGTATTTCCTATTTTAAAATGCAGAAACGTGTTTGTGGGAAGTGGCTTAATCCACTTTCACATATAACAACTGTTTCTTTTAAAGCCACAAATGTAAGTGTATTTAGTTAATATATTTAAAAATGTTGATTCTTCAAAACGGAATCGAAATCATTTAAGCACACGTACTTACGAAAACCTCCATTCTTCTTCTTAAAATATTGCAGTTCCGCTTATCTTTCAAACCGATTTATATTTTCCAAAAATGAATCAACATTCGCTTCAGTGGGACTGCGTGAGTTTGCGACTGGGGCCGTTCTCAAAGGCTGATTTTTCGACTTTAACTTCATCCTTCGTGGGAGAAGTTGAACTTCAACAGAGATATGCTTAATTTAGAACTAAAAGTTTCGGTTGCCTAAACGAATAATGCGACACTTTCAATATCACCAAGTGATCTTCCTTTCTCACAATCGAAGCATTATACGACCATGTCAATTAATACTTCTACTCTCTTTAAACAATCTTTATATTTATATTTATATTTATTTTTAATGGTGACTTTCGATTGCCATTTGGAAGTTGAATTATCGGAATATGTCACGTATGTTTTGTTAAATTTTTGCGGAGGTGTCTCACTCCGAACGATGTCATTTTTTCCGATTTGTCAACGTGTCACAATTTCTTTATAGTACACACATCGAAATAATCTAAAAGGAACAAGTAAGAAAATGCGTTTCTGCTCCACATAGTTGAATAATTGTTTGTTATATATGAAACTATAATTCGACCATAACATTTCTTGTTTACTTTTGGAAATAGTTAAAAATACTTAGTGAGAAATATCTGTTTATTCAGAAATAATTTTCAAAATTAATAATTTTGGCAACTGGTGAAGATGGGATACCTGCGTCTTTGTTGAAATCGTGCTCGGATATGCGATCCCTCTGGTTCACATCATAAATACATTTATTTATTTACTATTAGGTTTCCCATAAGTGGGGATATAACTCCCTCCTGTGGACATCTTCGGGTCGTACTTAAATATATAACATAATTGAATTTTTGTCTTAAAAATATAATTCTAATAACAGTTTAGCGAAATTAATTAATTGTAAATTATGAAATTATGTCCAACATCATTCCTCTTAGATATATGAACAAATTTATCAAGTATACAGTTTTACAATTCCATATATCAAGGTCTGTTTGACCAGAAATGTATGCACCCATTCACCTTCACAAGCGGAGCACGAGCAACACTGTGTCCGAAGCAGACACTATAAAAGTCCACACGCTAATTTCTTTCTAGAATAGATATTCATTGAAACTGTAAAAACTGTTATTTATTAAAAATGTATAAGCCATTTTCAATATGTTACGCTTGCCGGCTTGGCTTTTGATTACTCTTAGAAAAAGCATTATAGGCGATCAAGGGTTTATAATACGCGCCCTGCTCATACAGTTTTAATCTGTACTTAGGCACCACAATATCATCGCAATGCCTCGTGGTCATCCCAATTGAAAGGCCCTTATTGTGAACGTAGAGTTCCTTGTTGTTTAGATAAAAGGAAATCAATCTTAAAATATACAAGCAAGGGAGTGGTAATATGTTAAGCGACTTAAACAATGGTTTGCACGATGGGCACTAGGTGTATGAAGCATACATCTTATAATCCTTTTCTGAACAATGAAGACTCTCCGAGAGCAAGCTGAAGTTCCCCAAAAAATTATACACTATGCCAATCTCGATTGGACATGGCTAAAGTAGAAAGTCTTTAGTGCGTGAATATTAACATAATCACGAATTTTATAGATCGCATAACAATACTGATACAGTTCTTTGGATAAATTAGTAATTTGTAAATCCCAAGTCAACCCAGTATCCAAAATTACACCCAAAAATCTTACTTGGTTAGTTTGTTGGATTTCGCCTGTTTCCAGGTATAATTCATCACCACCGGTACCAAAAGGCACGACACTAGACTTACTGATATTCAGCTGCAAACTATTCAGGTCGCTCCAGTCATTCATAATTTCTAAAATCGCTCCCACAGTTTTTAAAATTTCCTCCATTAGTTGTTGATATAATTCTTCAAATCGTTAGCATAAATCAAAAAAAGTAGAGGACCCAAAATTGAACCCTTAGGTACTCCCTGTGTCAGTGATGAAATTGGCGAGAAAGCGCTAGTTAAGGTATTGTTTCGAATAGCGGGTACACACACACAATGACTCCTGCCAAAGAGCTACGATTTTATCAGCATCAAAGAAATATCCCGCACCCCGTATCTCTCCAGTTTATCACACAATACCTGATAATTAACAGTGTCGAAAGCCTTACTAAAATCGAAGTAAATGCCACATACCTTCTCCCGTGTGTCAACTGAAGATAGAATTTCCTGCAAACACCTACAACACGCTTTCTCACATGACGTCCCCGGTAAAAATCCATAGTGTGATGCGCTAAACAAATTGATACTGATAAAAAATCATATACACGCAAGTAAATTAATTTCTCAAATATTTTAGAGAAAGATGATAAAACAGAGATTGGTCTGTAATTGTTTATGTCACTCCTATCCCCCTTCATGCTTCCAGTACCGGAGGAAATGTTATTGCCGACAATGTGTCAAGAGATGTTAATACCACACACATAAAAAAAAATGTTCAATTTAAAGAAATTTTACTTAAGTTGAGAATATCACTGTTTCATATATACGCAAATAAATATATTCTTGAAACAAAAATAATGTTCATTTAATTTTTAAGAAAAAATATCTTAATCCAAAAAAAAAATCGTTATTGAATTAAATAAAACTTACTATTAGTTGACACATTGCAGTCTCAGCTTAAGTATATAGATATCTTAGTACAAGAATATTTTTCATTGAATGAAGCTTCATTTTCTTGTAAAGAAATTTGAATTGTACTCTAAAGAAGAAGTACTAAAAGTGTACTTCTTCTTTAGAGTAAAATTCAAGAGATTACCTTTGGTTGGAAAAAAAAGACTTTTACTTGAACTAAATATTTGTTATTTTGAAAGAAGATTATACTCAAAAAACTGAAGCAAGATTTTTCCTGCAGATTTTTGTACATTAAACTTCTTAGGTCTTGGAGAACCAGAATGTCTCAGATCGATTGTTGTTTTGCTTCTAGGTCGTAGAAATGTACTCAAATCTCATCCATAGTAACAATATGGCTTAAGAAGTCTGCATCTTTTTCAAACCGAGCACAGATCGAACGCGATGCTTCCATCCTTGCGCGCTTCTGGTCAACATTTAGATATCTGGGGATCCATTTTGCAGAAATTTTTCTCATGTTCAAATCGACGCGAACAATATGATATACTCAGTACCATATTCGTTTTAGCCCAATTCGACGGTCAGACAAAATCATGCCATGAACTGCATCAATATTCTTGGGGGCGGACACAGAAACTGGCCTTCCCCATCAGTGTGAAAATTTACCCCTTTTGAAGCTCGCAATCCAATTTTTTTATGGCCGCATACGCAGGACATTGATCGGCAAGCGTATTAAGTATATCTTCGTAATTCTGCTTACCTCTTAACTCCTTCCAATACAGGTACTTGATGATGGCTGATACTCCATTTTTCGATTTTCACCATTTCGGTCGATATCCTTTTTTCAAATTTTATTGCGCAACTTTGGTTTGACTTTTTGGCGCGAAACTTTACACTGAAACTTCTAATATATTATTTTTCGTTGCTATGGTATCGCAATATTTTCTTTAACCACAGAACCAGTCTAGGCTAACTAGAAACCAATGCATCCTCTTATAGCTAGCAAATAAAGGTTTGTCGCCTAGTTTACTTTGATGTGCGTAAATTATAAACTTTCAATACTTATTACGTGTTATTTATTACATTTAGGGCTACATAGGTTTCGTTTTGATCAACCATATTTAATCATTGGAAGATTGAGTAGCAAATTTAGTTACATTACTAACCATTTTTTTTCAGGTCCACACCCGCCCATTGACACAAAAAACAACCATTCTTTTGCATTGTTCTTTGGGTACTTTTCCTATAATGAATAGATTAGATTAATTTTGCCTCCTGAATTAAATCTATCATTCACAAAATCTGCTCCTTTACGTAGCTCTCTGTTCTAAGTTCTCCGAGTTTAGTAGTAGAAATCTTGTCCTTGTCAGGGCATCGTGTTGGCACAGAACGCAGTGTGCAGTTTCGTCTTCCACTTGGTAGATGTTATACATTCATTCATTAAAGTTAGGGTGGGCACTTAATGTCCGGGCACTTGAGCTAGGTGCTCATTGTACCATCCTATTAATTCTCTTATTTCCACTCGAGCAGCTTGATGTTCTCTATAAAGCCCAGTATCTTGCCCAGTGGGAACTTGGGAATCTTCGAGGGCTCCAATAAATCTCTCCCGAAATATTTCTGCCTGAGTACCATCAGTTCCTCACATGTGCAGATTACATGTAAACTCGTTTCCTCCCGTAGTTCGCATCTTCTACACCACGATTCGCTTACCCGGCCTGTGCTGTATAGATGCTTTTTCAGGGGACAGTGCCCAGCTACCAACTCAGTAATGGTTTTAACTTCTTTCTTACTGGGACTGAGTAGGTTATCAGAGAAACTAACAACCCCATCCCCTATCAGCGCTTTGGTATAGAGTTGACCTTCAATCGACCTCCATTTCTTCGTACTTTCTTTTCTAACCAGGTCCAGGTCTCCCTCCTTGCGGAATCCTTAGTAATCCCACATACGGGCTCTGGACCCATGAAGTGTCTCTTAGAGCCCGCCTTGGCTAGTTCGTCGGCTATTACATTGCCAGATATTATGCGTATGCATAACATGTCCTCTGCGAGGTCTGTGACTATGCATATGCTTACAGAAGTTTGGGAGGCGTTGGTACATAGAAATGGTTATTACATCGTCCCCAATTATTGCCTCGGGATGGTAGCTATTGCTGATTTATTTCATTGTGTTTGCTTGTAATTACACTTAATTTATGAAAAGTTCAATAATTACAATTCATCCGAAACTTTATGCCCAACTTAAAGCTACTACACCAGGCTACCTATTCTAAGTACTATATGGATTCCATAACAATTGAAATGTTCCTATTCTAATAAAACAATTTGTTATTATGTTAGCATTCGCCCAAGAGCAAGGGAAACCACGAAAAACCTTACTTTGGGAGCAGAACCTTCTTTTCTCTTTGAAAGAGATAGTCTCCACGTCCTTTCAATTCAGACAGCTCTGCTGCCTCAAGGTAGCTCTTCAATCTATGCTGATTTTTATCTCCACCTAAATTTTAGTGCTGCTTCAATTTTGTAGATACTTACTCATTGAGGTGGTGGCGAATAAATATTTCTTCCAAGCTATTATTCAAGATCACACATTTTGAAAAATATTTTCTTTTTTATATACCTATACATTTTTTTTTTTTTTGTAAAAGAGAGACTACGAAAACTTTGTCAAATTCTTCTTTTCCTGATTAAAATGAATCTAAATAAGGGTAAACACATTTCCAATTAGAGAATATTTTGGATTGGTTGGAACAACACTATAATGCTTTTATCACTTACAGCGTCCATATCTTCAATTTCCGTCTGAGGAAAGATATTTTTCTTATCTATCTCAAGAATAATAATCTCAAATAATATATAATAATTAAAGTTGGTTATGATTAATAAATTTCTCGTTTATAAATATCATCAAATAATATTAAACATTAAATTTTATGTTACTTGTGATTTAGAATTCAAATGACTTGTTAATTTGTCTATGCCGATATATTTATACTCAACAGAAGACTTCTATAACTTGAGTATGCTTAAATTTTGTAGTTTATGTTAATTCACAATCTAATGATACAAATTTTTCATGTGAATTTACTCTTATTTGTAGAAAGTACTAATAACCTCTATCATTAAATATCGACTAAAAATTGTTTTATACTCCATTGTATCCACTGAGTAGGTTTGTTCCATAATATCCCAATTCTTTAGACTGAGTTTTTTTTTAAACCTTATTTGCAAAGCTTGTCCCAACGATTTGCTAAGTAATAGACTGCAATGGTGATAATATTACAAAAAGACAAATCAGTCAAGTACTTTTGTTCTGGATCTCATCTTCATTACTTGTTTATGTAAGCCCGCAAATACTTTTTTGTAGTAAATCTGCAAAGATCTATTATAATCTAAACCGTCATGATGTGCTTTGATTTTTTTCAATGACGTTTTGAAAAAACACGTATTTCTTCTTGTAAACATTGGTGTAATTTGAGCTCAGCAATTTGTAACCTCTTATAGGGAATGGGATTGAGACGCGAATTTTTCAACAGATGAAAAAATAACTGAAGTCAATTTACTCTTCATAAGAAATACCTATATTAGATTCCAAACAGAAAGGGGATTTAAGCCAAAAGGATTTTATATACCTACCAAGTTGAGAAGCTTGAGAATAATGTAGGAACAGTATATTATGTAATCATCAAATAGGTGATCCATCTTTAGCGTCTTTTTTAATGATGAAATTGTTTTTTTGATCAGCACATATCTAGAATTTTGTTCTTCAGCCTTAAGAAAGCTAGGCAAATCCTTTCAAAAATCCTATTATTTATTTCAATTTTGTTTGATTTAAACTAATATCCTAATAGACGCTATCCCGATAAGCGTTCTTTAGAAAATTTGCTGCAAGTATTCCGTGGTTCAGGAAATGTGTGCTACAAGAAAACAGAATGACAAAAACCGATTACCGGAAATGAAGGAAATAAAATTTTAGTAGAATCTCTTGCTGAAAATCCCCATACAAGTCAGCGAAAAATAAATAAAACCACAGGGATAAGCAGAGGGAGCATCAGAAGAATTATAAAAATGAACAAATTTTACCCATACCACAAACAATTGCATCAAGAACTTTTGGAACTAGATTACGATCGGCGGCTTGAATTTTGTTTATGGGTTCTAGAAAAGTGTGGAGATGACGAACATTTTCTCGATTATCTATTATTTTCTGATGAGTCAACTTTTCATAACAACGGATTAGTTAATAGGAATAATTTTCATTATTACAATGACGAGAAGCCCAATTTCTTTAGAACCCTAAATTGTCAACATCCATGGTCTGTTAATGTGTGGGGCGGAATAGTTGGAAAGCACGTGATAGGGCCATACTTTCTTGATGGTCACTTAAATGGTGCCATGTTGCTACAAATAATAAAATATAACTTAGCAATACTTTTGGAAAATATACCTACTAATATTCGAGACTTTGGTTGCAATTATGCAGTGTCCTGCGCACTTTCAAATAAGTGTTCGAGATGAATTAGATAGGCAGTATCCCAATAGGTGGATAAGCCGCGAAGATCCATAGAATTGGCCAGCAAGATCTCCAGACCTAACGAGCCCAGATTTTTTTTATGGAGATATATTAAAAATATTGTTGACATCACCAACCACACCCGAAAATATGAAACAACGAATAAGAACGGCGTTTCGATCTAGAACACCAAATGTTTTGAGTAATGCTGAAGACTCATTTCAAGAAAGAGTACGCCTCTGCATTGAAAACTATGGCCATCATTTTGAAACTTTTAAAAATTAGCAGTTTTAACATATCAATTTATCCGTTTTAATAAATTACATTTCTGAAGTTTACTTAGTTATGACTCTTAATTAGTATGTAGCAAAGTCAGTTGTAGAGTTAGGCTGATAAATATCGTCTACCTATGTTGAATAATAACAGCAGTTTTGTACAAGCCTACTTCAAAAGAAAAGTAATGGCTAGGAGTTAATATTTGAAAAAGAAAATTCTAAATTACTAAGAAACTATAAGAGATAGGTATAGGAAGCATTAATACAATCTTAAAGACCGTAAAAATTAGAATCTAAATAAGGTAGTAAATACAGGGTGTTGCATTTAAAATAAGGAAGTTCCTTGCCTTTAAAAATAGCGAAAATTAAAGGTATGTTTTTGTTCACCCTGTATATTTCTTTTGTATAATTTTTATTTTATTATCAAGCCTAATGCTTTAGTTAAAAAATAAATACAGCTTAAAATATCTAGATTAAATATGCATGACAGTCATGTCTCTTAAATTTTGGTCTACATTTTGAAGAATAGTTAATTATCTCGTAAACGAGTTGAGTTAGATATAAGAAACCTTACACCAACTTGCCTTTATTTAGTCGTACTATCAAAATATGTCATAATATACAGGCTGTTCTATTTAATTTTTCACAACTTTGGTGTGTAATTTTTCTTTGGGTCACCCTGTATACTTCAAAATAATTTTGAAATGTGGTCCTTCTGAACCTGTATAACCCTTAAAAAAACATTGAAACTATGTTACCACTTTTCGTATATAAACCTACGCGAATGTGGTGGCCCACCTGTATATCAATGATAACTGAAAATATCTCAAAATCTTTTGAAAACATGAACTTTATACAGGGTGTATCAAATAAAAAAGTAAATTTTGCTTGGGTGTTAACTACACGAGATATAAAGCACAAACCCACCGAAACCGGATTTCATCTATAAAGAATAAAAAAAAAATTAGAGCAAAAAATTCTTTAGTCCGGGCCTGATGCAAGGAAACGTCATGTTAAGTAGCCGCTAAACGTATTATGTATAAATACATTGCACTCATTTAGTATTATTCTTAATAGTATGTAATATTTTTCTTTTGCTTTGTCGAATCGAGAGTTAGTTGTTAATAAACGGAATTACTATGATATCGCGCGAAAATGAATCTATACATTCCCGCGCTTTTGCCGATGCATCAACCTTCGATTTTCTTTACATGAAATCATGATGGTCCTGAAAAGGATCGTTTTTTCGAGACGGGAAGAATTTAAATAAAATGTTCGAAGTGGCTTGCACTACAAGCGGCGATTCACACAAAACTAACAGCGGTAATGGCTGAATGATAGTGGTATGTGGGGGTATACTCGGGACAGCATTTAGTTTGGGCACAGGTGCGGCTCTAGCCCACGGCATTTATAAAATATTTTTTTTTCTCGTTAATGCTTACGGATAGACGCCCTGTGCATTAAGACTTTTTGATTGTATATGATTACAGCTGCTACATATTATTATATTTCCCTCTATATCTGATACACCCTGTATTTAATCAACTAAGAATGAAAGTTGTTTTGCCTAATTTCTAAAGCTTTTAAAAAGAGTGAAAACTGTTAGGGTACCATTCTATTATAAATTCAAGATGATTGATTAATTTTTCTCTTTAGAATATGTGATCTACTGTTTAACTACCACCACAAAATCTAATACATTTTCTTTTTTTAATACTTAAAGATTTTGCCATTATAAGGTTGATATGTACAAGAATATATGTTAACAGTTGTTGTCCACACTTTTGAACTCTTTAGATTTTGTAGTTCATGTTAACTTGCAAGCCAAGTTTGAAACACCGCTTTTAATACTTACTGTAGATTCCTCTTGTAAGTTTTGTTCCCATTCAATGATAGGGTAACGTCGTTATAGTAAAAATCAGAATATCAATCTTGTTATGATCTTTTATTACATTAGCGAAGCCTTTATTATATGGAGATTCGCGAAGAATACCGAATAACTTAAATTTACATTCAGTAGGGAATTATATTATAGGACGCTATTTTCTATGTTACTCCAAGGTTTTAGTTGGTTTCCTGTGATAATATTTTAGAATGAAAGTGATTGCTTTGCTGTTTTATCTCAACATTGGAAAGATATTTTCCAATAAATCTATACCATTATTTATAAATAGCGGAAATTGAAATCTGTTAAGTTTGTTCAAATGGCTCTCTTATAAAGGACAAACGTTTAAAAATGTTGTTGCTTGCAATATGTAAACCATCATTTATTCTTCTAGTAAATTGAGAAGAATGATAGGGCTATTTTAACATTATTTGCTGCGTTAAATATTAAACATTGATGTAATCATTAAATAATGAAAGGAATGCAAAGGAATGTCGTAGGTTAAAAGCGTCTCTAATTAAAATGTCTTTTTGCGTAAAATTGCAAAATGCTTGTATTTTTTAAAAAAAGTAGAATGGTTAACTCAACCGCTTCTAATGTGTCCTTGGTTTTTTCTTAATTTTATTTTTCTTAATTATATATAATGCAGATTAAACACTTAATTCTATTATACTTAAGGATTGGTTGATCCTCTTCAACATACCATTGGTGGATTCCTTTTTGCTTCTATTTGTTCAATTAACCAATTTCCCAATAAAAAAAACATTTTTTTCGATTAAATTTCTACTATCTTTCTCTCCTGCAGCTATAACAATAGATTTTGATTCTTTCACTTTCACTGCAAAATCGTTCACAGCTACATTTTCTGTTGTGTGGTCATTATTGTATGTTGAATTCTCACATTGCGTACAGACAGTATCAGCAGCTCTATACATTTCAAATCTGTTAGGATTTATTTCCTCTGTTCCGGAATTTGGATATGGTAGGCGTTGTCATCACTTTCTTTGATATAAAATAATTCTTTACCCGTTGAAGTTGTCAGTCCTAAAAAGAACTATCAATCAGTGGCGGTTGGTACTAAAGGGCACAAGGGCACGGGCCCACCCAACTATCAAGATAAACACAGAAAGAAATTCGCATGTAATTCAGCGGATTATTTTATTTTATTATTTTTACGTATTTTTATAACGATGGTATCAAAGTTACCTTCCGCACCACAGACGCTAGCGCATATGCGAACGCTCAAAACTATGTTCCGGGGCACTATTTCCGATGTACCTATTTTGAGGATGAATCGGACGGCTCCGTTTATCTTCGCTATATGCGCTTATAAGGTCGCTTTGGGACACGCAATTTTGTGTCTCCAGTCAACGTCTTGCATTCATTGCGACTTCATCGTTTTCAACGCATACCGCGCATGTGTGATTTCAAAGGCTTAAAGTGACGTTTATTATTAATGATGGAAAGTTAATTGAGTGCAAAATTTAACAAAAAACCTGCTCTCATTTGAGGAAAAACTTTTAATTAAGAAGAAAGGAAGGCCTATTCCTGATCTTCAAATAAACTACACTTCCACAAATAAAATTCGAACTTAGAATAGAGTATTTAATAAAAATATATATGAAAAATATGAGTGTAGGTATGTTCGGATGTTCACTAACAAATAAACTATTTTGTTTTATCTATACTGGATTTCATGTACAACAAATAGGCAAGTTCTTTTATTGTACCCACACTCTTTCATAACTCACGAGCCGCCACTGGCACCTAGTAACGCATACATTCAAATGAAAATTAGATAAGCTGAGATACTACCAACATTTTCTGGTACGTCTAATATGTAAGAATCAAACAACAAAATAATGTATTAATAGTTGCCCAGTTATTCGAGAACTGGTGAGCTTTTTTTTTCATATATAAATCATAGTTGAAAATATCTAAATCTTCTGGAAACATAAACTCGAAGTTTTATCTTTACTACCTCAACTAATAATGTGCTGTTTTGCCTCGAAATTGAAGATAGTCAAGCTGTTCAAATGGCTCTCTTGTACAGCACAAATGTTGAAATAATTTTTCTTCTTTAAACTCAGAAAAAATATTTCAACATTATTTGCTGCGTTAAATGTAAACATTGATGTAATCATTAAATAATGAAAGAAATGCAAAGAAATGTTGTATTTAAAGAAGAACCTGTATTCACTTAATAGCTAGATAATTAACTGAACAGCTTTTAATCTGCCCTTAATTATAATGTAGATTACGCACTTAATTCCATTATTATTAAGGATTTGTTGATATCATTAATGGATTACTTTCTGCGTCTCTTTCTTCAATCAACAAAATCATATTCAATTTTTTTTTCAATTAAATCTTTCTCTCCTGCAGCTATAATAAATAATTACGATTCAATCTCTTTCTCTGCATCGTTCATAGTTGCATTTTCTGTTGGGAAATATGTAGTTGTTATACGCGAAGTTTTCATACTGGGCACAGACAGTTGCTGCTGCAGCATACATTTCAAATCTGTTACGATTTATTTCCTCTGTTCCAGATTTTGGATGCGATAGAAGTTTTCATCATTTTTTTTTTGACGTAACATAAGTGTTTATTCGTTAAAATTGTTCCCTCCTAAAAAGAACTATCAATATTAAGAAATTAGCTGCTTTAACCAGAAAAAAAGAATTAAATAACATTGTTTCTATATGATTCTTCAAAATGTCGATACACTGCTAAGTCATAATCTATTCTATTTGCTTAGGTAAATGAAAGCATTTTAAATTTTAAAAGTTCATAGAACATTTCAATCTGCATATTTTTTTTCTACATGACTTTTTGGGTATGCTATTTTATCTTGCAATTGAACATCTTTCAATATTGGAACAGAAGATTGATAGTGTTCATAACATAGGAATAACTTATATAGAATGGCAACTGAAGCAGTGGAGGTGAACCTGCATTTGACGCCCTCTTGCAAAACCCACCACAACTAAATAAGTGGCACGTATTTATATAGGTCCAGGTTTTTTTTTTAATTTCGAAAGCTCGTACACTAAAGCAATACACCATTATGAATATATATAATACATATTCCATAATGGTGTACTACTTTGGTGAACAAGCTCTCGTTTTGGTTTATAAAAACACAAAAATATAAGAGCTCATTCTTTATTGGAAAAAATATATATCGACAAATGTACAATGAATATAATAAGTATTAATATACTACACCCTCATAAAAAAGTGAAATTGTAGAATATTTAATGTGTTCAGAACAGCATTTATTTTAATCCTGAAACTGTTATACAAACTACAACCCCAACATAAAGCCAAGGCTTGAAAGCATAAATTGATTTGCATCGAGAGATATTGGCACAATTGTAATTTTAAGAAAAAAATCTGTAATTTACTTAAATTGAACAACTGTTTTTCCGTGATTATAATAATTTACCATATTTTGCATCACCATGGTATTATCTGCAGCGTAGCTAGTTTATGATTAAATATATAAACTTACTGTGCGAATGGGTGTTCTTGACTACATCAGGTCATATTAAATGTTTACATTTCTTAGAAAAAAGTACAATAAACACATTTAGAGGACAAGAAAACTAAATATATAAACTAACCAGCAAAAATACCGCCACCTTCAACTCCATAACAAATGAATTTCCATCCCTATTTCAAAAAAAAAAACAACAAAATGCAAGAATTAGTAGCCAGCAAAATGTACTCACCAAAATATTTCTCGTATTATTATATAATTTAATGGCAAAGAAAGCCGTATTACAACCACGACGCCGGCGCCGTAAGCAACCACAAAACAACAATGGCGTTCGATGACATATTCCTCTAAGTATTCTTCTGGCATGTCGATAATATCATGGTTGAAATTATCGTTGCAACCCACTTAATTATGGCGCATTCGGAAAGAGGGCTGTTGAAACTTATTCTAGGCGGGAAACGGAGAGTCCCTACTCCCTGGTTCATAACAAAAACATTTTTGACCCAGATGTAAATACCTACTAGGTTTTAAAGCAAACGATAGATAAGTTTCAAACCAAGCAGAACTTAATTTCAATTATTTTTTTTTTGTTTATTATATAAATATATTGTTAACTCTATTCGTGGACACACTGTATATTGTATCACGGATTTGTTTCTATTCACGATATTTCTAAACCAGTTAGGATCCTTGGTAGTACTTTCTTTGACGCGTTTTACTGCTATTTTTATTCAGCAACAAAAGGGCTTTGTATTTTTTGTTGTTCAATCAACCACGTGCTGTGTATTACAACAAGGTTTTGATAGATTTTTTTTAAAACTTACTTTTGACTTTGACAACAAATAAACTTTGCTCAAAGTTTTAATAGGACTTAGAGTTGTTTGACTGGGTATGAAATATTAAAAATTATTGTTCTATGAAATAATACAGTTGTGCTTCATTATCTGTTGCATAATTTTCTATAAAGTAAAAAAAGGTGTTACATTAAACATCTATATTTATATTTAGTTATTAACCGACTGATTTAAATGCGTTAATTTCAACTTGCTGCTTAACAAATCTAATATAGCTTCTGTCTATATTTATTGAATAATAATAATAAAACACTAGCGTTTATTAATATGTACACTACTAGCCTGTAGTGTTTTCTTGAAGTGAACTAATTAGTGAAATAAAACAATTTGTTAGTTTCTAATATTACTTCTGAAACACTCTTTGGATATTATCACTCCTCTGGCAAGGAATTCTGCATTTAGCCTTTTATTGTCGTTTAATTGTTCTATATCAGTCGTTTCAAAATCCTGGCACATAGGACTAGCCTTTACAGTTCTTTGGTGGATTGACCCATATAATTTTGTGCTCCTTAAAAATTGCTTGCCTTTTCGCATCAAGGCCTTCGTATTCACAGGAGATGTGGTATGCAGCCTTTGTTATATCATTATGATCTTATTTCGAAGATCGAAGTTTTAACAAATTTTCAATCCTCTTCATTGATAGATCTTTGTACGAATCTGCTGGGTTGTATTGGTTCACTACTCTTTTTATTTCCATTGAGTCAAATCCTTGTTTGTCATTGTGCTGCTTTTTCTTAGACAAGCATGCGAGATGGGTTCCGGATCTATGCATGAAATCCATGATCATTTCTTTGTTACTTATCGTGTTTTTCATTTTCTCGATTTTTCCGACTCTCAATTTCATACACATTTACGGGAAAATTACTTTATTGCGCCAAAACCAGTCTTGGATATATCTTATGGTTGATTAATGCCTCAGTATCGCTTGGCTGTCTATTATATTTATATATAAATGTGTATCCAATATAAAATAAATATTTAAAATGAAACATATATATGACAATATGATTAAAAACTACGAATATTCAGCTTTCATAAAACAGGAGAACTGCAAAAGATACCAGTTTATTTGGCAGCAATGCGTTTATTTTTCATTTGCTACGTTGTTGAGAGCTCAAATCTCTTCTAAAAATTTGTAGTTACCTTCTTATTCCCAAAAATAGCCGACACAATTTTATTAAGTGAAGGCTTCTTTGGTTTTATCCCAATTCTTCTTGGTAAAACTTCCGTATGTACCAGAGCAACTACTGTGTAAGTGCTTCTGGGTTACAAGGAAAACATTTTCTTCAACATACGTTTCAATATTGTATGAAACTTCGTCAGCAATGAATTTAGTTCAAATTCCTAGAAGATTTTTCTGTGAATTTGTAAGTATGAGTTCTTCTTGAGTTAATCTAGTAAATTCTGCACTCATTTAATTATGGTCGTCCAAAAGATATTTAAAAATGAAAGTAGAACATTTATTTAATTATAGAAGTCGCCTGTTGTCGTCTGTAAGAATAAAATAATAAAGTGTTGAGATTTCCAGGAACCGTAAACGTATTAAAAGTTATGTGTATTAATACTTACATAAATAACAGATTAAAGAAACACAAGGGCCGTATTATTTTCCCTTTATTAAACGTTAAAGATTGTGTGACAAATTTCAATGAATTTTATTAATTTTTTGTTTTTATTTTCTCTTGAG
The DNA here is from genome assembly GCA_004143645.1 of Protaetia brevitarsis. Classification (NCBI taxonomy): domain Eukaryota; kingdom Metazoa; phylum Arthropoda; class Insecta; order Coleoptera; family Scarabaeidae; genus Protaetia; species Protaetia brevitarsis. The sequence continues at coordinate 1,085,874 of RXPK01000284.1, read as the reverse complement.
TTAGAGAATGTTGTTAAAATCTAATAAAGATAATATTTTAAACAAACAGAAAGCCTTCTTTAAAATATTATTTAATTTGACAATTGGCTAAATAATGAATTACTGACAGTGAATGTGGGAGATATTTAAAATATTTTCGATAAAATTGAGTTAGTTGATAATAATATGGATTCATTTTGGGGCAGGAAACCGTATTTATCAATATAAAGTCAGAGGGATTTTCTCTGTTAAGAGATGATACAGATTGACCAAGGATACAGCGCATTACGTGATAGATTTGATACGTGAAGATTTAAATTCTGTTTATAACAGAGTAGTGGACATCATCGTAGAATTATCGTTCTTTATTAGACTGAGATTTTTTGCCAAGGCAGTTTTCAGTTTGAATTGGGTATTTTTTAAAAATTGTATTAGAATTAGGTCAATTTTTTAGCTTTTCCGTTTTTACTTTTAGGGGATCTCCACGGTGTTTCACAGTCTGCCATCAGCAATATTGTTCTAAAAGTTGCCACTGCCTTGGCACTTCGAAGGCGGCAATTTATAAAATGGCCCGAAAATAACAATTCATTAAAAGAAAAATTTTACGCAATTAGACATTTTCTAGGAGTTGTGGGCTGTGTAGATTACGAAACGAAAGCATAAATTAAATCCCAAATCCGTCAATATCTATCACACCTATCATTTGACGTAAATAATTGACAACACATTAATAAACGTATAGAAAAGTCATCGATATTTGCTATATTGTCGGGTTTAGCTTTTAAAGTGATTATTTCGTTAAAGATGATTTAAATTAAGAAAATAATAAACCATTGTTTAAAATGTTCATTAAGACATTGATTAAGTCCGAATAGTTATTTAGTTAAACAAAGGGTTAAATAATGTTTAAATCAAGGGGAAATAATACCGCCCAAAGTTTTTTACAGTACTATTTACCACATAATTCATTAATAACATTATATTTGCATTAAAGAAAAAGGAATACGAGTAATGTAAGACTTCTTTTGTTTCCTATACAGGGTGATTCAAAAGCATCGGAACACTTGCACTAAAGAATCATTATTTTACGACAAAAATGCAATCATAATTTCTTTAGAACTTTTAATTTTTAAAAAAAGTAGTATCTAAACATGAAACAATTCGTCAACATTGTGTAATTCACACTAAGGTAAAACCATACGTTAATGAACAATAAATCTGTAACCATTAGAAACCCAAAAATTTAATGAAATTTTAAATCAAAAAACTGACACTGGCGTTGTCAATTTACAATAAATATTCGAAATTTTATCCATCCATTCCTAAGCAGTTTTCTGGTCTTCTATGAACACTTAAATGAACGTTTTGTAACATTTCGGGAGTTACTGCTTTGGCGGCAACAATAATTTGCTGTCTTAACTCCACCATATTCTCGGAGCTAATACGGTAGACGATGTTTTTTAAGTGGCCTCATAGAAAGAAATCTAGGATGATGTAGGCCAATTAATAGGACCTCCACGGCCGATCCATCTTTGGGATAAATTGTTATTCAACCAGGTTCCCACTTCCATAGCGTAATGAACAAGCGCTCCGTCTAACTGCAGCCATAAATTTAGTAGTCGTGCTAGTGGTAGATTATCTAGCAGAATTTGCAATTCGTCTTGTAGGAAATTAAGAAAATTATCGCCATTGATACGTTGTGGTAAGAATATAGGACCTAATAAATGTCCAGAGATTATGCCGGTCCAAACATTAACAGAAAAGCGATCTTGAAATCCTCGTCGACGCACCAGGTTTGGATTTTCTACACTCCAGTAATGGTTACTGTGCATGTAGAAGATTCCGTCGTGAGTAAACATCGTTTCGTCAGTCCACAATACCTGATTACCAAAATTATCATTTTCCACCATCCTTTCCAACATTCATCGACAAAAATTGACTCTAAGTGGAAAGTCGTCTTCTCGCAGGGATTGGACTTTCGTATAATGGAAAGCATGATACTGCTCTACTCTTAGAACAGATTGAACAGTACTTAACTTAAATTTAAGTGCACGTTCAAATTTTCGAATGCTCACACTGGGCTCATCCGCAACAGCCTCAAGGATGGCTTCTACTGATTGTGGAGTTCATGCTACACGTGGTTTCCAGGAACATCAATTCGTCCTGTCTATCGCATGCGATCATCAAGACATTGAAAAACATTTTTGTGTGGATGCTGACGTTGAGGGTATCGCATAGCATAAGTGAACGCAGTAGCCCTATAGTTACCGCGACATTCACCCAAAATAAGATACATATCACAATATTAACGGGTTGTGTACATTTTTGATTACTTGAGAGCCACGATACTACAAAATAATTTCAAAACTATCAAAAGTGACATTTCTAGTTATTGTATGCCAATGTCGCCAAAATATTTTTTTTTGTAACCTGTAACATTTAATTAGGTGGTTTTATAACTTAAAACTTTTAATTTTTTATTAGCAAACACTCTTGTAAAACTTTTCTTTTACAAGAATTAAAATCATATTATATAGTTATGAATGACTAAAAATCTAATACAAAACTTTTATATTTCAGGGACCACAAATCGCAAAAAAAAAAACATTTATTGGTATCTTATTTACATTTTTAGAGCCAGTAGATGCTCCTTTATCACCTTTCAGGAGTTGCTCCGGTGCTTCATTCATTCATTCATTTCATTATGTTAGGGTAGGCATCTAAAGTCGGGGCACTTGAGCTAGGTGCTCACTGTACCATCCCTATTAAGTCTCTTATTTCCACTCGATCAGCTTGGTGTTCTCTATAAAGCTTAAGCCTAAGTACCTTGCCCAGTGGAAACTTGAGGACCTTCGAGGGCTCCAATAGATCTCTCCCGAAATATTTCTGCCTAAGTATCTTCAGTTCCTCACATGTGCAGATTACATGTAAACTCGTTTCGTTCTGTAGTTTGCATCTTCTACACCACGGTTCGCTTACTCGGCATGTGTTGTATAGATTCTTTTTCAGAGGACAGTGTCCAGTTACCAGCTCAGTAATAGTTTCAGCTTCTTTCTTGCTGCGCCTGAGTAGGTTATCAGGGAATCTAGCATTCCCATCCCCTATTAGCGCTTTGTTATGGAGTTGACCTTCAGTCGACCTCCATTTCTTTGTACTTTCTTTATCTAACCAGGTCCAGATCTCCCTTCTTGCGGAATCCTTAGTAATCCCACATACGGGCTCCCATGAGTGTCTTTGAGAGTCCTCCTTGGTTAGTTCGTCGGCTATTACATTGCCCTTTAAATCCTCATGGCCCGACACCTAAATCAGAGACACTGTGTAGTCTCGTGCCAGTGTATTGATCGATTGCTTGCAGTCTCTAACTAGTTTTGACCTAGTTACGGGGTTCGAGAGTGCCTTGATGACAGCCTGGTGGTCAGTCATTATATTAATTTTCCTCCTCATGTAGCCACCTTTTGCAATCATTTCTGCACAGGCTGCAAGGGCGAACACCTCTGCCTGGAAGACCGTTGTTCGCTTCCCCAGGCTTATGGGTATTCTTTGATTAGGACTGGGCCCACAAATACCGGCTCCTGTGCCTTGGCTGGATTTGGATCCGTTCGTGAACCAGTTATCAATAGCTACGTGCCTGGTCTCTGTTCGGTATGGAGATTTTCACCATTTCAGTGAAGATAATTTCGGGTGCCATGCTGCCCGTGGGCATTTGCAGCAATGGCGCGTCCAGCATCGTACCCGTAGTATAAGTATTGCCCTCCACCTAAAGTTGGGATGCAAGTTGTGGTTTTCAGTCTAAGGATCGCATTCATTGCCTCCGCTCTCACATAAAGGTGCTTTTGAATCACCCTTATAATTACATGGTACCAGAGCTGTATGCTGTGTAGACCCTATATCTCCTATTAATTTTTGTTGGTCAGGTCAAACAAGGATTATAGTATCTATATTGGTATATGAATAATTTTCATCTAAAAAAGATGATCAACTTCAACTGAGTAAAGTGCTGCTGTAAGTTTGTAGTTCATTTTATTAATTGATCTAAATACCGAACAACATGTTCACCTGTCCATTATAAATTTTCATACAGCTATTATTGATAGATTGACCGAGACATACATCTGAATTCTCTGTTGTGAAACATAGTGCCCATAATCTATGATCATTTATTGTATTACTCCATTATGAAATCTGGGCATAGAAAATCAAACACCAAACAACCTGCTATAGAAATTTCGTCTTCAAATTAATTAATTTATAACTTATGATGTGGCATTCTGGGATACTATTTTAGATACAGGACTCTATTTTAGATCCCTTATTATTTCTATTACTTGCATATTCTCAAACCAGTAAACTATACAACCAAGAATATTATTAACAATAAATTGAGTAAGTTTCAAAGCTTTTCATAGGCAAAGAAATAAAAATTCATCGTCTTACAAAATATATTAAAAATATTTTATTCTCAGAAGAAAATCTTTTATCTTTTTTAAAAAGACTTATACAATAATATATAATAACCTCATGACAGGGTTCTTTCAATTTGCCTCCATCATGGTATAAAAAAAAAGATGTTGAAAAAGTGAGAACACCCTAAATTACGCATTCCTTAATTTCTATGCTTGCTTCTTGCAATGTTCGCGATCAGCATTGTCCGGCCAATCGCATACGAATGTTTGGGTGTGGAAAACAGTACCAGGACGACATTCAAACACACTGGGCATACCGTGAACGCATCTGTAGTACTGCAAACATTTTTAAGTGTTAAAACTGTTTCAGAAGTTAATTCTTCTTTACTGAATACCTTCATGCAATCTTTATGGGCGATGAAGTCTTTACCGGCGCAGTCTATGTCGTTGTCTGTATCTGGTACAACAGCTTCAGGTGGACCACCAACAGGCTGGGTTGGTTTTTGAATCGGTCTAGCAGTGGTAGGAGGTTCTGGTCTTCTAGTAGTTGTGGTTGTTGGCTGTTCCGGTATCCAAGCTCCTGGTGGGGTAGTCGGTTTGGGAACAGAGCCTTCTGCTGGCGTGCTTGGGGGTCTTGCCCATTCAGGCTGGAAGTGCATAAGAAAATAAATTCAAGGAAGTCGTTTCGAAATAAGTTATTTACCCTTGGAGTAGTGCTAATGGTTGGTTCTGGTACGTTGTAATTCTTCATATTTGCGTATAAGATATTCATGAGGACATTCTTAGGTCCGCATAGTCCGTGGAAGTCGTCCATGTCTATAGCCCAAGTCATAGCGCCGCCGTAACCTTTGGACTTGATGAAGTCCATTTTGATCTGGACGCTCTTTGGATCTTCGTATCCGACCCATTGGTTTCCTGAAATCATATGCAAATTTCTGTTGTATTAATAACTTATTGCATGTATTATCGTTTTGCTTTCTTTTATTTTTGACTTTTCATTGAGATTCTAATGAAAATAAAATGAATTAACAAGAACAATATCTTTAATAGATAGTGACTGTGACACGTCAAAACCATTAATAAATTTGTAGCCAACACGAAAGTGTTGCGATTCCAAGTGCTGACCATTTCTTTTTATGGGAATATATTAAAGAGGGTGTTTATAATGTCAATTTCGCTAACAACATCAAAATTTTAACACAAAAAATTATCGAACTGGTAAATTCTGTCACTGAAGGTATGATTCCCAATGTTTATAAGGAATTTTAAGGAATTTTATAAACAATGACGTTTTTGTAAGTTCCAAATAAATTTGTTTTCCTGTTGTTTAGTCCATCCGGGGATATCTGTATATAAAAATGCAAATTTAAAAAAAGCATTTAAGAGAAAAGTAATAAATATAAACAATTTCTATTCAATAAAGTATAGAACCACGTCTTCTCTGCAAGTACTCAGTAATGCGATTGGGCAATTAATTTCAGACGCGTGTTTAATAAGTTAATATATTATTCGTAAATTTTATGCTTACCTTTATAGGTATATGGTACTAGACCATGTTCGTCCCATTTTACAGTCCAACCTCCATCTTCTTTTTGTGTTTCCGTACAGATCTATTAAAATGCTTTCTGTTGTCATACATCATTATAATCTTTTCACGCTTACCTCATAGTAGGCCAAGAATCCAGAGGCATTGGTGTATGGACCCGGAGCACCACCGCCTGCTTCTTTGTTGATATAAGTACCCAAATTGTAATTATTATTGCTGTTACTCAAAGTGAACGTTCTACCATAAAATGGTATGCCTACTACTAGCTTTTTCGGCGAACAGCCATAGTTAACCCATAACAATAGACCGTCGTTCTAGCAAAGAAGGTTGATTAAGTCCTGTGTGGCCAAAAAAAATATTGAATGGTTACTTACAACGTTCAACTTTTCATAAGCCCATTGATCGTGAGGTCTTTTGTATAAAGCGCTGTGAGTATCAGCAAAACCAGCCCAATTCCCTCGCAAATCATAGCTCATTACGTGAATAGCGTCTAATAACCTGGGAAAGGGACAACATTCAAACACATCTTCTTTTCCTAATAAAGCAAACTTACTCGCATAATTCTGGTACGTGGTAGCCTTCGTCCAATCTGAATTTGGCTATAGGAACAGCCATGGTGATCTCCCAACCTTTACGTTGTTTGTCAAATGCTCTTCTTAATTCCTCGACGAAATAAAGGAATTGATCTTTATCGGAGAATTTTCCGCCACGATCTGCTGCACCTGGATACTCCCAGTCCAAGTCAAAACCGTCAAAGTTATATTTATTCATGAAATCTGGAAATAACAGTTGTGGAAGATATCTTTCTCTGAGTTTTGTAATGCTTTTTAGGACTAACCAACAACGCTAGCTATAAAGGAGTCCCTTTTGGATTTCTGGGCAACCATGGCTGAATATTTTTCTCCACCTTCCGCCCAACCACCAACGGCTACTTGTAGTTTAAGGGATGGGTATTTCTTTCTTAGATCAGTGAATTTTCTGAAGCCATTCTTTTCAACATCCAGCTGTAAGATTTTTATAGGATGTTAGAATAATATTGCGTTTGCAAATATTAGTGAAATCTTACTTCTGGGTCTATGACTAAAACGCTCCATGATTTGTCGTCAACACCGATGAAGGAATAAACCAAATGGGTGCAAAGATCAGCTGGGACATCTTCGATACCATATTTCCCAACTCCAGGTCTGTATATGGCCCAATTACTGAAGTAACATACGATTCTAGCTGGTTGTGAAGTTACTGCAAAATAAAAAAGATAGAGTTAATTATAATTCTGGCTGCTGATAAGATATTTATTTTTCTGACATTTTCGTTAATGTTTTAGAGTAAATTTAAAAGAATGTCATATCAAAATAAATTTCCACGCAATGATGAACTGATTTGCATACAAATTTTGTAGCTGTTAATATAACCGCATTGCAAATATTAAAACGAAAAAGGTATGGAATAATTGCACATGTCATTGTTGAAAGTGCGCAAGTTAAAATGAGTAAGTAATAAAACATAAACCTAAAGAGGTTGAAAGTTTGAAGTGAGTCATTAATGATTCAAAATTTTAATGTGTATACAGTGAATATAAGTACAATAAATATTGAATAATTGTTGTATGATGTATTTTTGGAAGTCATCTTTGTGGTTAATTTAATGTGTAAATTCAATATAAACTATTACAAAGTGTAATATTGCTGTTAACAGTTATTACTACTACAGTCTATTCCCAAACTTTATTGGCCGTATTCTATGTTGATAAAATAGATTACTGTTATTTTTTAATATTGAAAAAACGAATCCAATCAAGCTCAGATGGTTGAAAAACAGAAAAGAGGGAAATTTGAACAAATACAAAGATAATATGTGAGATAAAATAATAATTCAGAGAAATTTGGAGTTGGAAAAGGCTTAAGACAAGGTGACCCTTCTCGACTAACCCACTTAATTTAGTAATGGAAATGACAATAAGAGAAAGCAAGATCCAAGCAACAGATTCGATTCACCATCGTAAATTTCAGTGTATGCCTATGCAGATGACGTAGTCCTAGTAACGAAATCCAAGAAAGAACTTGAGAAGGTTTTCAAGAAATTCTAAGAAGGATTTCGTGGACAACCCCGGCAAGACTGAAATATTGGTAAGACGGGGAAAAGAACCATCCCAAAAGGTACACAACAACTATGTTTGCATGTAGCGCTAGCGGAGTTTTACTTGCACTTTATGTAATTTAAAGCAGAACACCTCTACGATTCGTGGACGGAAAGAGAGGTCCTGAGGGTACTTATTATTATAGGATAAAATCTAGATGGATGGATAGCAAAGTTTTCGAAGACTGGTTCATGGCAATTATTTTACCATATATGAAAAAGTCCAGAACCTAAACCTGTCAAGCCATATATCGGAAAGTGTCATTAAAGAATGTGAAAGGAGCAACATTAGATTTACTCTTCTTTCTACCAACAGCACCCACTTATGTCAACCTTTAATGTAAGTGTATTCCGAGCAGTTGAAACTTCATGGCGTAAAAACCTTTTAAAATGTAAGCTATCAGACTAACATGGAAGCTATCCTATCATCCCCAAATCACAATTTTCAGCTTTATTGAAGGAACTCTTTGCTGGGGAAAATTAAAACTATTATCGAATCTGGTTTTCATATCACAGAGATCCATGCCTTAAACAAAAATGAAGTGCTCACGAAACTCCCGGGAAGCAACATCATGAACGATGCCAGTGAGTCATTTTCAATCGAAACGTTGAAAGAACAGATGATTACTATGGTTTGGAAAAAAAAAACTGAACCAGACAAGAGTATAGCAGGACTTAGCCACGACGTTGAACAATGTAGTATTTCTTTACATGACAGTGACAGTTGAGAAGGTATGGAAGATCTTCAACATATCACCGACTTAGCAGATGCTGACGACGCGACGATGACCATAATGATGACATAGTAACTGAAAACCCTTCTTGTGCTTATTCCAAGTGTTAAAAATAAGGATTTTGTTTCATATATCCAGTTGTAGAAGATGTGGATATTGTAAACAAAAAACAAATTTGTGGGCACCAGCATAAAGGGAATAAAGTTGAATCTAAAGTTTCTTCTTCAATAGTTAACTTATGTATGGGAATAAAATATTTTATTTGGTAAATATATCATTTTTTATGATAAATGTGTTCTAAAATGTTTTCTTAATATTTAAAAATTTTAAAAATTCTAAATTATCTTATACCGTGTTAACTTGTAAGAAGCATGAAATATAAATTGGGGGTTCCAAGTTTGAGGTTTGCGGATAACTTGGAACACCGCGTATTTTTTAAAACGATATGGGCTATGGAGTTTTTCTCTCATGGGTCAATTCAATACTCATGTCATTAGTTTCCAGTACCATACATAGAGCAGTGGGTGTTTAAAAGAGCAAAGAACAGATACTTACAAAGTTACGTTAATTTGAACACGAAAAATGTTTCAAGGTGCCCTTATGGATGAATTGGAAAATTTTTAGAGCGTTTAGAAACGAGGCGACCTTGATACTAACACATATTTATTAATTCGAAGCTTTATTTCATTAAGTATATAAAGTTTATATACTAAGCCAATATGAGAATTAATGGAAAAATCGTTGGATGTATTTAAAATCATTAATAATCTACAAAATTCTGTACGAGGAATTATAAATGTTTAACATAAATTAAAAGGGTTTTGTGTAAGTGTTGATTTAACGTAAGCAAAGATATAGGGTGTTATTTAACAAAATCAAATTACCTTGTTAAAGTTAAGCAAATGGTCAGGACTATAGTGGACACCTGTATATAATTATATCGGTTTTAATTTCGCTGTTGTATCAAGCTAAGTATGTATGTATGATATTTAAAATATCAATATCTAAAACAAATACATATACAAACTACGCCGCCTTAATCGAAAGCTTGCAGCGGGGCCCTTTTTGCAAAAGTGGAAACAACGCCGTTGCTATTACAAGTAGACTTATTATTTTTCTTCGTAACATTTAAAAATGGAATAATCTAGGTGAAGGTGTTTCATATATATTAACGGAATAAGTATGCGTTTTCTTACTTTTTGAACACCCTGTATAGTCAAAAATATTTTTAGACTATGCAGCATTAAATTCTGTAAAACTTTTTCATAAAAGACATTTTTCTAAAATCAAAAGTAGAGCTGTAATTATAACTAACGGCTTCTTGCGGGTTTCGCCGTGTGTCAAAAAAAGAGTTCAGTTATCCTGAAGAAGCCGTCAGTATGAACAGCGAAACGTCGAGCGAAAGTTTTGACACACGGCGAAACCCGCAAGAAGCTGTTAGTTATAGTTCCACCGGCCGTGAAAGCCTACGCAGTGTTAGAGCTGTAATTAATTACTGAAGTTTAAAAAAAATCCGAAATTTTTATTTGTTTCAAAACTGTTTATAGATTCGTTGCTCAATGTATGTTTCTACCTTGTGCAAGTTTCTGAAAACTGATCAAATTTGGAGAGGAAAAAATTTCATTAATTTTCAAAGGAGAGTGCGAATTAAAGAATTCAAATTAGAGAATGCCGTTTACCTGTTAATTGGACAAAATTATGAATTCGATTTAGAGACAAAATCAAATTAAATAGAGTTTGATTTAGAGAGAGTCAACCAATAGTTTAAACTCGGTTTTGTGAGCTCTTTTTTCAATTTTATATAGATTATGATTAGCTCCGATAGCTCATGATTTCCAGACTGTTTCCGGAGATTATATAAATTTCGTAGATTATTTCCACTTTCTGAGAACTCCACAAGTTGAAGAAATGGTACTAAATGAAATTGAGGAACATCCTACTACAAGCACCAGAAAAATTGCGTTTGCTTTAAACATTAGTCAGGCCACAGTTTGGAGAATATTGAAAGATCAACTGTTGTATCCATATCACATTCAACGAGTGGCTTTTTGTCTATGAATGCAACACAAAATCCTGACTATTTGGCTTAAATATTTTTCACCGACGAGGCTACTTTCTTTAGAAACGCGATTATTAATTTTCATAATAATCACATGTGGGCCGAAGAAAATCCACACGAACTAGTGAATGCCCGTCATCAACATCAATCCTCTGTCAATGTGTGGGCCGGAATTGTTGGAGATCACTTGATAGGTCCACATTTTTTACCGATGCAGTTAAATGGCGAGGTATACCGCAATTTTCTTGAAGAGGAGCTACCACTACTGCTGGAAAAAGTTCCGTTGCAATTAAGATTACAAATGTATTTTATGCATGACGGTGCTCCAGCGCATTTTAGTTTAGTTGCTCACGAGTTTTTGGACAATACGTATCCAGATCAGTGGATAGGACGGGGAGGTCCACAACCGTGGCCTCCTCGGTTTCCAGACTTAAATTCTTTGGACTTTTTTCTCTGGGGTCACCTTAAATTATTAGTTTATACGACTCCTATTGAAAATTCGATGAACTGAGAAATCGTATTATCGCAGCTTTTCAAACAATTCGAAATACCCCTGGTATTTTAGAACGGACTCGCCAGTCAATACGACGGAGGACAGAAGCTTGTATTGCAGTTGGAGGCGGTCATTTTCAACAGTTAGTATAAGTTAATTTGGTTTACTAATTATTTTGTTAATTTATAATAAAAACATTAATTATGTTAACTTACTATTAAACATTGTACAACTTTAGAACTAAGCGATTTTAGACATATGTTCTTATGAACTTTTATGATCAAAATAACCCCAGGAATCAGCGCTTAATGTTTGTCGCATATATTGAGAATCACCCTGTATATCTGTCTAAAATCCACGCTTGTATATATGTTTCTTTTGATCTTCCAGCATTACTATGACTTTATATAAACGAACTCGTTTTCTGAAGACGGTGATCTAACCTTCGAAAGACAATTGCTGTTGGAAACTTCCGGCTTGGTTAGCGAGTTGTTCTCGCATTGCTTTGCCCCTATTTCTGTTACATATACACATGTAAGCACACACGATAAATGAAAAATCAATGTTTAATCAAAATTGCCAGAAAACGTGCAAGACTTAATAAACACTAAAATTAATTAAGAACGAATTAATTACTTTTTTTTCAAGCGACAGTAAAACACGCACACCGTGAGTAGCAATATTGAGATAATTCGAATTAATTCGATTGTTTGGAATAATGCTATCTTTAATGCTGCATTCACGGTACAATGTTTGTTCTATGTTTTTAATGAAGATATATTAATAAGAAAAAACTAGGTTTTATGATGCAAAAGGATATTATTTACCCAAAACTTATCTTCATCTTGCTACGCTACTTCACCTCCCTGCTTCTTTTAGCAAGAAGAGTTAGATAAAAATGGATTTTAACTAATTGAATGTTAAAAGTTTTGAGACTTTGTTTAGATGCAGGATATAAAGTTTTTAAGTTAAGATAAACAGCTAAGAATTTAACAAAGAAAATCACCACGTGTAGGTCTTTCGCGAATATCTACACACCCTGTATATATAAAATCATTACAAGTCTTCTACAAGATTACACGCATGATGGTAATTCAAAATTATAATGTTTTTAAACATTAAGAAAGTGAACATTATTAAGATAAACACAGATTCAAGTAACAACGAATAAAGAATTAAAGATATTTGGCCTCTTTAATAAGTCTCAATATCTCGTCAACTTATATTCCAAATTCATGACTTCGTCAGGAAAACAAGGCTACATTATTATACCAGACTATGAAACAGCATACATTTGTAATAAAAACTATAAGCAATTCTTACAATTCGAATATCGTAACAAATATTACATGATTCTACATTCTAAATTAATCGAATTTTGATATTTATTTATAAGTATGCACTATTTTTAGAAATAAACTTGATCGTTAAGGCTGGGACATATTAAGAATTGTTCAAATTCAATTAATTTTACAACAAGTACAAATTAACTCAACTACATTATTTATAAAATGTTTTACGAAATATCTAGTTAGTTTACCTTAAGTCCTACAAAAATAGAGTTTTAGGTGTTAAACATTCGACCTGTTTAATACTTAACAATTTTGTCGTTTGAATACGGTCGGTATATTCCTTCTCAAATTTTAATTCATTTATTTAGTATTTTTCGGTATATGAAATTAAAAAGAAAATAATTCTGCTTAAACAAAAAAACATTAATTTAATCTATCAAAATAAAAAGTGTGTATTAATTATTTTCCAATAATTATTTCTCAAAGATGATAATCCAAAAATATTTGCGAGTATTTTATAGAACCCAATTATTTTTGTATTAGTGTTTTTTTTTTTTTGAAATAGGTATAGTTTCGTTTGCTAGAGAATTTTACCTATTTATGCTTTTATATAACACAATAATAATAGAGTACCAGTTGAAATAGTTCATATAATTCTGTTCCATGCCGGTAAATGTTATTGAATAACCACAAGTATATTTTCTAAATATTAGCAACCAAAAAAGTTGTAATAAATATGAATCAGGACAATTCAAAATAGAATGTTTTCAAACTTACCTGTTGCAATTGCACCAAAGAACAATAAAATACCGACACATTTAAACCACATTTTTACGAAAACAAAACTGACCAAACCACTGAAGACAACTGAGATGCGTTTATTTGAAATCGTTCTTCCTTAAACTGTTATATCGACATTAGTACCGTCCAGTCTTCAGTGACTTCTTTTAAAAAAGTAACTCGCCAGGTCTTGACGTTCATTTATACCGGTAAGGGACTCAAGATTTTTTTTTATTTCTTTCTCCGTTGACCAATAGACGTGACCAATGGCGCTTGGTCATATCAAGCTGTGTATTGTAGTATAATTAATAGTATATTCTGAGTAGAAAATTTAATTTTATAACCTTCCCATCGTGGCAATGGTTTGACGATAATATTAAAGGTAAGTTTAGTAGCGTAATGCTTTTATTGTTGACCATATCTAGGAAGGGACGTGCTATGAATGAGGAGTTTGTTAGTGCAATGTTCTTTGTGTTATATTGTAGTATCGATGACAATGCTGATAATTTTTGTTTGATATTCCTTTCGATTAGAATAATATGTTAAATGGACATATTAGGAAAATAATATTTTCTTCCTGTGTATTATAAATATTAATAAATATGACGTGATATGTATCTTTGCGCGCTTTGAAAATTTCCAATTGATGAAATAAGAAAACAGATGAAAAGATATCATAATTCAAAGAAATATGCTTTCATTTAAAGATATGATTCTTTAGTATTTCTTTTGTTGTAGCAATCATCTGGCATGGAGCTTCCGAAATCACTGCAGTCTCTTAGCTTTTTGTGTTTAGTCTCACATTTTTTTTTACCTATTAAATTATACCAGCGCTTCCAGAATCTGTACAGATCTCTGGCTCGTTGATCTAACAAGGGAACCTCGCGGATTCTAATGAAACATCGCCAGTTCGTAGACCCCATGGATTATTACTCAAGGACACTTTCTGTTGCTGCGGAACCTCAACTTTAGGGGGTGCAATATGACTTTGAAATCTGTCCGAAATTTCGTATATCCAAAATAACTTTTAAACAGTGAGAGATATAAAAAAATGTTTCAATAGCGTACATGCACCGTTTATACAGCTCTTTCGATTGGTAGAGCTATTTATATGTAGGGTGTTACAATAAGCACGGAACGATATATGTTGTGCTTATTTACCGGAATTTCAGAAATCGGTTATAATCACTATATTTATAATCGTGTACTGTATATACACCTGATTTAAAAAATATACAGAATACAGTAGAAGTACAGGGGGTTCATAAAATTATATTTTTTTCATATTTCTTTATTCTAATGAGATACTGTATATATTGTTGTGTGGCTGCATTGTATGTTGAAAAGCAGTGTAAAATTATACCAGGCGTTAAATACCTATATGTGATAGTTTTCGAACTATGCTCGTTTCGATGCAGAAATATATTACGCCCTGGCAAAGAACAGGCTGAACCAAATGTATACTTCCATTGATTGTTGTTAGATATTACACACTGTATATACAAAGTCGGGACAGATAACGACTTTCATTCGTCACAAATAAAGTACTATCGTTATTGATAGTCGTGTTGTTCGTAAGTATACAATGCATAACAATATACACAGCATCTCCTTAGAATAAAGAAATATTAAAAAAAAAAATTATAATTTTGTGAACAGCCTGTATTAATTTTTTAATTCAGGTCTATATACAGTACTCGATGCCAAATAGAGTGATTACAACCGATTTCTGCAAATTCGATCAAATAAGCGCAACATATGTCGTTCCGTGCTTATTGTAACACCCTGTATACATATAAGTGACTCTACCAATCGAAAGAGCTGTATAAACGGTGCATGTCGCTATTGAAACTTGTTTTCTATCTCTCACCGTTTAAAAGTTATTTTGGATAAACGAAATTTAGGGCAGATTTCAAAGTCATATTGCACCCCCTAAAGTTGAAGTTGCGCAGCAACAGAAAGTCTCCTTGAGTAATACTCGATGGGGTCTACGAACTGGTGAAGTTTCATTAGAATCCGTCATTTACAGTTCGCGATGTTCCCTTGTAAGTAATCTTCTGGGATCATCTTCCATAGGCTTCAATTTTTCGGTTGAAATCTTATTTTAGGTGGTATTACTTAACTTTAAGTTATGTCGTTTTATAGCTTTTGAAATAAGTAGGTATGTTATCGCTTCCAGTAAAAAATCTTACAAATGATTCTTTTTTAATATGATTTTAAAACTGCTTTTTTCTGAAATTTCATTTCTGTTTTGAAGCTGCAACCCTGTATCTCTTGCACTGGAAAGCCAAAGTCACCCATATTGGACGCGATCTAATTAACTGCATGCACGGGTTTTCGCAAATCAAGAAAGTTGGCGAAAGATGTGTAAAATTATATGTCTTATTTTGTCTTATAACAACAAATTCTCTTGAAAATATTGATAATTTTAAATTTTCTTAGAAGTGTACACACATTGAAAAACCCATTGAAGTGGAATATTCACTTCAAATAATAAATTCTATTGACTCAAATAGAAATAACACACAAAACATTTTGTTGAAACAATTAGATTTATCTTCTTATTTGAAATATATATTTCTTATAGTAACAATATTTTTGTTTTAAGTAAAATATATATTGTGCTTCACTTTACTAAATATTTAATTGAGGTTACTGCTGGATCAAGGAATAAAGGGACCTTAATTTCAGAAATTTTAATCTCATTAATTTGTTTTATTCTGTATGTGACCAGCCACGTATACAACTTGAGTTTATAGGGGGGTAATGGAGATGATATGTTTATTTTAACTGAAAAAAAGGTCTGCTCTTTTTAGGTACCATTTCAATAGTGTCATCATGGGAGGGGTCATTACACAAAAAAAGGAAAAAAAGGATGAATGTATGTCTTTAAATGTAAGTTTTTGAATTACAAGTAGGTTTCGCTGGTTTATGGGAGGGGGAGGTTAATTACCCCCATTACCCCTAGCATGAAAATTCCATTTTCCAATCCATTTTTATACCAATTATTTTCGTAATCTTCGCAATATCTCTAAAATAAACGAGATTTTATTAGTTTGAGGGTTTGTCTGTTGATTTCATTAACGACAATACGTAAATCTCAAGGGATGTTGGCAGTTGGTGGGTGTAATTATTACTGCTATGTCGACAGACGTATCATGGTGACGGTAACTTCAAATGTTGGAGATTTTTTTCCCCACAACTTGAAGAATTGGATTTGGGGGACATCTGGTTCCAGCAAGATGGAGCAACGGCTCACACTTCAAGGATGTCGATGACTCTTTTGGCGGGACGTTTCTCGGAGCGCCTAATCTCAATAAGAGGGGATTTGGAATGGCCCGATATGGCCGCTTGTGGCTTTTTTTGTGGGTTTTTCTGAAATCACGTGGGAATTTTTTAGTAATGTTGCTAAAGAACTAGATAGGTACGGCATGATATTTAGATAGTTAGTAGGGTAGCACGCTTATAAATGAATATTTTATCTCTTTAGTGGTCGGAATTGGTGCTTAAAACTATAAATATTTATTTAATTACTCTTGGTAGAATAATTAGGATTAAGTTACCATTAAGTATTAGAATAGGTACTGCTGTTGTTTTGCTGTTTTTTTTAGGGTCATCATCTTTCCTGTTCAACTTCTGAATGCGTGAAAAGGGAGCAGCTACGCAGAACGGCAAGGCTGTCCGGTATTTGAGGAGACTGGGGGGCTGCTTCTCGGCACTCAGAGGGATAATAATAATTTGTGGCTATCAGTAATAAGGTCTGGACTTCTTCCAGATCCTCCCAGAGTAAAGGTTTTTGCCATGGGTTTTTCCCTTACTCCGGGCCATTGATTTATATATAAGCTATATTATATATAATCAGTGTCCTTGGCGAATGCTGGGAGAGATAACGAAAGTCGTTCCATGGGCGCATTTAATAATAACTGATTGCTGACTGATTTACAGTAGACTCGCGATTATGTGAACTAATCACATTTTACTTTTTTTTTATCATTTTTCAAAAGTAATATTCGTATGGTCGCGAGGCTACTTATTATATTTTTGTTATTAAAAATCATAGGAAGTTATTTAGTTAGAGTAGGATCATTTCAATTGTTATGAACCCATATAGTACTTAGAATAGGGTAGCCTCGTGTAGTACCTTTTCAGGTGGAGCACGGGGTTAGGATGATTTGTAATAATTTAGTTTTCATAAATATCACGTGTTTATATCAACCGTCCAAGAACCCTACAAGATCTGAGAGCCAATATTTGGGCAGTAATTGCCGACATACCCGCTGACATGCTAGTAAGAGTGATGAGAAACGCCAGAAATCGAATCTTTGAGTGTATAGGCAATGGGGGCCGTCACCTACCTGATATGATTTTCAAGCCTAGCTAGAAGAAAACTTTGGCTATGTATAGTGAACCCAAAATGAGAAGTACATATGTCATCATCGTAATGTCGACGTAGAATAGAGGAACTAATGTCATTAATAGTGGGGGTGATTTTTTTTACGATAGAAATTACATTAAATACTTCTGTCAAAGTGACAGGAACACTCCTTAAGCTAGTATAATAGACTCTTCCGACGATTGCAGCGCTCAAAACGGATATGACGACATATGTACTTCTCATTTTGGGTTCGCTATACCTATATTATTAAACAAAAAATTAAGAATTTCTAATGCACAAAATTTTTCTTGCGTTTTGAAAAAATGAAATCAACTTGTATGTACTATTATCGTTTCACCTAATAATAATATATTTTTTGCACCCATTTGGGTTTCATATAAAATGTCAAAATTATAACGGCGTACATGCACTGTCACCAACGAATTAAAAAAGCATGGCCTACACTAATCAGGAAAGTATTTGAAAGCATGGTATAATACTGACTTTTCATCACCTATTAATGAGCCATGAAAGTAAAATTATTATATATATAAAATTAATAGCAACACAATACTCACGCACTTACCTGCTTCAATTGTATTATATGTCTGTTCATATCTATTTCAAAATTAAACACTGCATTTTTAAGCTGAAATTCTGCTGTTATTAGCAAATTTTCTTTATTCGCTTTGATTCACGACCTTGTTAGAGCAATACGGCAAGAGAGCAACAAACGATAGATGGTTAATGACAGGTGCATAGGAAATATAATCGGATAGTTCACGAGACTGTCTATAAATACGCGTTCATTGGCGTTCCACCGTAATAATCGGTGACGTCATTGATAGCAATTGATTGATTCATTCATGTGATTATATAAACAGAAATTTAAAAACAAATCCTATTATATTTTTTTGATTAAGGAAATCTTTTATATCTGCGAATGCTAACTAGAAAAATAAAAATTTTAACTTTTACTTTTGGAGGAGGTACACATCCTGACATTTATTTTTTATATTAAGACTAATTGCGAAATAGTGCCTTTACACCTAACAATTTCTGAAGTGCTAATCAGAACAAACTATAAAAATAAAAATTTGTACATTATGTAAATCATTAGATGTTCGATTATTTGTAAGCGTTGTTCTTATTATATTATTAACCGCATTATTTTGTATCTAGAAATGACTTTTTAATCTATACGTAATTAATAATGATGGTAAGAATCGTCAATAAAACAGTTTGTCAGGTGTGGGGTTCGAACCCACGCTCCCATCTGGGAACCAGAGCTTAAATCTGGCGCCTTAGACCGCTCGGCCAACCTGACTTATAAAGTATCATACCTTAAAACATCATTTATATACTGAAAAGTTTTGAAACATTGTGTAAATTTAATACTTTTTTTTTAATTCAAAAATCGATTTAATATATCAATTATTTTTTATTGCATTTTAATGTTAATAAATACGCGTTCATTGGCGTTCCATCGTAATAATCGGTGACGTAATTGACAGCAATTGATTCATTCATGTGATTATATAAACAGAAATTTAAAAACAAATCCTATTATATTTTTTTGATTGAAGAAATCTTTTTTATCTGCGAATTCTAACTAGAAAAACAAAAATTTCAACTTTTATTTTTGGAGGAGGTACACGTCCTCACATTTATTTTTTCTATTAAGACTAATTGCGAAATAGTGCGTTTACACCTAACAATTTCTGAAGTGCTAATCAGAACAAACTATAAAAATAAGAATTTCTACATTATGTAAATCATTAGATGTTTAATTATTTGTAAGCGTTGTTCTTATTATATTATTAATCGCATTATTTTGTATCTAGAAATGACTTTTTAATCTATAGGGAGGGTGGGTATAGTTGTAACACTTTTTATATTTTAGAGGTCATCATTGATTAAATAAAAATATTTTAATGGTACCATCTTTAAGGTTCATGTTCTAAGCTTACTGAGACAGAGAATTAATAATTCCTACATTGTACATTGTCAAATAATCATACCCCATGGGTGGGTACAGTTGTAACAAGGAGTGGGGTAAGATGTAACAAGTGAAAAAAGAGAAGTTTGTAATTAATATTTTATTTATTTATTAATAATTATTTTTTAGAATACTGTGAAACTGCTGCGTAATGTTTTCTTAGTTGCCCTAAGATTTTTCACATTCTTTCTCTTGGCTTTTTCTTCTGCAAGACTTCGATTGTAGAAAAAATATTGTTGTACTCGATATATATTAACGTCACAATAATTTACAATCCTGTTAATTTGACAATGTCAAGACATTTTTTGACAAAGTTATATATCCAATTTATTATAAAAAAAATTGGCGATTGTAAAAAAAATCATGTATGTAACTCGTTGTGAAAGAAGTGTTTTAGACTCTTGACGTGTTGACCAACGCGGCTTACACCTCGTTGGTCAATATCACGTCTAAAACACTTCTATTTCGCAACTTTTCACATAAATAGCTATTGTAAAATCCGCTTTACAGTTCTTGCATGCAATGAAAACTGCGTGCAACAAAAATTGCCCGCAGCGCATTCAATGGATTTAGATCAGCTGAGTGCAATTTTACTTGCATTGCATGTGCAATACACGGAATAGAACATGCGCAATTTTTATTGTACGCAATTTAAAAAAAAATTGCAAACTGTAAAGCGGCCTTAACAAAAATATTTACCATTTGAAGGTGGGGATAGTGGTAACAAATATTGGGTATGGATATAACAAGTTGTTACAAATATCCCCACACCCCCTATTTTTAAATTTCACCCATCATTAAACACTCATCCGCTGCAATGAACCGAAGTTCACTGTGAAAGCAGCTATGAAGCTCTATTTTATGCTAGCCAAAGATGGCAAACTTACATTGACTGCTTAATGATTTATAATCAATTAATTCGAAATTGAAGAAATTACTATCTTACTTAAAAAACAGTTTTTTCTCCTTTTCTTTTCCTCAAGTAAACCATGTGCCATTAACACGTCAAACTACAAATGACCGATATAAAGCGCCACCTAATGATACCATTCATAAAAAGTTGTATCTGTCATTCCAATTGACATTCGCTTTGTTACAACCATACCCATGTTACAACTATACCCACCCTCCCCTACGTAATTAATAATGATGATAAGAATCATTAATAAAATAACAAGAGTTTGTCAGGTGTGGGGTTCGAACCCACGCTCCCATCTGGGAACCAGAGCTTAAATCTGGCGCCTTAGACCGCTCGGCCAACCTGACTTGTAAAGTATCATACCTTATAACATCATTTATATACCGAAAAGTTTTGAAACATTGTGTAAATTTAATACTTTTTTTTTAATTCAAAAATCGATTTAATGTATCAATTATTTTTATTACATTTTAATGTTAATAAATACGCGTTCATTGCCGTTCCACCGTAATAATCGGTGACGTCATTGACAGCAATTGATTGATTCATTCATGTGATTATATAAACAGAAATTTAAAAACAAATCCTATTATATTTTTTTGATTGAAGAAATCTTTTTTATCTGCGAATGCTAACTAGAAAAACAAAAATTTCAACTTGTACTTTTGGATGAGGTACACGTCCTGACATTTATTTTTTCTATTAAGACTAATTGCGAAATAGTGCTTTTACACTCAACAATTCAGAAGTGCTAATCACAACAAACTATAAATAAGAATTTGTACATTATGTAAATCATTAGATGTTTAATTATTTGTAAGCGTTGTTCTTATTATATTATTAATCGCATTATTTTGTATCTAGAAATGACTTTTTAATCTATAGGGGAGGGTGGGGTATAGTTGTAACACTTTTTATATTTTAGAGGTCATCATTGATTAAATAAAAATATTTTAATGGTACCATCTTTAAGGTTCATGTTCTAAGCTTACTGAGACAGAGAATTAATAACTCCTACATTGTACATCGACAAATAATAGAAGAAACAAAAAGGGTAGTCGAGGGTTACATCATACCCCATGGGTGGGTACAGTTGTAACAAGGAGTGGGGTAAGATGTAACAAGTGAAAAAAAGGGAAGTTTGTAATTAATATTTTATTTATTTATTAATAATTATTTTTTAGAATACTGTGAAACTGCTGCGCAATGTTTTCTTAGTTGCCCTAAGGTTTTTCACATTCTTTCTTTTGGCTTTTTCTTCTGCAAGACTTCGATTGTAGAAAAAATATTGTACTCGATATATATTAACGTCACAATAATTTACAATCCTGTTAATTTGACAATGTCAAGACATTTTTGACAAAGTTACATATCCAATTTATTATAAAAAAAATTGTAAAGATTGTAAAAAAATATTATGTATCGCTGCGAAAGTTGTGTACTTTGACGTGTTTATACTACTACTATTTCGCAAATTGTCACATAAATAAGCTATGCTAAAATTCGCTTTTACAGTTCTTTGCCATCAATAAAAACTGCGTGCAACAAAAATTGCCCGCAGCGCATTCAATGGATTAGATCAGCTGAGTGCAATTTTACTTGCATTGCATGTGCAATACACGGAATAGAACATGCGCAATTTTTATTGTACGCAATTTAAAAAGAAATTGCAAACTGTAAAGCGGCCTTAACAAAAATATTTACCATTTGAAAGTGGGGATAGTGGTAACAAATATTGGGTATGGATATAACAAGTTGTTACAAATATCCCCACACCCCCTATTTTTAAATTTCACCCATCATTAAACACTCATCCGCTGCAATGAACCGAAGTTCACTGTGAAAGCAGCTATGAAGCTCTATTTTATGCTAGCCAAGGATGGCAAACTTACATTGACTGCTGAATGATTTATAATCAATTAATTCGAGATTGAAGAAATTACTATCTTACCTAAAAAACAGTTGTTTCTCCTTTTCTTTTCTCAAGTAAACTATGTGCCGTTACTACGTCAAACTACAAATGACAGATATAAAGCGTCACCTAATGATACCATCCATAAACAATTATATCTGTCATTCCACTTGACATTCGCTTTGTTACAACCATACCCATGTTACAACTATATACCCACCCTCCCCTACGTAATTAATAATGATGATAAGAATCATTAATAAAATAAATAAGAGTTTGTCAGGTGTGGGGTTCGAACCCACGCTCCCATCTGGGAACCAGAGCTTAAATCTGGCGCCTTAGACCGCTCGGCCAACCTGACTTATAAAGTATCATACCTTATAACATCATTTATATACCGAAAAGTTTTGAAACATTGTGTAAATTTAATACTTTTTCTTTTTTTAATTCAAAAATCGATTTAATATATCAATTGTTTTTTATTACATTTTAATGTTAATAAATACGCGTTCATTGCCGTTCCACCGTAATAATCGGTGACGTCATTGACAGCAATTGATTCATTCATGTGATTATATAAACAGAAATTTAAAAACAAATCCTATTATTTTTTTGATTGAAGAAAACTTTTTTATCTGCGAATGCTAACTAGAAAAACAAAAATTTCAACTTGTACTTTTGGAGGAGGTACACGTCCTGACATTTATTTTTTCTATTAAGACTAATTGCGAGATAGTGCTTTTACACCCAACAATTTCAGAAGTGCTAATCACAACAAACTATAAATAAGAATTTGTACATTATGTAAATAATTAGATGTTTAATTTTATTTGTAAGCGTTGTTCTTATTATATTATTAATCGCATTATTTTGTATCTAGAAATGACTTTTTATTCTATACGTAATTAATAATGATGATAAGAATCGTCAATAAAATAAAAAAAAAGTTTGTCAGGTGTGGGGTTCGAACCCACGCTCCCATCTGGGAACCAGAGCTTAAATCTGGCGCCTTAGACCGCTCGGCCAACCTGACTTATAAAATATTATACCTTAAAACATCATTTATATACCGAAAAGTTTTGAAACATTGTGTAAATTTAACAATACTTTTTTTTTAATTCAAAAATCGATTTAATATATCAATTGTTTTATATTACATTTAAATGTTAATAATAATTTTCAAAATACGATGCTGTAAGTAATGTCCACTATTTATAACTTAATTTTAAACATTTTTTTGCTACCTAATGATTAATTTTTGGAAAAAAAATATACACCAAACATGAATTTTCCCACGAAATATATATTGCGTAATATATTTACATCTCAAATTTAAATAAAATTTATAACTACAATGATTCTTAACTGTTATTTTTTCCCGTTTTAAATCAGCCACCTGCCTTTTTAGTAATATGCATATATGCACATTATAAAACATCAAATCATGTATGTATTTATTTCGTATTACGAAATTTTTGGTATACCGTTCTAAAGATGTATCGAAAATAACATTAATCGAATCTTTTAACATACTAAAGTAGGCCCAAACTGAAAATATATACTTTTAATTGCTGCGCCTAACATACTCAAGAAACAAGAATATTTCTAACATCTCGTCTCTTAGCGCAGTCATTCCGTTTTACATTCCATCTATCCGATTAACTGTATTTTTGTGATTAGATACTTAACTGTAAATAACAAGATACAAGATACCTGAAAGAAAACTATAAAAAAGGAAAAAGCTGATTCATAATTCGATCTTTGTATCATCTCATGTTCGATAGAAAATGTTATTAACCTCAAGCTTTATAGCTCTCATCTATACACATGCACAAAGACAAAAAACTTGTTTAGTAAAAAATATTCCGTATCATGTATACCTACCCGTATGTATGTATAAATGTAAATCATGTAAAGGTTTACCTTCAATAATTTTAATTCAAGCGGGCATAATAAACGGAATGCATGAGATGTACGGGGTTTGTTCATAATAAAAATTTAATTTGATCCAATACATTAGGTAGAGTAACGCCTTCAGCACCCTATACTCCAGAGCAGAATGGTATCTACGAACGAGATAATAGAACCATAATTGAAAAGACCAGAACATTGAAATATTCCAGAAGCAAATTATCCTGAAGGAATTTTGGCTGAATTGGCTAATCCTGCTATTTACATTTTAAACAGAACAGGAAAATCATCTGTAGAGGGTCCTTACGAATTGTGGAGGTAAAAAACCTCGAATAAAACATCTTAGGATCATTGCTTCCACGTGTTATGCTCACATTCCAAGTCAAAAGAGAAGAAAGATGAATAACAAAGCTATAAAGGGGCACCTCATAGGATATGATGGTGACGAACGTTACAGGATTTGGATTAAAAACGACCACAAAGTTGTTCTGTCAAGGGACGTCCAGTTTGAAGAAGCACCAGGAAGCTGTGTTGAACGTATTAAACTACCAATTCAAGATGTGAAAGAGGAAGAGGAATCAGTTCAAGAAGAATATCAAGAGAGTGATAAAGAGTCCATGAAAGGAAATAGTGAAAACGACTATGAAAGCAGAACCGATACAGAAATAGGTGATGAAGATGAAGGCATTCACGAAGAAGGACAAGGCGTTCGTTTAAGAGATCGCTCAGCTTTGAAGAAGCCATCACTTTTAAATGATTACGTGATGACAATAGAAAACTTTATTAATGAAGGTATTGTTCCTGAGTCATTCGAAGAAGCAATTAAACATGAAGACAGCCACTAGCGCAAACAAGCAATGGACAAGGAAATAAGTTCATTGCCAAAAGGTATGAAGGCGATACCATGTAAGTGGTTTATCGACTGAAAACTAATGCAGACGGCAGTATAAACAAATACAAGGCTCGTCTTGTAGCTAAGGTTTCAGTCAACGTGAGGGTATTGATTACAGTCAAACTTTCAGTCCAGTAGCACAAATGATAACTATTCGATCTGTTTTAAGCGTTGCTGCAATACGGGGTTGTATCTTGCACAGTTTGATGTATCAACGCTCTTCTTGTACGGAGAACTTGAGGAGACAATTTATATGGTACAGCCAAGAGGTTACGAAAATGGCACTAGCAAGGTATGCAAGTTAAAAAGGAGTTTGTATAGCCTAAAACAAGCTCCAAGATGCTGGAACAAGCGCTTCGGGGATGGGGCGCTTCCATTTTGGTTTAAAGGTGAATCATGCTGATCCATGCCTCTATGTTCGATATCGAAATGGCAAACAATTGTTGGTGGCTTTATACGTGGACGATGGATTGGTTGCGGCTACAGATCAGACTGATTTGGAGATTTTCTTTGAGAAATTGAAAGAAGAATTCAAGATCACAACGTCAGTAGTAGTAGTCAATTTGTCAGCCTATTTCCTAGGCCTACAAATTGAAAGAGATGAAGATGGTGATATCAAGATTCATCAAGAAGCATACGCGAGGAGTATTTTGAAGCGTTTCAATTTTTCAGAATGCAAAGCTGTGTTTACTCCAATGTTGAAGATCTCAGAGGTTCAACAATCAGGGAAAGAAGACCACACAATGCAGAAGTTTCCATACAGAGAAGCTGTTGGAGCGCTAATGTATCTGATACTTTGGACGAGACCGGATCTGGCATTCAGTATAAGTATCCTGTCCAGAACCCTTGAACATCCCACTGCTGAGGATATAACGAGATTAAAAAGAGTTTTTAGGCACGTGGCAGGTTAACAAGACTTTTTAATGAAATCACAAAGCTAAAGTATATCCCTATTTTACAAATCGATAACGCAGCAGTAGTGAAGTTAGCGCAGAACCCCGAGTTTCATTGTCGAACTAAACATATTGCAATAAAGTATTTTCACATTCGTGAAAAACTAGCTGAAGGAAGCCCAGGTGTTGAGCAGGTTTCAACAAATCATCAAGTTGCAGACATCATGACCAAACCTTTAACCAGGACTCGTTTGAAGATTTTGTGTGATAAAATGGGATTACCATAATCAGTTTCTTCTACATTATTCATTTTATTGCAACAAGGGAAAATGTTGAAATACATTAATGAAATCAAGTTCCAACAAAATGATAATGTAGAATCAAATGTGTGTGTTGTTGTCATGTACCTATATAAAATATAAAAAAAATACTAGTTACTTTTTTATTATAAATAGAGGTGTCAAATACAGTAATTGTAAATTAGTAGAATCGTTTATAATTCTTTACTGTTTATTTATTTGTTGTATCGCACAAAAAACTGCAAATATAATAATATACATAGATATTAATGTCATATTAATGTCACTTCACTTCACGATATGTCAAGTTTTGACAGTTGTTCCTCCCACTATTTCCAAATACATCTTTAATGCCCGTCCCGCGGCGGTTTCAAACTTTTAAATATTTATAAATATGGTTTAAAGATATTTGTCAGCAAAAAAAGGCTTTAAATGTATAATAAAACTGTGTTCTATTGTCGCTGAACAATACCTCTGGTGTTCCGTATCTGGGAAATATGGCTTTTAATTCAGTGATTACTTCGAGCTCAATTAGAGTTCTCAATCGCTTAATTTCTGGATACCGTAAAGAATAACCGTGCACCAGAAGGTACTATACCTTAACAAAATAAAATAAATCTATCCCAACCTTTTGCCATGGATGTTTAGGGAATTCGAAAGGTTGTCACTGTTCTCTGGGATTTGACGCCTCCATAATGCATCTTGAATAACTCTTCAGCAGTTTTTCGATGTCAAATAAATTTGATCTTAAAGTGAGATAATGCATTGTGGGTGTAATTTTCGAATTGCACACAAGCTGTAGCTGCTATAGCGTATACCTCAAATCTATTTCTATTAGCTCGGCTGTTTCGGACTTAGGTCTTAACAATCTACCGTACATCGCTTGTGCGGTAGGATATTGCTCCAATTTCGACACAGGAATATGTATCTAACTTCTTTTAGTATGTGGATTTTCATTAGTTCTGGGTATTTATAGATTATAAATTTATCAGTTATTATTAAATGATTAAACTCACATCCTCTTAGTAAATGTAATAATTCTATAATACCAGTAACTATTTTATATTTGATAATGATAACAATGTTAAAAAGGAAAGTGCTCCTTTTGGAGTAAGCTGCAGAAGAAGCTCCTCCATACTTCATAATCAGTCCAGCATGGGGCAACATTGCGTTTTGGAATATGTCAGGAATATTAATTTCTTCTGCTGCTCTAGAGAATCCTTTGATTCTATTTCTGAATCAATTAATGCAGTTATTTTGATTTATAGTCTTTCCCAGTACTAATTCCAAACATAGGCCTATAACTAGGATCATATTAGTATCTTGCAGTACATATTTTATATCCTGTTTTATTATGAATGTCTTACATACAACTTGTACAATTGTAATTGATGCGTGACAGTGTTCTGATTTTTAAATACACCTTTTGATAATTTTAAGTTCTGTTTCCGCAAGCCTATTACTCTCTGGATATTTCTCACTTAAAGTGTGATGCACGAAACCCTATTCCTTCGCAAATTGCGTAAATTTTGACTACAATAACGTACCAAACTGTGTTCCATTGTCACAGAACAATACCTCTTGTGTTCCGTGTCTAGCAGATATGGCTTCTAATTCAATGATTACGTCGGGCTCAATAGCTTAATTTCTGGATACCGTGAATAATAGCCGTGCACCGGAAGGCACCATGCCTTTTCAAAATGCGATAAATCTGTCCCAATCTTTTGCACTGGAAGTTAAAAAAAATCGGAAGGTTGTAATAGTTCTCTAGGATTTAATAACTTTTCACGAATTTTTCTATGTCAAATAAATTTTAATCTTAATAATTTTTGAAAGGGTCGTTGTGACAATATGTCTGCCATTCCTAATTCTTCCCCTGGACCGTGTTTGATTTCATAGCGATACCGCAACAACCGTAGACACATTCGTTGCAACTTCAAAGTGATGTCATCCGTCTCCTTGTGGTTTGTTCCAATGTAATATGAAGCCCAAGAATAAAATCCTTGAACTTTTCACATGTCCAAACTAAAACACAACCCCTCTTATAACTTTCTTGATATGTGTCTAGTTGCGTTGACACTTACTCTAGATTTATAGTTTATATACAATCTTTATACTCTGTGCATTACCCTTATTACTTCATGTAATTATATTTATTGATCATTCCTCGTAACCAACAGCTGTTTCCGTCAAGTACGACCCAGGTACCACATGAAACCGTCCTAATAATCAGACAGCTTCCATCTTTTTCTAACTATATCTCGGTCTGCGTGTTCAAAACAAATACCTCCAGTTTCAATGAACCTGCCTATGCGTCCTCTTCGGCCATCCAGCGAACGCTTGTATACATACATATTGGACCCGAACTCCTGTGTTTGTCGACAAATAGGGAGATGATGATAATAAAGTTACAAGTTCTCGGCAATTTTGTAGCGCCTTTGCATACAATAGCCTTTCCCAGAACAACACAACAACTACGTATATGTATGTACAGTCACGACAAATAAGAAGAAATGGGAAGAAAGGGAATTGATGCGAACGCGTCATTACTTTGTTGATTTGCTAGCGGTTCTCCGCATGCATATTTCTAAATTTGTATTCGTGTCGAACGTATATGAATAAATTAGCGATGTTTCATCGTTTTCTTAAAAATTGAAAAGAAATGGAACCAGGTGACCTCAAGAGTGAGTTCGTCAATGTTAAAAATGCATTTGATGCATTCTAAATAGTAGCGTCAAGCTGATTTTTGGTAAATAATCTTTGGGAAGGTAATCCAGTTGAAGAATGTAAAAATTGCAGATAGGCAGATTACGATTTTATTATTGTGTATTTGTTATTGTTGGAAAAGTATGCACACAAAAAATCTATTATCAATCTGAATATTTTTATTTATTCAGAAATCGAAACTTAATATATATTTAAATGAATTAAATCTTGTTGGTTAGAACATAAGAGTAAATTTTCTGAAAACACAATATACTCTTAGAACAAATAGTAGTGATGGGCGCTATCGATAGTGACTATCGATAACTATCGATAGTTTTGACTATCGATAGTTGACTATCGATAACTATCGATAGTTGACTATCGATAACTATCGATAGCTGGCTATCGATAGTTGACTATCGATAACTATCGATAGTTGACTATCGATAACTATCGATAACTGTTGATAGTTGAAAATATCGGTAATGCCCACCAGTATTATAATTATATATAGTTTACAACGCAGAGAGATGCTCAAATTCAATGTAAATACGACAAGTATCGTTTTTATGTACTATTTATTTTCCCTTTCTGAGTAGCTTAAAGGTTTATTTATGTATTGTCTTGTTAGTTAAAAACGTTTGTGTTATCAATCATCAACTATTCGTTGAGTGGAACTAATTCTTGCTTTTGTAATATCCATAGTAGCAGGTATTGATAAAACCATGAAATACTAGTGTTAGAATTCTTATTAGTCTGGAATAAAAGAAAAAACACAAATAATAAATAACAAGAAACAAAACAAAATGTACTTCTGAGACATATTAGTTGAGTAGAGTGGTGGGCATTATCGATGATCACTATCGACAGTTATAAGTATTGATAGTTGCCTGTTGAAACTATCGATAACTATCGATAGTCAACTATCGATAGTTATCGATAGTTAGCGATAGTTATCGATAGTTATCGATAGTTATCGATAGTTATCGATGGTCAACTATCGATAGTCGATTATCGATAACTATCGATAGTTGGTCCGACTATCGATAGTTGAAAATACCGATAGTGCCCACCACTAACAAATAGTATAAATATTAGCATTGAGGTATACTTCCTCCGAAGGAACATTGTTATTGTTGTAAGGAATAAATCTATGCAATCATAGTGAGAAAGTCTGTAGATTCAAAATAAAATCCCTTATACGTTTGGTATAATGAATTACTATATAAAATTATTAAACGTTTTGTACTGAAAACATGAAATATTAAGTTGAAATTACCATAATATTGAAACATTTGAAACGAATTCTACCCCACTACACTAAAACTTATCTGTCATTTGTTCCCTCTTTTTTAGGGGGGTTTAGGAAGTTTTGCATATACATACGCTTCACTTGGCGTCACATTTTGATTGACCAGCGAACAGAGTTGTTGGTTGTGAGTGTAAGTAAATCTAAATGGATACCCCAACCGTTTCACAGCTACTTAGAGAATGGGGTGTAATGGGGTAGATGCACAGATGCTACCATTAAAATATTCGAAGGTAAGTACGTACGTGTTATCTAATATTAGTGGATTACTGGTTTAAAAAACTTTGAAATAATACTTAGAGCCAGCGCCATTGTGTCGATAATATATGAACACGGTAGGTGTGTACTTTAACAAACATATGTAGGTATTTACTAGTTATTAGTTTTCAGTAGGTAATACCAGCAAATTATTATACTGATTGAAATTATATCAGTAACCAACGCCGACTAGATACCAGGCCCAGGTATTTATTGAGTGGGAAGTATCCCGAGAACACCGGTCGCAACGACGGATAAGCACAACGTCCATACCTCTACGCATCAATATCCCGTGTGCACTCCTGGAGTACCCCGATACGCTACCTTCTCCCAAACATTGTAAAACTATAAAGTATGACAGTAAATTTATTTAATTACATAATATTTCTTTATTTATTAATTTTCCTCTACCGAGGTTTTTTGGTGTTACAGACACAAAATTAGTAGGTAATTACTAGCCTTGAATAGTAGAAATGCTTAGATTAAGCAGGTAAGTATTATCAGTTCAATATACTTATATGTTGGAAGCAAATAATGGCAATACTTCAAATAATACTTTTATATACTTCTATCAAATGTACATAAATTATTAAGGCATAAATATGATAGTTTCCAGTTGAGAAAATCTATTTACTCAAATCTAAAATAATTATTTTTGCGGTGAAAATATTATATGTTCATAATGATTTTAGTATATTGATTACATTTGAACTAAAAAATTGTTTCGTCTAACAAATTCACGGGTTTGGAAAACTGAACAAATTTTATTCTCATATAAATACATCATCTTCTTGCTTATATGGAAGTTATTTCATATTCAAGGTGATGCATTTATATTCAAATTGAGTAATTTTTTTTTTGTGTGTATCATTAAATACATGATGTACTGAAGAAGGTTGCGCTGTCAATATTTTATACGAAACATCTTTGTAAATACTTTAATACCGTGAGATCGAATAAGACTGTCCTGATCCTACTCCACTTTCCACGAAGATTATACCAATATTTACATCCACTGTTTCGAATGAAGTTACTTAATAAAACACAGTAACGTGCGGTCATTGTGAGATTTTTGTCTAGTTAGTTGTGCGTATGTAACTTAATATACACTGATGTCTACCCGAAAAACAAGTTCACCAAAATTGCATCTAAGGTATGAGTCATTCAACTAACTCCTGCGCAAAAATTACGTAATAAACATTTTTCAAAACAGTATATTTCGGATAACAAATACAACCAGGTTTAATTAAAGGTATAGAAAGTTTAAAAGAATCACTCATAATATATTGTAAAAATACACATTTATATCATATCTTAATTTATCTCAGACATTCTTCATAATTTATACGAGGTACTGACTGAACAATAATGGATGGATGCTTTCCATAATCATACACCCTACAACGAAAGTGTAATATAAATTAAAAAATTGAGAACATGTTTCTTTAAGATACCTGCACTGCTTGTACGCTGTGTTCAAAGTAAGAACCACCATTATTTATGCAAGCATCTACCCTCTTCTCCATGTTTACAGAAATATTTATTAATTGCTCATTTGTAATATTCTCTATTTCATTTCTTATTTATTGCTTCTTTCAATTGATCCGGTATTATGTAAGCCGTTCCGATAAATTTTTTAGATGACTAAATAAAAAAAAAGCCAAGTGGTGTAAGATCGGGTGATCTAGGTGGCCAAGGATTAAAGCCAATCAAAAAATTCTTGGAAATACTCTCATATTGTCTTGCTGTATGAGCAGTAGCATTGTCATTTTGAAAATAGCCTAGCTGTAATTCATCATCAAATAATTGTTCCAGAAATTCATGTAATATAAGTCTATATCTGGCTGTTGTTATTGTATCGTCAAATAATATCGGTCCTCCTGGACATTGCAACCCATATCCCTATTTTTACAGGATGCAATTCCGTTTCCCGAATAACTCAGGATTTTGTGCGGACCAAATCCTAATATTTTGAGAATTTACATCACCTGTTAAATTAAACGAGGCTTCGTCAGAAAAAAAGCAAGATTTAAAACATCATCATTCCTTAGATTTGTATTAAACCAATGGCAATATTCCATACGTTTTTCGAAATCTAGTGGCAGTAATTGTTGCACGATATAAATTTTATATGGACGATAATGAAGCTTCCGTTTTACAACTTTCTAAGCTGATCCATAAGATAAAAATAAACCTACAAAAAAACCTATCACATTTTCGGTTAGAACTGATGGGCGACTTGGTGAATGGTGACTTTCCTTTCAAAACACTTCCAGTTCCTCTGAAGCGATGGACAACACGATTGATGTGTCGATGGAGAGTTTCATTATCGAGTTTGCACTTCGGAAAATTGATTCATAAATTCTTGAGCACAAAGCTTTGCAAGATGGCAGCTAGGCTTAGAGGTCATTGAAAACGGACCACAGAAGGACAAAGGATTTTGCGAGCTCGTCCTTGCTGGTTATATACTGTGAGTAGAGTAGGATCAGGACAATCATTATTCGATCTCACGGTATTTACAATATATCCTGTAAAATTATGTTCGCCTCGTATTTTTTTTTTAACTGCAAGCATTGCAGTTACTTTTTTCTCTAAAGGTGGGATTCTATGTATATCTGTATGTGAATCTAAAAAATTATCTGTAAGTCTCTAAGCACCTAAAATATAAATTTACCATTACTGTACATATTGCTGTAGATTATCCTACCCGCGTCACCGCTGAGTGTATTTTGTGTTGCATATTTGATTTGCGTAAAACTGCTGTATCATTATTTCGAGAAATTTTCATAATAATAGGTTTGTTCGCTGTGCGAATCAGAACTTAATTGGAAACTATTTCGGTTTTTCCAGTGCGCATGATTCAAAAAGGGATTGTAGTTTGAAATTAGTTTGATAATTTGCTCTGCGAACACATCCAAAACCGACACTACTGCCATCTGTGCCCAGCAATTGGAATTTATATGTCAGCCGGCGGAGCACACGGCGCAGTGTATCTCTCTCGTTTAGTGCGCATGAGCGAATTTAAAATCCACAAGAAATCCGTGAACTTTATGGATTAATCACAAACTGTCACTGACTACAATTTGATACTGTGCGAACACCAAATTTTAAATTACCAACGGTCGAAATACGAAATTGTTGCACTGCGAACGCACAGCTGTTATTACGCATGCGTCGTTCAGTTGTGGATAGTTTCTGATTGCACAGCGAACAAACCTAATGTTATTTTTGTATAAATTTTAGGTAATGAGTTAATTGTTTAATTTATTTAATTTAGTGTTCAGTTTTTTTAAATTAATTTAATTCAATTGTTTGTCTTTTGTATGTTGGCGTTTTGTTTGTACGTCTGCTGGGTTTTCTTTTGAAAAACGACTGCGTTGTTCGCAACGGTCGTGGTTGCAACACGTAGTTCCTTGGTAGACGACAGCGTGAGTACTTGTATTTTGAAATCTTTTCTGCCATCTTGTTAATTCATATTGAAATTGCTATTTAATTCGCGTTATTTGTTTTATTCTTGACCATCAAGGAATTCGCTTAATAATAATTGTTATTATATTGTTGTGTACACATTATAGATATAAGATCATTTATTATTTTTCGTGCAGGAAGATAGATTTTAGTTTTAATTCTCTCATTATGTTTTAAGAGTTTAATTTTTCCATTTTCTATAGTTTGCAGTTTCATTTTTATTGTATTAATCACCTCGGGTTGGGTGAATAGAAGCATTGTGCTTGCTATTAGTTTTCAATTTTGTAAATTTTTAGTGTTCCACGAATTTATTTTATTTTAATTTGAAACCACGTGGATTCTATTAGTATATAGAATTATCTTCCTGAACTAATTAATCTTTTGCTTTGATATAGGAAATAGCATTGTCCTATTGTAATTTAGAATCAAGGGCAGTTTTTAATTTAGGCCAGAACCCTCTGCTCACGGTTTTTTTTCTGCAAACTTGTAATTAATTTTTTTTTCCTTTTTTTTATAATAAATTTTTGATTGTTAATTTACGTCGTTGAGTAAAAAATTTCAGTTCTTTTATTTTAAATTAAACCTTTTCAATTTTTGGGGTAATTAAGAAAGTCAGTTTTCATTCACTCACAATTTGCTTGTCGTGGTTAGATTCAAGTTTTAATTCGGGAGGGTAACTCTGAGGTTAATTATTCTTTTGCGCTCTTTAAAATTTTGTCCGTTGAGCTAGCTATTTTAATTTAATTTTTCTTTTTAAATTCATTTTGCACAGCAATACGTTATACCGTCACTTTTCCAGTAGCCATATGGCATATTCATATTCCAGTCATATTTAAAAGGTACAAATAAGAATAAATAATGAAGATACACAAACATTTTAAAATATGAAACAATATTTATTCTTTCCTCTGCATTCCATATATCGATTACATACAACAATAATTAAAAGATAATAGGTACGTCATTTCAAAACGATCATACATTGATATGTCACACATACAATATCCATTTCGCTTTATTTTTTAAATTTCTCATATATCTGCAATCACATCGCTCGGTATAGTTTTAACACGTTAATAAATTTTGTTATTAATTCTGGGTATTTTTTATACAGAAATAAAGCTTCTTCTATTAAACCATAGATGCAGGTAAATGTCTGTCATGTATGTTATCCACATAGGCCGTCCTGTTACCTCAATGTTTGATTTTTTATTTTATTAGGGAAGGTAAGAAATGCTCATGGATACATCGAAGGTACTTATGTCAGTATTTTACTATTTCAAAATTTACTATGAACGTTACTTGAGGTTGAATAGTGTGCTAGTAATAATTCTTGGGTAGATTTAATATACATAATGTAGTTTTAAATCTTATAAAAAGGCACATGGAATACAATAATAAATGTTTTTTTTTAATGGAAAATTTTGAGAATAAAATTAGCTAATCACCTCTTTTATTAAGATAATAATTAATAAACATTAATATCACAGTATTGAAGAAAATCATGAAATTCAAAGATGAATTATTTGAATAAATATAAAAAGAATAAAAAACCACAAATAATACGTATAGTTATCTATGTATATGTTGAAAATTACTCGCAATTTTGTTACCATTCTCAAAACTTTCCATTATAGTTATGTTTAACAACGTTTATAATTCCAGTATATAGGTATGGTACAATATAATATTTTATGTATTTGTGTTGTATAATGTTTAATATGTATTATGTGTTTCTTTTATATGACAGGTAAGTATTTATTTAATCATAAGTGTATTCTATACTATATAAACAGGTAAGTTATATTGAATTATTTTTCATCATTTATGTTCTATATATATAGTGCGCAAAAAATACGAAATCTTCACGATAAATTGACGATGGTAATTATTATCCCTGTTTATGTGCTTTTAGTATATTTTGTGTTTACTAGGATTTTACCGATTAAATACTATAAAAATGAAATGTCAAACCGAATAAATACCACTTCTAACATTGTATAATAATCTCGGATAAAAAAATAATCGTAATTTGCATGCGCCATTTATTGAGCATTAGTCAAAAAAACTTTAGTTTTTGCATTTTTGTTTGATTATACCGCAAATTTTAATCATTTCAAAATTAGCCTTGTGCAAAACTATAATAGCTTTGTTCCAACACTCTCACTAACTGTCAGATGGGTGTCAGATGAATTGAAATTGTGATACGATATTTTCTATATATTTCAATCTGAATTCTTTGTTACTAAACTTTATGTGGAATATGCTGAATTGGAATTGTTAGGAAACTTTTTCTTTAGTAAAGAAATAAATTATATACGTTTAATAACAGTCATAATAATCTCAATGCGTAAAAATACTTAGTTACCGACCTTTGTTAGAACGAAAAATATTCTGATTCCTATACCTTTAAGCTTTTAATTATCTGCAATTCTGACAAAATATATTCTGTTACCTATATTAAACATATTACAGTTACAAGTAATAAAATAAACTGTTTTAGTTTATTTTTTTCATACATATTTTACAATTAAATCACATTTTAGTATTCGATTTGTTATCTAGTGCTGCTATATATATATTTCGATTGTTATACTGTGCTGGCAAATTTTTAGATGCCGAGACATTTTAGTGCATTTCATGTAGTTGCCGGGCCTATCAAAGGAAGTGGTATTTCATACGGGTAAGAAGGTAAGATTTGATAACCCTCCGTATGTTATAAATGTGAACCCCGACCTAAAACTTTTTTTTTGCCAGCACGGTATGCATAGTGGTATGAATTCCTGCAAATGATACAATAAATAACTTTATATAAAACGTATAGGAAAATAAGGCAAATACAACAAATTGTAAATGTACAGTTATTAAAATTGTATATACAGGCTGTTTCAAAACAACGTTTAAGATTCTATTGAAACTTTATCAGTTTATAGACCCAATGGAGTGTTACTCAAGGACACTTTTTGTTGCTGCGGAACTTTAACTTCAGAGAGTACAATTTCACGTTGAAAATTGGCTCAAATTTCGTTTATCCAAAATAACTTTTAAGCGGTAATAGACAGAAAAATGTTTCACTCGCATTTGTACCTCTTATGCAACCCTTTCGACAGGTATAGTTATTTATAAATGGGGTGTTAAAATAAGAACGCTACGACATAACATTGGCGTCGGTTTATATATGAAAAGTAGTAATATATTTTCAATTTCTTTTTTGTTAATTATTTTGAAGTATACAGGGTGACTCAAAGAAAAGTTACACAACAAAGTTGTGAAAAATTAAATGGAACGCCCTGTATATTATGACATATTTTGATAGTACAGACTAAATAAAGGCAAGTTGGTGTTAAGTTTCTTATATCTAACTCAACTCGTTTACGAGATAATTAACTATTCTTCAAAATGTAGACCAAGATTGAAGATGCATGCATATTTAAGCTAGATATTTTAAACTGTATTTATTTTTTAAGTAAAGCATTAGACTTGGTAATAAAATAAAAGCAATACAAAAACAAATTATACAGGGTGAACAAAAACATAATTTTAATTTTCGCTGTCTTTAAAGGCAAATAACTTCCTTATTTTAAATGGAACACCCCGTAGGGGACATTGGGGGGTATTGTATCAATACTTCCCCTTACAATACTAACATTGAGCGTCATCTTCCTAAACAGAAGAACTTGATTATTTCCTTGACGTTTCTCTTTATTTAGATTCTAACGGTCTTTAAGATTGTATTAATGCTTCCTATACCTATCTGTTATAGTTTCTTAGTTATTTATAATTTTCTTTTTCAAATATTAATTCTTAGCCATTATTTTTTTTAAGTAGGCTCCCTAGGCTAGGGAGGAAAAGTAAGTGACATTGGCATGATGAAACTGTAATCTTATAATATATGACATTATTGATAGATGACATTAGTACATTCGACCCAGTCTGATTGTAAGTCGATTTATGAGACAATTGCTAAATTATTAGGTATAAATTTCAATTAAACTATTATTAAACACTTTTAAAACGACGCTAACTTGACAGTTCTCAAAAAATATTCGACAGATTAAGCTCACTATCTATCATGTCACTCACAGGTGTCTTGTCTTTATTATTTTTAGAAGACGTTTAGTTAAAATTGAACTGGCTGGGGAAAAATAGTATTCAAACCACGTGAGGAAAGTGTTACTGCAGGCCTTGGGCAAATATTTGCCCGCGGCCTGCAATAGAACACTTTCCTCCCTTGGTTTGGAATATACTATTTCAATGTGGCATCATACATAATGAAAAGAAGTGCACGTCCTAAAAATATTTTCGCGTTGACTGGGTGCATCAGCTTTCCAGGGTCGTACTCAACTTAATTTTTTCAAATAAAACCATACTTATTTTTTCAGGCATACTGATTTGTTATAATAAATACAACAAATACGTATGTTGCCAGGTTATTTAGCCTTTTATATAAAATTTTCAAAATGTACCTTAAATGTTCATTTAAAAAAAAAAATTCCACCACCATCATTAACAATTATATTCTAAAACTTGCTAAATAGTTTAGGCAAACGTACCTGTTTCTTATAAATCGAATATTATTTGGTAAAACTATACAAGGTGTTCCCTAGAAACAATGAATTTGTGCGATATTTAAACAGCTATATTACATTGTTATTTTAAATTGAATACACATTTTTTCATTTCATTATGTCTTTTTTTATGGTCTTTTATAAAAAGTAACCTGTTGAGCGATTTTTTATGACATTACTAAACTGTCAAACAAAAGTTGTGTTAGTGGAATATTCTTTATTTAGAATTAATTAAAATGAATTTCAATCACGAGGAGTTGATGTTACGGTCCTCATTATTGAAATTAATTTTAATTAACTCTAAATAAAGAAAATTCCATTAACACAGCTTGTTTGACAATTTGGTAATGTCATAAAAATCGTTTCACAGCTTACTTTTTCTGAATAAATATCTCAGTTGTACGACAATTTCTAAAAATGTTGAAATATCTCAGAAAGAATAAGTTTTAGATATACCCATATCTAATAAAAATGAAAGATCATGAAAAGAAGCATATGACCAAATAAAAAAATGTAGTGTTCAATTTAAAATAACAAAGAAACGGCCGTTTAAATATCAAATTGCTTGCTTCTGGGAGACAGCCCGTACAACTTTACCAAATAACATTTGATTAATGAGAAAGAGCTACGTTTTCCTAAGCTACTTAGCAATTTTTGGAATTTAATTGTTAATGATAACGAGGGAAACTTTTTTTATTTGAAAACGCGTAATTTGAAAATTTTATGTAGAAATAAGTTAAATAAGTTGGCAACCTTGAATTCGAAATTTGAACTTTTCCTTCCTAGGGAGGAAAGTTGTACTTTTCCTATAAGTGACATTGACATGATGAAACTGTACATCTTATAATATGTGACATTATTGATAGATGACATTAGTACATTCGACCCAGTCTGAGCCCATTTATGAGATAATTGCTAAATTATTAGGTATTAAATTTCAATTAAACTATTATTAAACACTATTAAAACGACGCTAACTTGACAGTTCTCAAAAAATATTTGACAGATTAAGCCCTACTATCTATCATGTCACTCCAGGTTGGTCTATTATTTTTTTAGAATTTAGTTAAAATTGACTGACTGGAGAAAAAATAGTATTCAAACCACGTCAGGAAAGTGCTATTGAAAGTAATATTTGCAATGGAGCACTTTCCTCCCTTGGTTTGAAATATACTATTAGAATGTACACTTCCTTCCGTCATGGTATCACATTGAAAAATCTTTTATGAGAGATGTTAAAGTCAATATCGACCGATCTCGAACTATTGACTCGTCCAGTGTATATAAACAATTTCAAAATCAGTTTTAATATGAAACACTGATCTATTTAGACCTTTTTCTAGAAATTTAAAATTATAACATTTAATAGGTAATTAATTATCGAAACATGTGTTAATATTTTTGAAAAATACAATTTGAAGAAGAACAAATTTAATTAATGTCGTTTATTATTAATTTACCACACTCCAATTAGAGGATTCATCTGCATATTTCTTAGGATTCTAAGTTGTTACCTATTTATGTTAAAATGTAGATTGCAATAAAATCGCTGCTATTCGTAAACGTTGTTTTGAAAACATCCCAGTCTGTAGGTGTAAATCCTAGGTTAATTTAAAAAAATATTGTATTTTTTTACACCGAAGATCAAAAATAACAATAAATATTCTTGAGACACTAACTAATTTGTTTCGCTGTAAATACTTAATTTGACAGTACGGTAAAAATCTTTAGATTTATATTAGCAGTGAATTAATTCATTCTAGACTGTAAATATTTTGGCACCATAATCATTCATAATTTACCTAATTGCAAATTCACTACATCACATTATTCAATAAAATTGTCAACAATAAAACAGGAAATATATTCAACGTATAATATATAGGGATATATATACTCTTGTTCTGTTTAGTTAAAATTTGTAACTAATTTCTATTTAAATCGTTGATTTTAAAATTGATATCTAGAATGTGCCTTGAGAGAAAAAAAATCATCGATAACAATATATTCTCAGTGGAGAAAATCATAACGTGTAACAAAAATTGTATCGTTTACAACTTAAATTTAATGTATCTACATTAAAGTATTTGTAATAATTTCCAATTGACTAGCAAATTCAAATAAAATCATTTTCTGTGTTATTTTCTCGAGGTATTTATTTATTTTCTATAAGTAATTGAAGCTGTAGTACCAGATCCCTGGCCAAACTGAGGATAGCTGAAGCATTGTGCCTTTCGGCCATTTCTGAAATAATGATAAAGAAAAATTATTAGCAAGTATTAACGGGATTCGTCAACAATTCTTTGGCGGGATTGCAAAAAACCCGTACTTTGCATGATAGATTTTGTGGAAACTTGATTTAAACGTAAAATAATAAATAAAATATCCTTAAAAAATACTAGTGTAATAGAGAACGATTGAAAAGAGTCGCAGAACTCGATTTTCCCCCTCCCCCCTCTCCCTTCCTGAGTGGGAGGGGGGACAACTTTGAAAGCTTAAATGGGAACCCCCATTTTGTATTGCAGATTTGGATTCTACTCTATCAAGTATGTAGTTTTTGTTTGAAACTATTTTTTCGATTCGTAACAGATTGCGCTGTAATCGCAAAAAAAGCATGACTGTGAACGTCTAGAAAAAATACACAAAAAAGAGAAACAAGCAAACATGATTTTGTGTTTCTTTATTTTAACATAAACTAACATTTCAAAAAGCCATGTGTTCGAAACTGTGCCCCTTCAGTTCGATACATTTATTTATTCGCAATTGGAATGCTATTCAACGATACAAAACCGTACTTCATTCAGTACTTGACAAGCTGTGAGTATTTACACATTGTCCGATCCCCATTTAAATTTTTAATTATTAATCCAATACAAATCAGTTAGTGTTGAATATTTGAACAGTAATGGAGGATATAACATTACAAGAGAGAATTGAAATGATTTACATCTATAGAGAAAATGGTAGGAATATCGATGATGCTGTTAATCTTTATTCACAACGTTTTCCCGACAAGGTGCGATCGCGCGCTTCTTTTTACCGAGTCGTTCAACAGTTCTCTAGCGTAGGAACTGTACAGCCAAGAAAACGTAATCGCCGAAAAACAATTGCTGGAGAAAATAATTAAATCGCGGTATTCGCTGCAGTAGCTAATAATCCGCACATTAGTACTCGAGAAATAGCTTGCGGATCAGGAATTTCTCAGTCCACTCTCTGCCAAATATTGAAGCGTAGGAAGTATCATCCATTTAGAGTTTCCATGCTTCAAGAACTTCATGGCGATGATTTTCAAAATGGAGTGCGATTTTGTCAATGGGCACCTCGACGGATACAAGATAATCCCATTTTTTTTGCTCGAGTATTATTTTCTGACGAGGCGACATTTACAAATCATGGTACGGTAAATCGGCACAACATGCATTACTGGAGTATCGAAAATCCCCATTGGTTGCGCCAACTTGAGCATCAACATCCTTGGAACGTAAATGTTTGGTGTGGAATAATTGGCCACAAGCTTATTGGTCCATATCTCATCCATGGAAACTTAAATGGTGAAAAATATCGAAACATCTTGCAGAACGAACTTCCAGTGTTACTTGAAGACCTTTCCCTTGGACGTACGACAAAACAATGTGGTTTCCAACATGACGGTTGTCCAGCACATTATTCAAGAATAGCACGAGAAGTATTAGATCGAGCCTACAATCGTCGATGGATCCGAAGAAGTGGTCCAGTGTCTTGGGCTGCAAGATCGCCAGATCTTACTTTCCCTGACTTCTTTTTGGGGAGCCACTTAGAGTCTGAAGTTTATACAGAAGTGTCAACCACGAGGGAAAACATGATTAAGCGAATCACCAACGCTTGTTCAAGGATTACGTCGGAAACACTTCTTAGTTGTGTGCAATTATTCCAATTGCGAATAAATAAATGTATCGAAGTGGAAGGGCACATTTTCGAACACATTTTCTGAAATGGGTATGATAAAGTAAAGTTCTTCGTTGTTGAATGGCTTTTTGAAATGTTATTTAATGTTAAAATAAAAAAACACAAAATCATGTTTGCTTGCTTCTCTTTTTTCTGTATTTTTTCTAGACGTTCACAATCATGTTTTTTGCGATTACAGCGCAATCTGTTACGAATCGAAAAAAAGTTTCAAACAAAAACTACATACTTGATGGTGTAGAATCCGAATCTGCAATACAAAATGGGGGTTCCCATTTAGGATTTCAAAGTTCTACCCCCTCCCACTCGGGGGGGGGGGGGGGGGGGTGAAGTGGGGGATCGAGTTCGGCACCATTCAGTGAGCCCCCTACGTTATAACAAATCTTATTAAGATCTTTTTTTGATTTGATGCAGTATTTTAGAGATATTCTATTTTTTCAAGATAAAAAACTCACCCAATATAAATAATAATCGCAAGGAAATAAATGAGAAACAACTAAAGATTTACACTTATTTTAAAAATAAATAGAGAACTCTTTTCTAGCCAAATATATGAAAGTAATATACACGTACAACAATTCCCGACAAAGGACAACGATTACACGAGCGCTGAATAGTACTGACCACTACAAAGTTTACTGTCATTTACTATTGATTTAAAAATAATAGGATTTTTTTCAAACTGAACTATGTATATTAAAGTAATTTTTATTTTATTTTATTAAATTAACATTATATGTAATATGTATGTAGTTGAAAGTTTGGTGAAAGAACTTCAAGTTTCTGTTAGTTCTTCTATTGACATAAGGAGGTTACTGTTAAAAAACAAATTTTCCTATATTCTGTTGGAAGATTTGTTTTTGTCAATTTTCCAAAACACAAAACTCACCGTTAAAAAACTTAATTATATCGGTAAAATCCATACTATTCGACAGTATGATATCCCTATACGTTTCCAATAGCGCCAGCGCTAAGAACAGCACAAAATGAGTGGAAGACACGTGTTGAGCGGCCCAAATGACTTCCCAAGTGGCGTAAACGTCCGGATAGACCAGCTCCCTTTTGAAATCGAGCAAAAACCACCGGTAACAGAAGTAGAAGTGCGTGTAATCGCCATGGGAATGCATCAGTTCGTACATCTCCGAATCCAGTATCTGGATCAGGGAACGCATATTCGCGAAATGGCAGTCCATGGCGTTGCCGTTCGGGAAGTTCTCCACCATCCTCTCCATCAGATGGCAGAAGCACGCGTAGGTCAAGCTTTCGTCGTTGAAGACGACCAGCAAAGGCGCAACCAGGTCGCACATTCCTTGCATGTAGCCGATATCTAGGTGTTCCCAAACGTACCTGGTGAATGTATATTTGTGGTCAATGTTCATTAAACATAATGTTGTCTGACACTTAAAACAATAGTAATTAAATACTAATAATATAAAGTGTAAGCAGTTGTTCTCACTCAAGATTGTAGATAAAAAGTGTTTGTTAGTTGATTACTTTAGACACAAAGAAATCTAACTTTCTGATAGACACGTGACGTTTGACAATAGTTTACTTTCAACTTAATCACAACTTACTAACTTCTTACAAATTTGGCCCCACGTTGGGTGCTAAACTTGTAAGGAGTTGTTCTCACTCGAGAGTCTAGATTAAAAGTGTTTGTTAGTTGATTAAATTAGACACAAAGAAATCTAGCTTTCTGGTATACACGTGACGTTTGACAATACTTTACTTT
Organism: Protaetia brevitarsis; assembly: GCA_004143645.1. NCBI lineage: Eukaryota > Metazoa > Arthropoda > Insecta > Coleoptera > Scarabaeidae > Protaetia > Protaetia brevitarsis. Next base: position 1,041,269 of record RXPK01000284.1, on the reverse strand, counting down.
CAACTTAATCACAATTTACTAACTTCTTCCAAGTTTGGCCCTACGTTGGGCGCTAAACTTGTAAGGTGTTGTCCTCACTCGAGAGTCTAGATTAAAAGTGTTTGTTAGTTGATTAAATTAGACACAAAGAAATCTAATTTTCTGATACACACGTGACGTTTGACAATACTTTACTTTCAACTTAATCACAATTTACTAACTTCTTCCAAGTTTGGCCCTACGTTGGGCGCTAAACTTGTAAGGAGTTGTCCTCACTCGAGAGTCTAGATTAAAAGTGTTTGTTAGTTGATTAAATTAGACACAAAGAAATCTAGCTTTCTGGTATACACGTGACGTTTGACAATACTTTACTTTCAACTTAATCACAATTTACTAACTTCTTCCAAGTTTGGCCCTACGTTGGGCGCTAAACTTGTAAGGTGTTGTCCTCACTCGAGAGTCTAGATTAAAAGTGTTTGTTAGTTGATTAAATTAGACACAAAGAAATCTAATTTTCTGATACACACGTGACGTTTGACAATACTTTACTTTCAACTTAATCACAATTTACTAACTTCTTCCAAGTTTGGCCCTACGTTGGGCGCTAAACTTGTAAGGAGTTGTCCTCACTCGAGAGTCTAGATTAAAAGTGTTTGTTAGTTAGATTAGACACAAAGAAATCTAATTTTCTGATACACACGTGACGTTTGACAATACTTTACTTTCAACTTAATCACAATTTACTAACTTCTTCCAAGTTTGGCCCTACGTTGGGCGCTAAACTTGTAAGGAGTTGTCCTCACTCGAGAGTCTAGATTAAAAGTGTTTGTTAGTTGATTAAATTAGACACAAAGAAATCTAATTTTCTGATACACACGTGACGTTTGACAATACTTTACTTTCAACTTAATCACAATTTACTAACTTCTTCCAAGTTTGGCCCTACGTTGGGCGCTAAACTTGTAAGGAGTTGTCCTCACTCGAGAGTCTAGATTAAAAGTGTTTGTTAGTTGATTAAATTAGACACAAAGAAATCTAGCTTTCTGGTATACACGTGACGTTTGACAATACTTTACTTTCAACTTAATCACAATTTACTAACTTCTTCCAAGTTTGGCCCTACGTTGGGCGCTAACTTGTAAGTGTTGTCCTCACTCGGAGAGTCTAGATTAAAAGTGTTTGTTAGTTGATTAAATTAGACACAAAGAATCTAATTTCTGATACACACGTGACGTTTGACAATACTTTATTTTCAACTTAATCACAATTTACTAACTTCTTCCAAGTTTGGCCCTACGTTGGGCGCTAAACTTGTAAGGAGTTGTCCTCACTCGAGAGTCTAGATTAAAAGTGTTTGTTAGTTAGATTAGACACAAAGAAATCTAATTTTCTGATACACACGTGACGTTTGACAATACTTTACTTTCAAACTTAATCAATTTACTAACTTCTTCCAAGTTTGGCCCTACGTTGGGCGCTAAACTTGTAAGGAGTTGTCCTCACTCGAGAGTCTAGATTAAAAGTGTTTGTTAGTTAGATTAGACACAAAGAAATCTAATTTTCTGATACACACGTGACGTTTGACAATACTTTACTTTCAAGTTAATCACAATTTACTAACTTCTTCCAAGTTTGGCCCTACGTTGGGCGCTAAACTTGTAAGGAGTTGTCCTCACTCGAGAGTCTAGATTAAAAGTGTTTGTTAGTTGATTAAATTAGACACAAAGAAATCTAGCTTTCTGGTATACACGTGACGTTTGACAAATACTTTACTTTCAACTTAATCACAATTTTACTACTTTCAAGTTTGGCCCTACGTTGGGCGCTAAACTTGTAAGGAGTTGTCCCTCACTCGAGAGTCTAGATTAAAAGTGTTTGTTAGTTGATTAATTAGACACAAAGAAATCTAATTTTCTGATACACACGTGACGTTTGACAATACTTTACTTTCAACTTAATCACAATTTACTAACTTCTTACAAGTTTGGCCCCACGTTGGGTGCCAAATTTATAAATTTGTGAACGACCAGTTACCCACGATTGGTTCCTTACGATCAGTCATTAATTTTCGGTTTTCTCGGTGGACGAATAGTCTAATTTTAGCAAGATAAAAATACAAAAGAGATAGCAATGAAGGGCCATTGCATGTATGTTGACTTAACATACTTAAATCGATTTCGCTATATTTGGACTTAACATAGTTTGCCTCTGAAGTTCAGATATAATAAGGGATGTTAAAAATACGATCGTCATGATTATGTAGGAAAAGTACTTACGTGCACATCACGTTCCGTAATTTTTCCAAATTTTCTCCTGTGAAGTACCAGTAGTTTCTATCACATCTTTGTACATCTTTTTCTATGCGATGGAGATTTAAGCCAAATGTTTCTAAAAGTTCGGGCTGCAAAAGGAATGAAATGAGAGAGCAGAATGAATTCGTTAGTCAAATTTAGAAAAAAAAATATTCCTTTTACTTAAACAGTGTTGCAAGTATTCCTGCATAATTTGTGACAAGTTCTGCTAGGTGACGGAGGAAGCAAAGTTGAGCCGAGTAAATACGGAACAGCAAAAAATATAGGATACAAGTAAATATAAAAAATGGTGGATATTTCTGTCAAAGAAAACAGGATAAAATTTTGAAATATATAAGGACTATATAAGAAATAAAAGGTTTGTTCCAAGAAAAAGTTGGTGATCACAAATCCCAAACTTGTACTGTGTTAGAACTAGTTGGAACGCACATTAATATATCCAATAACCGATAGATGACGCTGAGTGAAAGTTCGGCATAGGTTATATGGTTATAAAGTTAATATGCGCATGCGTTGATAACAGTACACATCGGTTTGAGAAATCGTTCTGACTATCAGCAAACTATTACAAACCATGTTGGAACACATGACTACTAGTTGAGAATTTTAAGTTTGGCTTTCTTGGAACGCATATTTGTCACTGCGCATGTCCCGCACGATGGGTTTCAGGCTTTCTTGGAACAAACCTAAAAGTTAATGTAAATATTTAACAAGGTGTAATATATCGGCACATTTAAGAAGTTAATATTTAGAGATAAACAAATAAAATTGTTTATAAATAGAATAAATAGGTTTAGTTTATAAATATACAGTATAATGTTAAATAGGTTAAAGCTAAACAGGTAAAGTAGACCAAGCTGAACTGTTGTAACAGCTTTACATGTATTTATAAAGTTAGTGCAGAGATTTTCAATATTCATATTCATTATTGATTCATTAATACATTGTTGTTAATACTGCATCAGTTGTTGGGAGAGTAGAATATATTGTAAAGGATAAATTAAACTTTAAGTGACATATTCAGTACCTTCGATACCGCGAAATGCAGGGAAATGAATAATACGATTAGAGAACTAGCTATAGTCACATGGGTTTAAACGGTAATGGAGCGGGTACTATTTACGCAGACGCTACAAAACTGGCAATGTTATACACCGAGACAATATGAGCGAACGCGTTTAAAATCCAAGAAACAAAAAAATTAATCGGAGGCAACGATTATTAACGGTTAGGACAGCAAACGCGTATTCATCTATTTCGGCCAACGCGGCGTGCGTCATTTCCGGTACATTAGTAGTAGATTTACATTTGAACGCATTTAAATTTCATAAGGACGTGAAAAAAATAGTCGTTTGAGGGTTACATACGGTAACGGAATAAGATTAGAACCGGGCGATTTAGAAAGGCGAGTAGATATAGGTGGACGAATTAAAAAAGTATCACTTATAGCAAATTTATCGGTACTTTCGGAGAGGGTTTATAAGTTTTAATGGATGAGTCGAAGAGTGAGGGCAGGCTCGGACTGACTCCGCCTGAGGCCCTCGGCTAGGTATTGAAAACATGCTCCCTAGCGGAGGATCCTCAGGGAACTCTCTATTTTGGAACTTATAAAGTAGTTAAACTGAAGCTATTTATATTTTTATAAAAAAAAATGTTTTGTGATTTTGCTTGACTATCAAAACAAATTTTCAGATTATTTTTAACATATCTATTATTAGATAGAAACTAGAGGAATTGATAATAAACTATAAAATGCAATGAGAAAGGAAAAAATCTATGAGTAAGCCAAAACCACTTAATAAGGAAACATATATTAAAAAAACAATGTTACCTTATTACTATACTTTACTGTACGGAATATAAAAATATTTTACTAGTTTTTATTATATTATAAAACAGAAAAATGGTCGTACTGTATGATTTGCAAGCCAAATCAAAAGTCAAATCAAAATTATGTTTGTTAAGCATTATTTAAGAATACATATATTACCTTTGAAATATTATAAACCATAGAAAACCATGCATTTGCCTCAAATTTAAATTAAAAAAAAAAAATATTAGCTTGTACCCCATGGAATAATAATAAAATGAATATTTAATTTATGTGAATCACTTAAAAAAAGATTTTTAAGTATGTACTATACAAAACAATAGTAAGTATTAAAACATTAAGATGAAACGGACTTTACAAAAAAAAAAACCTGTGATTATTTATAAAACATTAAATAACATCCGATCGATTTGGTATTAAATGTTTGAGATGCCTTACGTGAGGGGGTGTAAAACTTTTTTGGACTAGGGCTAACGTAGGTAAAATCACTAATGAGAGAGCGGGCCAATTCGCGAAAGAGGCGGAGTCTAGAGCAGGGGTCGGCAAACCACTGTTTCAATCGGTTATCCTCTCGGCTAAAATGATTGTCCGAAGAATTATGGACGTAGAAAGTCCAATTCGACCCTGACTAGTTCTAGTATGCAACCGTTCGATGGCACAGTGGTGGAAAATCTTTAATGAGATTTTTCGAACTCAGAGAAGTTATTAATATTTTCTTTAAATGAGACAATTTTTCATAACCGTTCTCTGGCTCAATAATAATTATTTCTTCTGTTTCGTATGCCCTCTCAACTGAATTCGTCACATCAAATAACAATGGATCCTGAATGAGGATTCTATGGTATTTCAAAATTTTGTGGGCAGATGTTTTCGAGGTGTCCAAGAAATAGGATATTGAAGCAAGTATTGAACTATCAGATGTATTTCAAAATGCCCTAATATCTTAATTTTAATGATATTTCTAAAACAGCTCAACTCAAAATTTAAAACGATTTTACTAGTTGTCGTTAAAAGATTTTTTCGTTTCTTGATAACACTACCATTCATAATAACTGGTAAAAGCGTTTTAGATTTTCAGAACTTTATTACATCTATTGGGCAAGTAAGGGGTATCTTCCATTAAATTTCTGACAAGCTTTTCCTGAAATTTTTCAGCATCCATCAGTTAAAAGAAATTGTAGTTATAATCGTCATATAATTTTAAGCTGAATTCAAAAATGTAGTAATATGCAGGATGTTCCATTTAAAATAAGAAAGTTCATGGTGAGATGCAGAAGTGTAAGAAACTTGAAAATATTCTAGAAATAAAGATGAGTACCAAGTTATTGTAAACCCCCAAATTTAAAAAACTGAAAGTTTTGATTAAACTCGAAATCTTGTATTAGCCAGTTTCGTGGAAAACTTTGTAATTATGTCGAAAGATATTTTCTAAAATGCAAAAAAAAATTAAAAAAAAACACAGGTCATTATTAACTGATGGATATTTACAAGCGGGAGTATGATGAAATAGTGTCTCAAAGGAAACGATTTTGTTCTTAAATATTTTTATCTATTTTAGCAATAATGTGAATAAATAATATTATGTATCTAAAAATTTCGTAGTAAAAAATAATATGTTTTTTGACTAGACTAATAGAAACACTTAATCGAAAAATTCACCTATTAGAGTTTACAACCTGGCCCGCTGAACTTAATTTTTGCTACGATCTGGCCCTATCCTCAAAAAGTTTGCCGACCCCTGGTCTAGAGGGATAGCGAGATAATGAGGTATGGATTAATTTCGGCTACCGTAGTTAAAACAAACCTTTGGTGGGATACTACTTTAAATGAAAGGTAGACTATCCGTAACGTTACAGGCTTTAGGAAAATGGTAAGCTTGTCATATCAGGCGGTAGTTTTAAATTACATTTATGTAAAATTGAGAGGAATAATGATTCGCATTGTGAAAGTAGTAGGATAGATGCAGCGGGACATGTTTTACTTGAATGTCCACCCACCGATGACTGGCAGTCCTTTACGGATGTTGGCAAGACATTAGCTAAGGGATTAAATTGGCCACAACGCGAAATAAATATTAGAGATAACGAGTAGGTCGAATGGTGGACATTTTGTAGTAAAGCTGCTAAAGAATTAAATAGGTTACATGGCATAACATATAGATAGTTAGTAAGTAAGGTAGTACGTGTTTATAAACGAATATTTCATACTCTTTATTGGTTTAAACTGATGTCAAATTATAGCTATTAAGTAATAATATAGCACGGGCGTATAGGTATGGATTCTGTTCTATACTAACAGTGAACATTGTTTTTAAAAGAACGTACAACAGGTATAATGCATAGTGCTATAGGACAATAAAGACACATCAATAGAAAACTCCAATGAAGTGCCTTTCAAATGAGCGCCATGAAGTACTTTAGAATATGGAATTCAAAAGAGTTATAAATAAACTACTATTAAGCATCTTTTTTTAAAATATAAGAAGTGATCATCGATGTAGAGTAAAAGGATAATGCGGAAAATACGTTTTTATAATCTTAATTAGATTTCCTTTTCCAAAAACTGTGCAATCAATTTACAAACTGTTTAAAACGATAATAAAATGTCGGTAAATACTAGATTTAATCTTAGCATTCCACCTAAATTTATACACTTTCATTTCACTTACAGTATAAATACCTCCATTAGAACTAGCTGGCGAAACACAAGCACTCATCGCAGGGCTGGCCAAACCATACGATTCCACGCAATCCAAAGTGTCCAGCGAATTATTTTCCTCGGCCAACGATACTAAATTGCCCTTATTGAACCCACTTTCCCCTACTTGCCCCGGAAAGTCGACACTAGCGTTGGTTACGATGACGTTGTGCACATAATCTTCCATAACACCGGTTATTGGTTCAAATTCCTCCACTATCACGTCCTCAGTCGCTTCACCGTTATCCCGAGGCCCGATCTTTTCTATACTACCACCTTCCAAAGAGAGATTTGTATTTTCCACTTCTCTACTGGAATAGATTGTATCGACGCTGGAACATTGCACCTTCGTAGAACAAGTCGAGTCCACCTTTTTTAGATCCTTCTTTTCAACATCGAAGGGAGTGTAGTAATGTATGTGTCCGTTGGATTTGCTCACTTTGTCCTCTTCTAATGTCGATTGGTCCACTTCATCTTCCTGCACCTCCAATTCCTGCAAATGGTCTCCGCTACCATTTTCCATTCTCTCCACCTTTTGCTCGGTGGTTTCTTCATCACTTTCGTAACGTATGGTGTTCTGTTTCGTCTTCTGCGGCTTTTTATTTTCCTTCTCTTCATCTTCCTCAGATTCGCAATCGACATCACTGACGTCTTCGAAAACCTACGGGAATGACTCAAAAACCAACAGCAATATTTAGGAAATCAGAAACTTACATCGTTGCTTAAATCTCGTTGTATCTGATTCGGAACTTGGTCACCGCTTATACTCTCGCTACTCAGTTTGGCTATAGCCGTGGCTTGATTTTCCTTATCTTTCTGTCTGACGATAGCTTCCACCGCTAACCATTCAGACATCGTGTTTTCGTATCTGCAAAAGCACATGGGAAGTATAATTAATGGGTTTAGGTGAGACAGAATTTGCTTCATACGCTTGTCTAGTCTGCTCGCTGAGTTCCTCTCGTTCCTGTTTGGTACTGCCGAATTTGTAATGGCCTAAGAGGTAAGGCCAGATATCTTTACGCAGGTCGTGAGTTATTCCACCGAAATAAGTTAATCTATACATTCTGAGCTGTCGTTGACTACACCATCGATACAGAGTTCCAACCATTTGTCAAATGTTATCCCTGCAAAAATAATAAATATTTTACAGACATTTCAAGAGAGACGATGTGTCCTCAAATGAACCTAATTATACCTATAAAGTATTTAATTTTCAAAATAATTCTTAATCAAAAGTTTTGCTTACTTTGTTTTTAGAATAAACTACCAATTATTAAAGAGTAAAAAAATTACGTTGAACATAATGCTGCTGTTGGTAACTATTGACTCCCTAAGAAGCTATTCATGAAAATGACTAAAGCAAGGGTCTCGGAATGTAATGATTGGGAAATTTGCAACGAATTTTAGTGGCCTTATTCTCTCCTGTGGGTTTCGGGTCACACAGGAGTGGAAGGAAACGAAATAACGGATAACCTCGCAAAAAAAGGGGCTGGCATGCCTTTTGTAGGGCCTGAACCCTTTTGCGGGTTAAGTAGCAGTACAATACTGAAGAAACTAAAAATAGAAATGGAGCAGAGAAAATCCAGTTACTGGGAAAATCTCCAGGGAATGAGGCAAAGTAAAATTTTTATTTATAACCAGACCCAACTTACCCCTATAACCCCTATAACCCAACTTATAACCAGGAGAGGTTTACAGAATGCATCAACCTGAGTAAGAACAATGTTCGCATATTAACAGGAATACTTTCAGGCCACTGTAGACTGAGAGGACACCTGAGTAAGCTTGGATTAGCGAAGGAATTTGAATGTAGATTTTGTGGGGAACAGGATGAAACACCCATCCACCTCCTCTCAAACTGCGTAGCACTGTGCAACTCGAGGGCATTGCACCTGGGAGCATGTTAAATCGAAGAGGGAGACTTACTAGATGGGGCCTCTGACATCCTTACACTTTCTAAAAGGAATAGGATTGGAAGGCCAGCTATAAAGCAGCAAGAACAGGGGACACAATAGATCTTTTAGGTCGCAATGTAACACCACCCTTCTATTTACATACATACATAGTGGGCTTATTCATATAAATGCACACCCTTGACGGACGAGATTGTTTGCAATTCACTTAGAACAACTTCTAATTCTCAACACTAGTTATAATGTAACTTTAGCGTTACGTGTTTCCAACGAAATATACAGGACTTGTGCTGTCCTGTGGTTTAGTCCAAAACAATTTTATTTTTTCTTAATTTTTAATCATTAACATTTCATTTTTTACTAAGGACCAAGGTTAGATTAGATCAAAGTTGGGGTGGTCTATTGATCTGTTTCACCGCGACTTTTTCAGATCTATTGTGATACTCTTTTTTTCCTAAGAGACGCTGTCAAATTTTTCCTTCTTAATTAGGCCTATCATCCTTGAGAGCAGCTTCTTTGTGTAGGTGTTAGCTGTTGGGTCCTCGACGCCTATTACTAAAACCTTGTCCTCGCCAGGCCGTCACATTGGCAAAATAATTCCTCTTCTTGGTGGAATCTGCAAGTAGCATCATCTATCAGGCCTACGTTCCACATATACTTATTTAGTCAATACAATGACTCGTCAGCAGACCTACTATCATTTTGACAATCTTCTTATGTTCACTGAGTAAGTATATTCCAACTCCGACGCTGTAGTCCGTTTTAGAGCCGTCTATACACCAGTTCGAGTCCGCTCTTACTGGAGTGCCTGTCTCCCAGTCCTTCTTATCTGGTATTTCTGTCTAGATTGAATTTTTGAACCATGGCATTAAATGGCATCTCCAAAAGGGGTGCCTCCTTAAGCTTATCTAATAGTTTTTGATAATCAGCGTCGCGCGATTTACTTATCGGTGCTTGACTGTGCATAAATCTATTTACTATACACTTGGCAATTCCTTGTATGTAAAAATGTAGCGGATGAAGGTGTAGAACTACTTCCATTGCAGTGGTGGGAGTCGAACTCATTGCGCCCGTAGCATATAGAAACGGCAGTCTTTGCATACCACTTTTAGCGTTGTAGCCGCCCCCCCACCTGCCGCACCTTTGGCCATCATATTACTGCTCCATACGTCATCAAGGATTTCATTACTCTTATAAATAGCCACAGAGTCATCTTAGGGTAAAACCCTAATTTCTTCCACACAGCCTCCTGCACTTATCTAGGGCGATAGTGGCTTTATTGGTTGTATACTGGATATGTGGGTTCCATGTAAGTCTTTGATCAAACCATACCCCAAGGTACTTCGCCTCTTTGACATATGGAATCCTTTCACCTCTTATCACTAATGGTTGCAGATCTTCTAGTGTTCTTTTTCTTGTAAACGTGAGAACTTTGACTGATAGTCGCTCTTGTTTACACCATTTATCAATCGTATTTAAAGCGGTTTGCATATGCTCCACCGGAACCTTTAGCAACTGCCCTCTAACGACTATTGTAAGATCGTCAGCGTACAATGACAGCCATTTCCGGCCAATTTTAAGATTAAGTCGTCCACTAAGGTAGCCCACAGCAAACGAAATAGATTTAATAGGATAGCCTTCCGCCTTCGTTTCCATAGTAGCTTCACTAATTGCTAATTAATGTAATTATCCTTCTTTCCAGGCTGACTCTTACCTACTGCAGAAGCTTCGATGCAACGCCTTTTCTCCATAAAGCCTTGATAATTGAATTGGTGGTAGCATTGTTAAACGCTCCCTAAATATGAAGGAAAGTTGTAATTGCTCTCTCTTTGTCTTCCATTGATTTTATAATTAACTCGTTCGGATTGTCTAGTGCAGATTTTTCCCGGTTGATATGCATATTGCCTATCACTGAGTAATTGTTCTCTCAACGTGGTATCTCTTATGCACCTATTCACCAACCTTTCAAGAGCTTTGAATTAAAAAAGAGGATAGGCTTATTGGCTTTGGTATATTGGTATAACTTTGGAATTTGATCAGATACTTTCCCTACGTTAGGTAGGTATACTAGCCTCACCTTTTGCCACGCAGTTGGAACATGTCCCTAGGGTTATACATGCTCTGAAGATTTATGTCAGTCAGTACCTCTATGCCCTTCTGATGTAAGACAGAAAATATTACATTTGTGCCTGCCGATTCAAAAAGCCAAAATCTGTTATAAAGGATCAAAGCAAGCACGGTTTTTTTTACAATAAACGTCTTGTATTCTTGTAAAAATGTAAACTAAATAAGTGTAGCAAAAATCATTCAGGGACATATTGTATGCAGTGACAATATAGTAATCAATAAAATAATTAAAGAATGAAGATTGTTTGAGAGACTATAGATTAAATTGTTAAAACAATGAATTTAAAACTGAACCAAAATTCACGGCGCATTGCTTAAAAAAGTTGGAAAACACTAGATTAGATTAGATTAGATTAGGATTGGGGTGGCCTATCGACCTGTTTCACCGCGACCTTTTCAGATCTATTGTGATCCCCTTTTTCCTAGAGGACGCTCCTCTAATTTTGCCCTCTTGATTAGGCCTATCATCTTTGAGAGCGGCTTCTTTATGTAGCTACTAGCTGTGGGTTCTCCTCCCCCATTATTAGAAACCTTGTCCTCGCCAGCCTTCACATTGGCACAGCACATGACTGGTGTTTCTTCCTCCTCTTGGCAGTATCTGCAAGTTGCATCATCTTGCCAGGCCTATGTTATACATATGCCTATTCAGTCTACAGTGACCAGTCAGCAGACCTACAATCATTTTGACAGTCTTCCTGTCTTTATTCAGTAGATCTCTCGTGAGTTCAGGCCTCTGCTCCTTTAGGAAAACACTAAAAAGAAATCATAATATCCCATACCTTCAGACGCTCCATCGCCGTTGATAATCTTAGGATTAACCAAACCACTCAAGTGTCTTCTCACAGTAGATAGATGCCTGCAGTAAGCCAACCAGCCGTAGAAGGCCCTGGATATTATCTGCCTCTTCATGGAATCGCAGACTGCCTTTATGCACACGCTGGGAGGACTGTCTGGAACGGCGTGGTCCAAACTGAAACTCTTAGTGGATCCTTCAGAGCTGGTACTCGAACTGGCTAGCTGCACTCTCGTCTTCCTAGGGAGCTGTGCGTTAGTATCCATTAACTGGTTTCGTTTTACTAAAAATGCGAATCTATATACCTCTGCCTCTCTAATAAACACGAAATTAAATATTTACTATTGACATCCCTGTGTGCGCTATTATCTATGATCCTAAACACGAAATCTCTGGTCTCGTTTATGGGAAACGGTCTTCTCCGTTTAGTGGTGGGGTTTAGGGCTCCGGATCTTTGTGACCACAACGGCGGATCTAATCTCCCTCTTGGCAGGAGACCATTTTCGATACAGGATAAGAAGGCCAACATATGTCCCCTAAAGGTAAGTGAGTTAAATAGTTTGGAGTGGACGATTTTGGGGTAAAATATCACCTTTTGGAAAATGTATAGGAGGTCTTTGTACGCCATCTTGACCCACTAGGATTATGGTGCCGCCAGATTCGCTCTCTTGGTGACAATGAACATACACGATTTCGTCCAGGGTCACTTGCAGCGCGTAATCCCAATAAACACTGTGGACGAAGCTGTTTTCACGTAAATATACTTTTAGAGAACACTCACATGCATTACTTTAGAGATTTAAATTAAGCAAAGTAAATAAAATCTTTTATACGTTAAGAGGAAAGCGATACTATTACCAAATTTTCTTTTATTTATTTGTTTTACCAAATAGGGATTAAAGTTAAGAAGGAAAAATATCAAAAGAAAGTTTTTTGAGGGGCATAATAGATAGCGGTTGATTCCAGTAGAACGTAGAAAGAAGTATAGAATTTGTAAAAGAAATAAATTACTTGATGACGCCAAATTTATCCAGAGAAGGAAACATTCATTAGTTTAAAGGCTATAAATAGTGGTTAATTTATTTCCAATAAGTAAAAAGAGAGACTAACATCTTGAGTTGCACTACGGACGCAGGCGTAATAATAACCTATGACTGGGCTGATGGCCACCCCCACGAGCCACCAACATCTTTGGCAAATGGGGATACAAAAGCATAGATAATCAAGCTTAGCAAAACACTTTTCTCCCCGAGAATTACTAATTCACACAGCAAAAGCAAAGCAGCAAAAAATATAAACAATCTACAGAAGAATTTGTTTGTTTCTATCATATGCTCAACACATAAAAAGTATGAAATGATATTGAAAAGAAAAAGACACAGGAAAAAATTGAGGGGTTTATTATATACAACGTGTGTATAAATTGTCGCAAAAGCTATACGCAGCGACATTCTTCCTTCGTTTCTGAATCTAAAATCTAATGGTACTATGCTTCATGCGTATTCAGGAGCCACTTGAAAGTAACATACATTTGGCAATACTGTAGTCGCATACTACCGTAATGGTAGTTACAATACTTGTCAAAATTGTCCAGAATTACAAATAACAAATTGGATAACACAAATGATACATAGGGAAAAGCAATAAGAAAGCTTTATTAAAACAGAATTAGTAGTTTTGATTTTTCAAACGCATCTCTTGTAATAATTAGCGACACTATTACCTACGCATATGTTCAAATTGATATCCGTCTGTTTGTAAACACATTTGCAATCTACGAGGTATTGTCTGTATTACTTGTTCAAGCCTTTCCGGTGTAATTTCTAACACTGCCGCGTTAATTCGTCCTATAACTTCGTCAGCGTCTTGTGGAGGAGTTGCGTAAACTTTCACCTTTATGAAACCCCAAACAAAAAAGTCTAAAGGATTTAGATCGGAGACCTTGAGCCATAGGATAGGACCACCGCGACCAATCCACCTGTTAGGGAAGTGTTCATCCAACCACTCTCTCACATTACGAGAAAAATGTGCCGGAGCTCCATTATGCATGTAAAACATGTTACGGCGTATATTCAATGGCATCTCGTCAATAACTTGTTCTAATACATTTAAATACCCGTTGGCATCAAGTCGATTTGGCAGATAGATTGGCCCAACGACACGGTGATTTATTATACCCAGCCAAACATTAACTGAAAACTTTCTTTGATGACCGTATTCCCGAAACGCATGAGGATTTTCATCTGCCCAATGGTGAAAATTATGGGTATTGAGTACACCATCTCTGGTAAACATAGACTCGTCGGTCCAAAGAACACCTCTTAAAAAGTCGCCATCTTCTTGAATCCTATTTAAGATACTATGACAAAAGTTTAAACGGTGTATGTTATCGTTTTCATAGAGCGGCTGCACCTTAGTTATATGGTATGGATAAAGAAGGTTTTCACGTAGAACCAAATGAACGGTCTTATTACTGCGGATATTGAATGTGGACACCAACTGTCGAGTACTGACGGAGGGATCTTCATGTACCGAGTCTAGAATCTCCTCTTCCAGTTGTAATGTACGCCGTTGTCTAGGTCGACCAGCGTTGGCATTTCTTTTCTTAAACGAACCACTTTCACGTAGACGTTGGTCCAGCCGTCGAAATACGTTTCCAGTAGGATGTCTCCGATTTGGAAAACGTACGCGATATTCCTGTTCTGCCATGTTAGCATTTCCATTACAAAAACCGTATACCATATACATATCGGCATATTCATTAAATGTAAAAACCATTGTAAATAAACAAAACAATAATACGAGAACGATAAAAACACTGAAACAGAAAAACTAATCAAGAGAATACGAGTAATCACGAAAAAGAGCAGAACTTGCATAAAATTGAACACTTCAGATTAATGTCAAAATTTGACAGTAATGGTTTTGGTTAAAATCAAATTAGAATACAAAGTCATTGTCCTACAATGTTGCCAAATGTGTTTTTCATGAGAGGATGCTTATGAAGAAATGTTGAAACCAGGCTCTAAAATCAAAAAGAAACTGTTTACGAAAAAACAGGAATAAGAAATCGTCTAAATTCAAAATTGCAGCTATCTATACCGACAAATAACGAACACAAACGCTTATTAAGGAACTAAAAAACCGAACTTCAAGAACCTCGTGAAGACTTATGAAGCATAGTACAATATTTTACCATTTAGATTTTCGATTCAGAAACGAACGAAGTATGTCGCTACGTGTAGCTTTTGCGACAATTTATACACACGTTGTAGATGTGTCAAAGGTAGAACTAAAGGAAATCAACTGCAACTATAACAGATTAAAAAAAATACGGAGAGGCAAAGAGAAAATTTTGAATATTTTCCACAAAATAAAATGAATTTCCCAAAAATCACCAACCTTTTATCTGTAACATCGTCCGTGAAGCCATTCATAAGTTGATTCGGCGTCCATTTTATCGTCAAACCGTTGGCAGATTGGTGCAAACTCAGGTACCCTGGCATGGGTTCCGTCACATCCGCATTCGCCGGTAATACCAGCACGTTATTCTTTCCGAACAACAGGGTTGCCCTGGAATTTTGATGTAAGCTTTCTACATAATCCTTGGCTAAACTTTGGCACGCCGATCTAGTGGCAACGGAATCCTCTGAACTGGTATTTAGGGAACGCTTGTAATTCAACATGGGTCTCCTAACAGACGGCGGTGTCGATCTTGAACTGGATATCCTATGCCTTTGTACCTGCACAATTCAAAATTTGAAGAATTACCATTTGCGACACAGATGTGATAATTAACAATAGGGGTAAAGCAACGGCAAAAAAGATATAATAGAAAGATTAGAAAAGTGAAATAGAAACTACAAAATGCTAATCGGAAGAATCAGAGATACGTACCTGAGGCACTAATAGCAAATTCATCGGATCACGGAAATGAAAGTTAACCTACTAAGAGTGGGAGTAAGGGGTCAAAAATGGTACCGTAGAATTGGCCTTTTCAAGACAAACAAAGTTTTTTGATCATATACGCAATTTTAGTGATATTGTTTTATTTCTTCATAAAAAACTTACCCAATTTATTATACCTAAAAAGTATGGGCAACCTTTGACATGTTGTGGGCCAAACTTGTGTGCAAATACGTTCGCGGGCCGCGTTTAAAAGTAGTGCATTTTAAAGTAGGGTTCATAATTTTTAGCGATAAATATCAGACATGAAATAATACGACAATGTTATTATAATGTAATCCATTAAAATAAGAAAATGAAATGAAAAAAATAGGTACAACATTATAATTAAAGCGTGAAATTTGGAATTATTACAAACTACGAAAGTTAAATAGCGACAACGAAATCAATGAGACCCTTGAGCTTGAATTTTGGAAACTAATCCATCGATGTTTGGATGAATCCCACTGATACAAAGGCGTAAAGAATTTTCCAAATAATGGTCAGTCAGCCTTGTACGATGTTTTGATTTATTAACTTTCATCATTGAAAAGAACTATTCGCATTTATAAGTACTGCCAAACGCACAAATCAATCTTCTTGCGAATTTTCTAAGCTCCGGAAAAATGGTCTTCTTCGAGGTATTTTTTGTAGAAATCGCACAACTCCACGTCTTCAAATTAGATTTTAGGAGTGAGTTTTCTTGAAGCTCAATCAACTCCATTTGCAAGTGTATTGGAGCATTTTGTACATTACTTTTTGTTGAGTAGCTAATAAATTGAAACTGTCTTCCATGTTTTTAAAATCGCTAAATCTGTTCGAAAATTGTGCGACAGTAGCTTGAGTTCTTCAGCATATTGAGCATAAGCAGTATTTTCATACGCAGAGAGCGTGGTGAAATGGTAACTGTTACCAGACAGCAACTGTGCCTCCCACAAGCGGATTTTGTTTTGAAACGCTTTCAAACGGCTGTACAAATCATTTACTAACTGTCCTTGTTTTTGAAATTTAAATCATTCAAATGGCCTGTAAGGTCGACCAGAAATGCTAAGTCACATATCCATTTTGGGTCACTCAATTCAGATAGTGGTTTATCTTTTATTTGCATAAAATCTGCTATCTCATTTCTAAGCTCGTAAAACCGTTTCAGCATTTTTCCTTTGCTTAACCATCTGACTTCACATAATATGTTACATCGTCATATTCGGCTGATATTTCATCCAAAAACGCCTTGAACTGATGATGGTAAGCCCTCGGGATTGAATAAAATTGATGGTTTTTACTACCATATTCATAACATTCTGGAGTCGAATGGACTTAGAACACAAGTTCTGTTGGTGGATAATGCAATGAAGGACTATCATCTAATCATCTTTTTGCACATTTGATTCAGTTGATTTTTCATACAAAATTCCGATGAAACCTTTACGTAAGCCGACCATAGAAGGTCATCTGTGCATACACCAACTAATTTTGACCATGGCAAACCAAAACTTGTGGATACCTTTTCAACTTCATTAAAAATGTCCTCTCCTGTAGTGGTTCCTTTTAGCGGCTGCAAAGCAAGCAATTCCTCAGTAACAGTGAACTCTTTATCAACACCTCGAATAAATGTAGCCAGTTGAGCTGTGTCAGATAAATCGGTGCTCTCGTCTAATGCTATGGAAAATGATTCAAAACCAGGCATACGGTCAATCAAAGTTGTTTTTATATCATTAGCCATCATTTCTATACGTCGGGCAACAGTTCGTCTTGACAAACTATTTTTTTTCAAATTCGTTTTTTTTTCAGGACACAAAACAATACAAACTTCTAACATCCACTCCTTGATAAATTCTCCTTCGGCAAATGGTTTTAATGACTTTGCCAATTTTGAACTAACTATAAAACTAGCTTTCACAACATTGTGAAGTTGTGTTCTTTGTTTATGAAACATTTGCTGCTGTTTTTCCAAATTTGCGGTAAGCTTCTGGATTTTGTCTTTTCTTATTTGTCCTGTCAGTGAGTGCAGCATAGGATGCTTAGTTGAGTAATGCCTCTTTATATTGAATTCTTTCATCACTGAAATGGATTCATTACACAGCAAACAAATTGCTTACCATTGTGCAAGATAAAAAAGAATGCTTCAGTCCATTTTTCTTGAAACTGGCGACCCTCTGCATCTACTTTTCGTTTCTTTCCACCAGACATCATTTTCGTTTACTTTTCGTTCGATAAACTTAATAACAAAATATAATTAGTAAGCACTCACGATGCACACACAGTCACAAAGCAAATTGACGGCACTAGCAGTTCGCTAGGATATCGCTTGTCAAAGTTATCACCTCGGTAGCTCAAATAAAACTGAACTGAAGTTCGGGCCATCCACTCGCTTATATAGGCAAAATGAAGGAATGATCTAGAATCGTCTAGTGTAGAACATTTGAGCAGCTATAATATTTTGTTGCGCCGCCAGTGAGGCGGCAAACATCAAAGGCTTTGATGTTTGCCGCCTCACTCTTTGATGATCCTGAGTAAGGTGAATATTGGGAACAGGAAAATTGATAGGATATTTATAACGGCTACCCATATTCAATTCTAATTAACAATGTGGATGAACTACGGGAGCGGATAGAAAATGAACGCCAAATAATTAGACGAAATGTGATGTTGTTTGACAGAATAAGAGCTGTAGAACATTTTTTTTATTACTTATAAAGACATAGTAACCAATCATCCGCTGCCTATAATTATACATAAAGATTTTGAAAAGGAGAAAAATTAAGGAATCAGACACAAGATATCTTACCAACTCATCAGCTGGCTGGATCTGTCCAGAAGTGATCCGGAGTTTTCGTACGCGAATAATCCAAAGCGCAAGGCCCTACCAATAAGGAACTCAAAATGTTGCCGTAATCCGGATCAGCCACCAATGAATCTTTCTCGTAATAGCGGCCGGCATTTGAGACGAGGTAGTCTATGATCTTTGCTAGGTGCTTGTCGAAGAGGGCCAGTCTTATCCAGAGATACCTCGGTAAAGGGTTGCTCTGCAGAGATACGTTCTTCTTCAGCGTCGGTTTGGTGACGCTATCGCTGCTACTAGAAGATCTACGGTTGGGGTCGCAGTTCTCGATTTCCTGCACCTTTTTTGATATGGTGGCTGCCTCCGGGCAATGTTTGGCTATTTTGTGGAGAAGTGCTGTGGTTGAGGAGGTTTTGAATAGACCTAAGGCTCTTCTTTTTAAACCTAGGCGAAACATAGAGATAAATAATTCCAAATATCTCAAAAGTGTAAAATATAATTATATATTCAAATTTACGTCTATGAATTGATGTACAGGGTGTTTCAGACTACTCATTCACTATCTTTTTCTCGCGATCTATTGCAGCTAGACTAATGCGACAAAAAATTTAATAACAAAACCCTATGTAAAGAATCATTCGAAAATATTTTTAACTTCCGGAAACGTTCCATTATACTGGAAGTGGATAGCAATTTTCTTATTTTAAATGGAATCATATGTTTTTTCTTATCTCAATGAATTCTACAGATTATTTGAACACAATTTTCACTAAAGTTCTCTATCTCTAAATTCAACCGTTTTTGAGATATTTACGATTTTTGTCAAAATTTTGACATTTTCATCTCTTTCGAAAACATACCATATTTTGTAAACCATTAAAGATAACGATGTCATTTTACTAGTATCCAAGAAAAATAGTTGTTCCTACCAAATTCTGTCAAAAGAACCACTAAATTGTATACAGAGTGTTCATAAATCGATTGTCAATTCGAATACAGAATCCCAATTTAAATAAACTCAATTCATTGAAAAAGAATTTTTAAATGTATAATCTGACAATTCTCATTACTTTTTCGACAGATATTACAAACATACCTGAAGATGGCCTAGGTCGAAACATGTAGTATGTGAAATTAAAAATTAAAGGATTGATAATTAGAACGGCAGTTTTGTGCTACCCACCCAATATACACATATTAATTTCGTAGAGACGCGAATAAAATAGTGGATTTCAATACAGCAAACGGAATTGGATTAGAACCGGACGACTTGAAAAACTTTTTTGGATTAGGGCTCACGTAGGTACAATCGGTAATGAGAGTACGGATCAATTAGCGAAAGAGGCGATGTTTAGAGGAGAATAGCGCGATACTTAGGTATGTGTTAATTTCGGCTAGAGAGGGTTTAGCGATAAACTTGATAATGATTAGCAGGGTAGATGGGATATTATTTTAAATGGGAGGTGGACTAAGAAATTTGTCGGTAGCATTACACGACTTAGGGAAATGAGGGTTAATTTATCATATCAGGCGGTAGAATTAATAACAGTTCACGTTATTTTTAAATCATATTTACGTAGAATTGGGAGGGGTTAATGATTCGCATTGTGAATGAGGTGGGGTAGATACAGCGGGGCATGTTTTATTGGAATGTCCACTCACTGATGAGTGGCTGTTGCGCATGAAAGTTAGGGCATTAAGTAAGTGGTTAAATTGATTGCGACGCGAAACAGCTATTAGGGATAATGAGTCGGTCGAACGATGGAAATTTTCTAGTAATGTTGTTAAAGAATTAAAATGGTTACGGCATGATATTTAGATAGTAGGGTAATACGTATTTATAAATGAATATTTAATTCTCTTTAGTGGTTTGCTGGAAGAGAGCTTTTTAATGTTTAAAGAACAGCGCAGAACGGAAGAACTAAATGCATACTCCCATTTTTTTTTTTTTAATTTTGGGAGGTTTTTAAATTTTGTAATGACATACAACCATTTAAATTTAATTCTTTGAGAATTCTTCTTCCGACATGCCATTTTTTTTATAAGCCGATCTTGTTGGATCTCATAGAATTGCGTCACTTTTGTATAACTCAATGTGGTGGAATGCATAAAACGCAGTAGATGCTATTGCTTCACCAAAAAGTATCTACTTCGTAACATTTGCTTCTACATAGAAATATCTGCTTCATCTGAACAGAACATACTATACTGTACGGCACACAAGAAGTGCCTACTACTGAATTGAAGTATTTATTACTGCTCTGGAAATCGCCAGATATTAATAACTGGTTAACCGATTTTTCCTAAAACTGGTTAATCGGTTTTCAATCAAAATCGGTTTTCAAAACCAGTGTTGAAAATCTGTTTTGAAACGGTTACAATTTTTTTTTCATTGTGACATATGGCGATAAGGTATATTTCATATACCTGCTATCTAATTTAATAAATTATTTAATGAATATTTCCCCGTTTTCAGAGATAATAGATAATAGTTATTAACCTCTGGCATTTTAAAGTAGGAATGTATTTTAAGTACAAAAGTATATTGTTAATACGTAATAAATGCCTGTTCTATCTTGACGCACACTAAATGTTGTTAATAATATTCTTTTAATACAGACGTTATTCACGATTATATTTAAAAACGGCATTAAATAATTTACGATTTACAGTTATACCTCTCAAAATTCGATATATGAGCATTGATTATCGCTATATGTTACAATGGAAAAAAAATGTAACCGTTTCAAAACGGATTTTAAAAACCAATTTGTAAACCTCGTTTTAAAAATCAGTTGATGACTTATTTGTATTGTAACGAAGGGCGTTCATTGTGTGTGTGTGTCTGTGTTCTTTTATTGATTGTTTGATTGATTTATTTTTCGTTAAGATAATCTGTTGCGCGCTTACCTTTCGCTTATACCCTTGTAACAGCGATCTCGTGATTCTTATTTCTTTCGTAGCGGCGCTAGCGATAACCGCCGTCAGTTGTCCGATTTTAAATTGCGCGCAAAACTGTTTTTTTTATGTCGCGTAATATTTCGCGTCCTACAATAATGATTAAAATCAACCCTAGTGAGGTACCTTCAGTGCGTGAATGATTATCCCGAATTCCTACTTGGAGTACGCAACAAATAAAATATATTCTAGTGAAACAAATCCTTAGTTTTTCGTATTTTTATCCTCAGATCAACAACAAGATAAAAAAAGCGCACAAACGTAAATACAGGTAAGCAGAATCACATTAAATATACAACAATAATAACGCGAAATAAATATGTGAATAAATATGTGGTTTTGTGTTTGTTTTGTGGTACAGGGACTTACGTTTAAGTTTTGACGCTCGTCGTATAAAGCGTTACAAATAAAACCTTATTGATTTATGGCATAAAAATCAATCTACGTTAATTCACGTATTAAATATACGAGGGGGGCAGAAAATTGAGCATGATAATAAAACTCACCTCGAAATTAACTGCCTCTTATGTCAGCTATCGTGAATTAAAGTCGTGTCACACCCTCGGGACGACAACAAGCGACGAGTTCAACAGCAAAAGAAATGCGGAGATTACGCGCACATCTGCGGGGGCAGCTACAGTCGGTAATCGAACGAGGGGCGGAAGAATTATATTCGTGTCACACGCGAGGGACGACAACAAACTATAGCTTTACGAGAACGGAGAAAGAAACTATATTCGTGCCACACCCGAAGTACGACAACGAACTATAGCCCTACGAGGACAGAAAAAATATTCGTGTCACACCCGAGGGACGACAACGTACTATAGCTTTATGAGAACGGAGAAAGAAACTAATTCGTGCCACACCCGAAGTACGACAACGAACTATAGCCCTACGAGAACGGAAAAAATATTCGTGTCACACCCGAAGACGACAACGTACTATAGTCAGGACAAGGGAGAGGATCGGAAACGGCGGACTCTGCCTCGATCGCGGTAAATCCACGGCTTATATCGGCATGCGGTGCTGGTGGGGACTCAGTGTGCGTAAATTTAACATGGGCACGTGAGGATAAAGCGTAAATGCGACTGTAACGGCGTAACAGGAGAAATTGATTAAATAAACTAAAATTTATGCCAAAATAAATTACAAAACCAAAATGAATACTGAAATTAATTTTTCCTTGTAACAACACGTTACAGTATAAATTGTATGTGTGTTTTTTATCCCATTCTTGTTATTTGTATGTATACATGTAAATTATTTCTAAAATAAGTACTGATGTGGTTGGCAACCCATTTTTCGCGAGTGTATTTTAAGTTGCCCAGTAATTTGTCGTGATTATTCCGTTTTGCTAAATCATTGTATCGAGAAATTTCTACAATAATGTTTAGTTTGTATAAATTTTAGTTAAAGAGTTAATTGTATAATTTATTTAATTAAGTGTTAAGTTTTTTTAAATTAATTTCATTCAATTAAGATGTCTATTGTTTGAGTGTTAGTTGTCTAGCATTCGCTAGCTTGATTCAACGCCTATTCTAGTAGATTTTGTCGGTGATTTGTGCGACCGCGTTGTACGTAGTCGAGAGTAGGATTTTTGTAAGTATACGATTGTAGAAGTTTGTTCGAGAGTTCCTTGGTAGATGTTAGCGTGAGTATTTGTATTTTTAAATCTTGGGCTGCCATTTTGTTAATTCAATTGATATCGCAATTTAATTCGTATTCATCAAGGAATTCGCATTATAATAATTGTTATTATATTGGTGTGTGCACACTATAGATATAAGATCATTTATTATTTTCGTGCAGGAAGATAGATTTTAGTTTTAATTCTCTCATTATAGTTTTAAGAATTAAGTTTTCCGTTTTTCCATTTTGCTGTGTTGTTTTAAATTTTTAAGTCACCTCGGGTTAGGTGAATAGAAGCATTGTTTTTAGTTTTCATTTTTGTATAATTTCGAGTGTTCCACGAATTTATTTTATTTTAATTTGAAACCACGTGGATTGTTTTGAAAAAAAGAAATCTTCCTGAACTAACTAATCTTTTGCTTTGATATAGGAAATATATATTGTATTTTAGAATTAAGTGCAGTTTTTTAAATATTTTTGTAAGTATACGATTGTAGAAGTTTGTTCGAGAGTTCCTTTGGTAGATGTTAGCGTGAGTACTTGTATTTTTAAATCTTGGCTGCCATTTTGTTAATTCAATTGATATCGCAATTTAATTCGTATTATTTGTCTTTTATTTAATCCATCAAGCAATTCGCATTATAATAATTGTTATTATATTGGTGTGTGCACACTATAGATATAAGATCATTTATTATTTTCGTGCAGGAAGATAGATTTTAGTTTTAATTCTCTCATTATAGTTTTGAGAATTAATTTTCCCGTTTTTCCAATTTGCTGTTTTGTTTTAATTTTTTAAGTCACCTCGGGTTGGGTGAATGGAAGCATTGTTCTTGTTTTTAGTTTTCATTTTTGTAGAATTTCTAGTGTTCCACGAATTTATTTTATTTTAATTTGAAACCACGTGGATTGTTTTGAAAAAAAAGAATTATCTTCCTGAACTAACTAATCTTTTGCTTTGATATAGGAAATATATATTGTATTTTAGAATTAAGTGTCGGTTTTTAAATATAGGCCAGAACCCTCTGTTCACGGTATTTTTTTTTTTCTGCAAATTTGTAATTATTTTTTTTTCTTTTTTTTATAATAAATTATTGATTGTTACATAGCATTTTTGGGTTGAAAATTCTGTTTTTTTATTTTAAATTAAACCTTTTCAATTTTTGGGGTAATTAAGAAAGTCAGATTTCTTTCACTCACAAATTACTTTTCGTGGTTAGATTCAAGTTTAAATTCATGAGGGTAACTCTGAGGTTATTCGCGCTTTTTAAAATGTTTATTCGTTGAGCTAGCTAATTTAAATTTTCATTTTTAATTTTGCAAGTTTATTAAATTCAGTCAGTACCATAGACAAGAATATAACTATTAGAAAGAGTTTAGACCATTGCGCATTCGCGAACTTTCAGATTGTGTAGAAACCGCCATTTTGATGTATAGATCAGCTGTTGTTGTAGTAGTTTTGTGTGGGAGGTTTATAAAACGCTTTGTTTTTAAGGTTATTCGTGTTTATATTTTAGTATTATTTCAGTATTTCATATTTATACTATTATTTCGATTAAAGTTGTTTACTAATTAGTAGTTTATTAAAGTGTAGTTGAATTATTGAATAATACGTTGTTAGTAAATGATTTATTTCGTTGGACCATTTTTTTAAATATTTTAAGAGAGTTTAAGTGTTAAGAGAACCAAGAACATTTAGTGAAGTGTGTGGTAACGTATTATTACTGTGAATATTTAGATGTGAATTAGCGTGTATGTTGTAGAATGCCTTGCTGTGTACCGGGATGTAAAAGCATTCGTAGATTGGTATCCCCTGATGACAATAAGTTTCCATCAGTAATAGCCAACTATAATCTGCTTGTTATGGGTATGTAGTATAACTTTATTGCATTCTTGTGAAGAGTGCTTGTTGCAGTTAACGTCTGCTGCAAAGAATCTGAGAGAAAATAAATATACACTGTCGCAATGAAAGAATAAAGGTATTTCTGCACTGTTGACACAAAACATAGACATGATCTGTATTCAATTTCAGATGGATTAATAGTCAGCTGATCCGAGAGATTAAGACTATGTATTGGTAATTTCAGCACATCGCAGACAGTTTCGTGAAGAACATCCCATCTTATTAACAAAGGTGATCATTGAGTGTTATTGTAAAATACGGCTTCATAGTTTGGTGAAATTAACGCAAGAACTGCAAGTCGAATTAGTAAGAAAAAAAAATTAACGAACTTATATTGTTTAGCCACCAATAAAGAAATGTCATATGACATAATGTGTATTTACTATAGCCCAGAAATATGAAATAACCTAAAAACTTCAAATTCCAAGTATTAATGTATTAGAATGGTATTAGCTTATACATTTGAATAAATAAAAATGAATTAAATATCAATTTAATGTCTTTCTAGCAGTAAAAAATACAATTTCCTGTATGTATATAGTATAATACTAGTGTCAAAAGAAAGTATGAGCATTTTATTTATTTTTTTTATTTTAAAATATTATCATTACGTCCTTGTTTTATCTTTTAATTGTTTTTTCACGACCCTGTCATACATCAAAATGGCGGCCTCCATGTTATCTGAACACTGCGCATCTCTAAGCTCTATCTATATATTTATCCTTGTCTATGGTCAGTACACAGCAGTACGTATTCCAATACTTCTAAAGAATATTATATTATAGAATGTTTTCAGCAATATTGCTCGTATATCCTTATGAATGTTCTAAATATTTTCTATGAATATTTTTCTGATTCATCTAGGAATATTATTTTGCTATCTAAGATTACAATAAATAAAAAAATTGTTGAAGTATGTGTTTATATACCGAGATAAATTTTATTACCTAAAATAATAGGCCACTACAAAAAATGCACGCGATGATAACTACCGTATTTACAAAGATTACATCTTTACCATTGCATTCGTCGTAAATAGCTCTAGCGACTTTGCCGTCAGTTAGTTGCACTTCCAGGATCGCATACTGAATCGCTTTAAGGTAACTTCTAAACATTTGCAGGCCAACTTTGCTATCGTTTATGTCCCTCTTGAGGGATAAATATAAGCTGAACGGGGTGCCGAGGTAATCGTACTGCCAGTCCACCGGTGTTCCATGAGTTCGCTCGAAACACTGATATAATGGGGCACACCTTCACCCTCGAGACGACCTTGTCGTAATCTATCGCTTTGCCCATATTATGAGCCATTTTCAGCGACCTCTTAGACAGGCCTTTCTGATAGCCGTAAGGGAACGATATCATCGGCACTCCGCTTCCTATGCTGATGTACAGTTGCAGATCTTTGATCTTGGAGTAGTACCTCGACAAGGCGATCGTTTCCGGATTGGTGAAGAATTGATCTGGGCATCCGCTCGCACCTTTGGGCGTACCGGCGTCCCAATCGTGGAAGAGCGTCTCTCTGCACGGTTGACTTTCGTGACCGTCCATTTGTTTCTTGTAATTATCCGCATTGATGAGGGGTACAACGACGATCGTGACGCCAGTTATCGTCAGCAGGTACTCGGTGGTTCTTTCGATCAAGCAGTGTAGGATGAAGTTCGCGAAACCGACGCCAACCGTGTCCGTAGCGTCCATACCAGCGTCGATCACGATAGTCGCACCAGAATAGATTTTATGCGATATTTCGATAGCATAGATCGGATGCCCTAAGTCAGTATAACCGATGTCTTTGAGAGTCGTGGTCTTGGGATATCTACCTGGTAGGCTTTCTAGGTAATCGTATATATGCTGCACACTCCGCGATTTAATCCAACCCGCCTCTACATCCAGCTTATCATCCTGCTTATCATCCAGAAATGGATCGTCCGATGGAAACTGCTCCTCGAAATCTCCACCGCTTTTACTTGGATACGGAAGGCCTTTTCCTGTTGTCGTCACAGGTGTCGTCGTCACAATCGCTGCAGGCGCTGCATCATCGACGTCTGAATCATCATCAGCGAGTACACCCTCTATGCTATCGGTCGCATCATCATCATCATCATCGTCCGCTTTACCAAGCAGCGAGGCTTTAGTTGTATCGATTGTGGTTTCAGGATGTGTAGTCAATTCATCAGTGGTGTACAGAGCTTCAGCGTCCGATGTTTCATTAGCGAGAAGGGTAATGGCATCAGTTCCATCGTCGAAATCTTTAGCTTTCAGAGTAATTGCACCTGAAATTTTCACACCGGAATCAGTTGATCCATTCGTAACGCCAGATACATTTATTGGAAGCTCAGACTCTGCAATCGTTTCACCGCCTTCCTCTGTGGACTCTTCATCTGTTGTATTTAAAGGCCGACTTGATATTATCAACTCATCAGTCGGCGTATAAGATTCTTCTATTGTGGTCCCATAGTTTTCGTCTGTTACATCAGTCATCTCGGTAAGATATTCATCAGTTGAAATATCGATCGCTCCATCGCTTGTCATCCCCGACCAATCACTTGGTTGGTCCGATTCCTCAGTAAACGTTTCTTTTGACGTCTCAGATGTATCGTATTCCTCGTACTCACTGGACGCTTCAATTTCGGTCATTCCGTCATTCGTTGTGTCCCATTCTTCGTTTGTAAACCCATCGGCTGTAGCTATGTTATCAGGCGCGGAAGACGTAGAATTTGTATTATTTTCCGTAGTATCCAATCCATAATCTGTAAAAGCTACAAGGTCGTCTGGTACAGTAGTGTCGTTAGTTTTGTTGACTGGATCAGCTTGCGTTTTGACATAGGAAAAAATACATAAGGCTACAAACACTGCAAAGCTATTGACTGTTTTTGACATTTCATAATAACGTCAATATATTTTGACCGTTTGAAATCAACACTTACCTACATATTTTAATAAAAGAGTAGTTTACCGAAAGTATTTTCGATTATTACGGTAAAAATCTGCTTAAATGTAAGTATAATAAATAGTATGTTGAAGAAAGAATCTTGGCTAATGGTCTACGAATATAACCGTCCTGATGCAGCATTTCAAATATTGTTAAATATCTTTACATAATACTACCACCGCTTATGCTTTTCTTATGTGAAATGCAGATTAGAAGGAAACCTATATATCATGGATTACTCCGGAAATCTTCCAAATGAAGAATAATTTATTATTCCTTAAGGATGTAAGAATACGAAATTCCACCTGTATAATACAAAGTATTTAAATTTGTTTTATTAAGACGTAGGTGATAAGTAAGGTGGCAATCGCTGAAGCAGCGTCTACTTCACAGGAAATAATAGTCTATTTTCGTTTAAAGACTCGCGTAATTAAGATAATATGGTATTACTTTGTATATTATTTGCTTCATTGTTTATTGTATGTTACAAATGCTGATCAGCAGATCCCACGTTACTCTCAAGTAGGGCGTTTGAAGATCAGAAAAATAACGCCTTCGGTCATACTTGCACCCTCCTGTAAAGAGAAGCGTAACTAGTTATCGGTGTGAAATGACGTCACAACCAAAGTTTATAAAAACCCTTAACATTGCTGTTTTCAAGGAATTAATCTGTGGACTTCGTTTCATGTAAAAGCACGCGTCTCCATTTCGTCCGGGCGTTTCCAAATCTTAAAAAATAAAACTTCTCTTCTTAAAAATTTTGCATTTAAAATAAGCCTAAAAATTCGAGAACAGGAAGCAAAAGCTTTCCTCGAGAAGTGTTTAGTGATTTTGTGTTAAATTCGTTTAAATTCTCCCTATTTCTTGGCTTAAATTTTTGTGAGTGTTGTGTAAGTTTTTGCGCCCTATAATTTGGATACGGGAAGAATTAATTACCCACATCCGCCGGTAAGATGTTCAAAATTTCTGCTTAAAACTAACCATTGCAATTACGTAAAAACGGTAACCCGCTCTCTCTCTCTCTCTCTCTCTCTCTCTCTCTCTCTCTCTCTTGTTGCTGTTTGGTCTTTGATACGAAATAACTACGGTAATAGTAAGGCTTCCACATTGCCTGACGCTAACAGGAAAAAAAAACTGGTCTGTAATAAGTTTAACGACTATATTCATTCATTCATCCATTTAGTTAGGGTGGGCACTTGAGCTAGGTGCTCATTGTACCGTCCCCATTAAATCTTTTACTTTCTCTAGAAAGCCCAGTATCTTGCCCAGTGAAACTTGAGAACCCGCGATGGCTCCAATAGATCCTTCCCGAAATATTTCTGCCTGAGTACCTTCAATTCCTCACATGTGCAGATTACATGTAAACTCGTTTCCTCCTGTAGTTCGCATCTTCTGCACTACGGTTTGCTTACTCAACCTGTGTTGTATAGACGCTTTTTCAGGGGACAGTGTCCAGTTACTAGCCCAGTGATGGTTTTAGCTTTTTTCTTGCTGCATCTGGGTAGGTTATCAAAGAATCTAGCATCCCCATCCCCTATTAGCGCTTTAGTATGGAGTTGACCTTCAATTGACCTCCATTTCTTTGTACTTTCTTTATCTAACCAGGTTCAGATCTTCCTTCTTGCGGAGTCCTTAGTAATCCCACATACAGGCTCTGGACCTGTGTGTGTCGTTTAGAGCCCTCCTTAGCTAGTTTGTCAACTATTACATTGCCCTTTATATCCTCATGTCCCGACACCCAAATCAGAATCACCGTGTAGTCTCGTGCCAGTGTACTGAGGGATTATTTGCAGTCTAACTAGTTTTGATCTTGTCACAGGGTTCGAGACTGCCTTGATAGCAGCCTGACTGTCAGTCATTATACTTATTTTCCTCTTCATGTAGCCCCCTTTTGCAATCATTTCTGCACAGACTGCAAGGGCGAATACCTCTGCCTGGAAGACCGTTGTATACTTCCCCAGGCTTGGGGATATCCTTTGATTAGGGCTGAGCCCACAAATACCGGCTCCTGTGCCCTGGATGGATTTGGATCCGTCCGTGAACCAGTTATCAAGAGCAATGATCTCACTACGTGCCTGCTCTCTGTTCGGTATGGAGATTTTCACCTTTTCAGTGAAAATAATTTCGGGTGCCATTCTGCACGTCCAGCATCAGTGTGTCCTCCGACCCTAAAGTTGGGATGCCACAAGTTGTTGGCTTGCAACGACCATTTTAGCTTTCTTCCATTAAGACAATTCCATCATCACAATTTATAAAAGCGGTGATAAAGAAAATTTAGAGAATTGCCGATCCATAAGCTTGTTACCAACATTTTCTAAAGTTTACGAGAGCATAATGAACACACAATTAGCAGATTATTTGTTGCGTTTTAATCAGCTATTTGCCAACCAACACGGATACTCTAAATTAATGAGTTTAGCGTTAAAGTATGTTATATCTTATTGTTTTTAAAATTTACGGGCGCTTTTAGAAATTCAATAATATTGGGGGTATTGTGTTTAAAAAGAAAGAAAGCTAAAAGCTGCACCAAATTACAAAACAGCCTGTAAAAATGCCGATGATTTTGCGTTATAGAAAAGTCACAGCGAAGTACTTAACTTTTTTTTTTAATTAGAGTACTAGCCAAACAAATTATTTCTGTCAAATTTTAAATAAACAGAGATAAAAAAAATGAAAAGTAGTTTGGGAGTTGGGTTGCTTCTGTCAACCCCACTATCAGTTGCAGGAGGCTAAAATTTTACACAGATCGCAACTGTTGTATAGGTTAATGAAAGAAGTTGGCAGCTTATCTTGCTATACCCTTTCAGCTTTTATTTAAAATTCCCGAGTTCAAGATCATCCCTTGCATAAATACCACCCCATCTAAGACGCCACAACACCGATATTATCGGCTCTAAATTAAATCTGATCAAAACACCTGAACGAACCAATCGATTATATTATAAAGCTCCCCCAAAATTATCTTACACAAATCATTACCATATCTGACCAAAGTTTGGTGTTTGTGCTCGAAAGAATAACCTCTTTCTGGGGGCCACAAAAATATTTTAATTTTTTGGAACTAGTTAGAATAGTCACAGCGAAGTACTTAACTTTTTTTTTTAATTGGAGTACTAGCCAAAACAAATTATTCTGTCAAATTTAAATAAACAGAGATAAAAAAAATGAAAAGTAGTTTGGGAGTTGGGTTGCTTCTGTCAACTCCACTATCAGTTGCAGGAGGCTAAAATTTTGCACAGATCGCAACTGTTGTATAGGTTAATGAAAGGACTTGGCAGCTTACCTTGCTATACCCTTTCAGCTTTTATTTAAAATTCCCGATTTCAAGATCATCCCTTGCATAAATACCACCCCATCTAAGACGCCACAACACCGATATTATCGGCTCTAAATTAAATCTGATCAAAACACCTGAACGACCAATCGATTATATTATAAAAGCTCCCCCAAAATTATCTTACACAAATCATTACCATATCTGACCAAAGTTTGGTGTTTGTGCTCGAAAGAATAACTCTTTCTGGGCCCAAAAATATTTTAATTTTTTGGAACTAGTTAGAATAGTCACAGCGAAGTACTTAACTTTTTTTTTTAATTGGAGTACTAGCCAAACAAATTATTTCTGTCAAATTTTAAATAAACGGAGATAAAAAAATGAAAAGTAGTTTGGAAGTTGGGTTGCTTCTGTCAACTACACTATCAGTTGCAGGAGGCTAAAATTTATACACAGATCTACAACTGTAGTATAGGTTAATGAAAGAAGTTAGCAGCTTATCTTGCTATACCCTTCAGCTTTTATTTAAAATTCCCGATTCAGATCATCCCTTGCATAAATACCACCCCATCTAAGACGCCACAACACCGACATTATTGGCTCTAAATAAAATCTAATCAAAACATCTGAACGACCAATCGATTATACCATAAAAGCTCCCCCAAAATTATCTTACACAAATCATTACCATATCTGACCAAAGTTTGGTGTTTGTGCTCGAAAGAATAACCTCTTTCTGGGGGCCACAAAAATATTTTAATTTTTTGGAACTATTTAGAATAGTCACAGCGAAATACTTAACTTTTTTTTTTAATTGGAGTACTAGCCAAACAAATTATTTCTGTCAAATTTTAAATAAACAGAGATAAAAAAATGAAAAGTAGTTTGGAAGTTGGGTTGCTTCTGTCAACTACACTATCAGTTGCAGGAGGCTAAAATTTTACACAGATCACAACTGTAGTATAGGTTAATGAAAGAAGTTAGCAGCTTATCTTGCTATACCCTTTCAGCTTTTATTTAAAATTCCCGAATTCAAGAACATCCCTTGCATAAATACCACCCCATCTAAGACGCCACAACACCGACATTATTGGCTCTAAATAAAATCTAATCAAAACATCTGAACGACCAATCGATTATACCATAAAAGCTCCCCCAAAATTATCTTACACAAATCATTACCATATCTGACCAAAGTTTGGTGTTTGTGCTCGAAAGAATAACCTCTTTCTGGGGGCCACAAAAATATTTTAATTTTTTGGAACTAGTTAAAATAGTCACAGCGAAGTCCTTAACTTTTTTTTTTAATTGGAGTACTAGCCAAACAAAATATTTCTGTCAAATTTTAAATAAACAGAGATAAAAAAATGAAAAGTAGTTTGGAAGTTGGGTTGCTTCTGTCAACTCCACTATCAGTTGCAGGAGGCTAAAATTTTGCACAGATCGCAACTGTTGTATAGGTTAATGAAAGGGCTTAGCAGCTTATCTTGCTATACCCTTTCAGCTTTTATTTAAAATTCCCGAGTTCAAGATCATCCTTTGCATAGATACCACCCCATCTAAGATGACACAACACCGACATTATCGGCTCTAAATTAAATCTAATCAAAACACCTGAACGACCAATCGATTGTATCATAAAAGCTCCCCCAAAATTGTCTCACACAAATCATTACCATATCTGACCAAAGTTTGGTGTTTGTGCTCGAAAGAATAACCTCTTTCTGGGGGCCACAAAAATATTTTAATTTTTTGGAACTAGTTAAAATAGTCACAGCGAAGTCCTTAACTTTTTTTTTTAATTGGAGTACTAGCCAAACAAAATATTTCTGTCAAATTTTAAATAAACAGAGATAAAAAAAAGGAAAAGTAGTTTGGAAGTGGGTTGCTTCGTCACTCCACTATCAGTTGCAGGAGGCTAAAATTTTACACAGATCGCAACTGTTGTATAGGTTAATGAAAGGACTTAGCAGCTTATCTTGCTATACCCTTTCAGCTTTTATTTAAAATTCCCGAGTTCAAGATCATCTCTTGCATAAATACCACCCCATCTAAAATGACACAACACCGACATTATCGGCTCTAAATTAAATCTAATCAAAACACCTGAACGACCAATCGATTATACCATAAAAGCTCCCCAAATTATCTTACACAAATCATTACCATATCTGACCAAAGTTTGGTGTTTGTGCTCGAAAGAATAACCTCTTTGTGGGGGCCACAAAAATATTTTAATTTTTTGTAACTAATTAGAATAGTCACAGCGAAGTATTTAACCTTTTTCTTTAATGGGAGTACTAGCCAAACAAATTATTTCTGTCAAAATTTAAATAAACTGAGATAAAAATATGAAAAGTAGTTTGGGAGTTGGGCTGCTTCTGTCAGCCCCACTATCAGTTGCAGGAGGCTAAAATTTTACACAGATCGCAACTGTTGTATAGGTTAATGAAAGGACTTAGCAGCTTATCTTGCTATACCCTTTCAGCTTTTATTTAAAATTCCCGAGTTCAAGATCATCCCTTGCATAAATACCACCCATCTAAATGACACAACACCGACATTATCGGCTCTAAATTAATCTAATCAAAACACCTGAACGACGACATCGATTATACATAAAAGCTCCCCCAAAATTATCTTACACAAATCATTACCATATCTAACCAAAGTTTGGTGTTTGTGCTCGAAAGAATAACCTCTTTCTGGGGGCCACAAAAATATTTTAATTTTTTGGAACTAGTTAGAATAGTCACAGCGAAGTACTTAACTTTTTTTTTTAATTGAAGTACTAGCCAAACAAATTATTTCTGTCAAATTTTAAATAAACAGAGATAAAAGAAAATGAAAAGTAGTTTGGGAGTTGGGTTGCTTCTGTCAACTCCACTATCAGTTGCGGGAGGCTAAAATTTTACACAGATCGCAACTGTTGTATAGGTTAATGAAAGAAGTTAGCAGCTGATCTTGCTATACCCTTTCAGCTTTTATTTAAAATGCCCGAGTTCAAGATCATCCCTTGCATAAATACCACCCCATCTAAAATGACACAACACCGACATTATCGGCTCTAAATTAAATCTAATCAAAACACCTGAACGACCAATCGATTATACCATAAAAGCTCCCCCAAAATTATCTTACACAAATCATTACCATATCTGACCAAAGTTTGGTGTTTGTGCTCGAAAGAATAACCTCTTTCTGGGGGCCACAAAAATATTTTAATTTTTTGAACTAGTTAGAATAGTCACAGCGAAGTACTTAACTTTTTTTTTAATTGGAGTACTAGCCAAACAAATTATTTCTGTCAAATTTTAAATAAACAGAGATAAAAAAAATGAAAAGTAGTTTGGAAGTTGGGTTGCTTCTGTCAACTTCACTATCAGTTGCAGGAGGCTAAAATTTTACACAGATCGCAACTGTTGTATAGGTTAATGAAACGGCTTAGCAGCTTATCTTGCTATACCCTTTCAGCTTTTATTTAAAATTTCCAAGTTCAAGATCATCCCTTGCATAAATACCACCCCATCTAAAATGACACAACACCGACATTATCGGCTCTAAATTAAATCTAATCAAAACATCTGAACGACCAATCGATTATACCATAAAAGCTCCCCCAAAATTATCTTACACAAATCATTACCATATCTGTCCAAAGTTTGGTGTTTGTGCTCGAAAGAATAACCTCTTTGTGGGGGCCACAAAAATATTTTAATTTTTTGTAACTAATTAGAATAGTCACAGCGAAGTATTTAACCTTTTTCTTTAATGGGAGTACTAGCCAAACAAATTATTTCTGTCAAAATTTAAATAAACTGAGATAAAAATATGAAAAGTAGTTTGGGAGTTGGGCTGCTTCTGTCAGCCCCACTATCAGTTGCAGGAGGCTAAAATTTTACACAGATCGCAACTGTTGTATAGGTTAATGAAAGGACTTAGCAGCTTATCTTGCTATACCCTTTCAGCTTTTATTTAAAATTCCCGAGTTCAAGATCATCCCTTGCATAAATACCACCCCATCTAAAATGACACAACACCGACATTATCGGCTCTAAATTAAATCTAATCAAAACACCTGAACGACCAATCGATTATACCATAAAAGCTCCCCCAAAATTATCTTACACAAATCATTACCATATCTGACCAAAGTTTGGTGTTTTGCTCGAAAGAATAACCTCTTTCTGGGGCCACAAAAATATTTTAATTTTTGTAACTAGTTAGATAGTTACAGCGAATACTTAACTTTTTTTTTTAATGGGAGTACTAGCCAAACAAATTATTTCTGTCAAATTTTAATAAACAGAGATAAAAAATGAAAGTAGTTTGGAAGTTGGGTTGCTTCTGTCAACACACTATCAGTTGCAGGAGCTAAAATTTTACACAGATCACAACTGTAGTATAGGTTAATGAAAGAAGTTAGCAGCTTATCTTGCTATACCCTTTCAGCTTTTATTTAAATTCCCGAATTCAAGAACATCCCTTGCATAAATACCACCCATCTAAGACGCACAACACCGACATTATTGCTCTAAATAAAATCTAATCAAACATCTGAACGACCAATCGATTATACCATAAAAGCTCCCCAAAATTATCTTACACAAATCATTACCATATCTGACCAAAGTTTGGTGTTTGTGCTCGAAAGAATAACCTCTTTCTGGGGGCCACAAAAATATTTTAATTTTTTGGAACTAGTTAAAATAGTCACAGCGAAGTCCTTAACTTTTTTTTTTAATTGGAGTACTAGCCAAACAAAATATTTCTGTCAAATTTTAAATAAACTGAGATAAAAATATGAAAAGTAGTTTGGGAGTTGGGTTGCTTCTGTCAGCCCCACTATCAGTTGCAGGAGGCTAAACTTTTACACAGATCGCAACTGTTGTATAGATTAATGAAAGAAGTTAGCAGCTTATCTTGCTATACCCTTTCAGCTTTTATTTAAAATTCCCGAATTCAAGAACATCCCTTGCATAAATACCACCCCATCTAAAATGACACAACACCGACATTATTGGCTCTAAATTAAATCTAATCAAAACATCTGAACGACCAATCGATTATACCATAAAAGCTCCCGCAAAATTATCTTACACAAATCATTACCATATCTGACCAAAGTTTGGTGTTTGTGCTCGAAAGAATAACCTCTTCCTGGGGGCCACAAAAATATTTTAATTTTTTGGAACTAGTTAGAATAGTCACAGCGAAGTACTTAACTTTTTTTTTTAATTGGAGTACTAGCCAAACAAAGTATTTCTGTCAAATTTTAAATAAACAGAGATAAAAAAAAAATGAAAAGTAGTTTGGAAGTTGGGTTGCTTCTGTCAACTCCACTATCAGTTGCAGGAGGCTAAAATTTTACACAGATCGCAACTGTTGTATAGGTTAATGAAAGGACTTAGCAGCTTATCTTGCTATACCCTTTCAGCTTTTATTTAAAATTCCCGAGTTCAAGATCATCCCTTGCATAAATACCACCCCATCTAAAATGACACAACACCGACATTATCGGCTCTAAATTAAATCTGATCAAAACACCTGAACGACCAATCGATTATACCATAAAAGCTCCCCCAAAATTATCTTACACAAATCATTACCATATCTGACCAAAGTTTGGTGTTTGTGCTCGAAAGAATAACCTCTTCCTGGGGGCCACAAAAATATTTTAATTTTTTGGAACTAGTTAGAATAGTCACAGCGAAGTACTTAACTTTTTTTTTTTTAATTGGAGTACTAGCCAAACAAATTATTTCTGTCAAATTTTAAATAAACAGAGATAAAAAAAATGAAAAGTAGTTTGGAAGTTGGGTTGCTTCTGTCAACTCTACTGTCAGTTGCAGGAGGCTAAAATTTTACACAGATCGCAACTGTTGCATAGGTGAATGAGAGGGCTTAGCAGCTTAGCTATAGCTATACCCTTTCAGCTTTTATTTAAAATTCCGAGTTCAAGAACATCCTTGCATAAATACCACCCATAAAAATGACCACAACACCGACATTATCGGCTCTAAATTAAATCTAATCAAAACACCTGCACGATCAATCGATTATACCATAAAAGCTCCCCCAAATTATCTTACACAAATCATTACCATATCTGACCAAAGTTTGTGTTTGTGCTCGAAAGAATAACCTCTTCTGGGGCCACAAAATATTTTCATATTTTGTAACTAGTTAGAATAGTCACAGCGAAGTACTTAACTTTTTTTTTTAATTGGAGTACTAGCCAAAGAAATATTTCTGTCAAATTTTAAATAAACGGAGATAAAAAAAATGAAAAATAGTTTGGAAGTTGGGTTGCTTCTGTCAACCCCACTATCAGTTGCAGGACGCTAAAATTTTGCACAGATCGCAACTGTTGTATAGGTTAATGAAAGAAGTTAGCAGCTTATCTTGCTATACCCTTTCAGCTTTTATTTAAAATTCCCGAGTTCAAGATCATCCCTTGCATAAATACCACCCCATCTAAAATGACACAACACCGACATTATCGGCTCTAAATTAAATCTAATCAAAACACCTGAACGACCAATCGATTATACCATAAAAGCTCCCCCAAAATTATCTCACACAAATCATTACCATATCTGACCAAAGTTTGGTGTTTGTGCTCGAAAGAATAACCTCTTTCTGGGGGCCACAAAAATATTTTAATTTTTTGGAACTATTTAGAATAGTCACAGCGAAATACTTAACTTTTTTTTTTAATTGGAGTACTAGCCAAACAAATTATTTCT
Organism: Protaetia brevitarsis; assembly: GCA_004143645.1. Lineage (NCBI taxonomy): Eukaryota > Metazoa > Arthropoda > Insecta > Coleoptera > Scarabaeidae > Protaetia > Protaetia brevitarsis. Next base: position 1,003,445 of record RXPK01000284.1, on the reverse strand, counting down.
GTCAAATTTTAAATAAACTGAGATAAAAAAAATGAAAAGTAGTTTGAGAGTTGGGTTGTTTCTGTCAACCCCACTATCAGTTGCAGGAGGCTAAAATTTTGCACAGATCGCAACTGGTGTATAGGTTAATGAAAGGGCTTAGCAGCTTATCTTACTATACCCTTTCAGCTTTTATTTAAAATTCCCGAATTCAAGATCATCCCTTGCTACCACCCCATATAAGACGCCACAACACCGACATTATCGGCTCTAAATTAAATCCGATCAAAACACCTGAACGACCAATCGATTATACCATAAAAGCTCCCCCAAAATTATCTTACCCTGAGACAAACAAGCTTCTACGGCACCGCACAACGCCGTCACCGATCCGCTTTCTTCGTGTACGAATTTCCTAGTAACCGACTCCTCCATGACCTGTTTGACTTCCTTCTTGACCGCGGTGATCAATTTGGCCTTAAAGTCCGACTCTGGAAGGCACGAGAAAAGTTAACTTTCGAAAATCACCTGTTGAAACTAATCTAATTGGGCGAGATCGGCTGGCAGTGCGTGTTTAATCGTCAAATGGGATCAATTTAATTGTTTTATAACTGAGCATTATTTCGCTTTTAGTGCTTCCAATGATTGTCTTGATATCGTGAAGATTGATAAATGAATACTTACCAGCGTTTAAAGACATGATTCTGTTTTCAGTGCAGCGGAATCGCGAATTAACCAGAGCGACGAAGTGCGCCAAGTAGAATATTTCGGATCAGATCGTCTGGGAATAGAAACATTTATACGGCACCGTTTTAGAACGCGGCAAATTGAAACTGTCAATTTGACACACCACTATTATAAACCCTCTCTGATCGGCGTGGACGCTGTTCTTTTCGCGAAAATCTCCCAGAAAATTCGGCCGGTATGATTCTCTGTTGCTTGTGGCGAGAAGCAACGATCGATCGCCGGACGCCTGCGCCGTCACTGGAAGGTAGAGCGACTATGCAAGAACGATAGGCGCGCACTCTTATCGTAAAACTGCTATCGCAGGAATTTCCGCCGTTATTTGGGTTAGGAAAAAATTCGCGCCCAAACCGTGGACAGACGGTCTACAGCTGTTCGTTCAACTCGACAGCGTTCTTTGTCGGACTAGATAGATTGGAACGGATCTCGTTGTGACGTTTTAGTTTTTTGGCGGGTTTTTGCCACGCCGTTTCGCCGTAACGAGGCACAACGTTCTTTTTGTCGCCGCAAAATCGTCAGTAAGTCGTTAATTTACCGCAGAAACTGACACGGCTTATCTAAACCAATGCGGAAAGATTGACAGGGAAACAAAGGCCACTGGAAAATTTAGTTTTAAACCCTCGCTCGTTGGTATTAAATTGTGGAACTGTGCCATCATAGAGAAGAAGAATATTACTATATTATAGTTTACACCAAGTATGGGCAACCTTTTACATGTTATGGGCCAAACTTTAATGTGCAAATACGTTCGCGGGCCGCGTTTAAAAGTAGTGTTCATAATTTTTAGCGATAGATATCAGACATGAAATAATACGACAATGTTATTATAATGCAATTTATTATAATAAGAAAATGAAATGGAAAAAAATAGGTACAACATTATAATTAAATCGTGAAATTTGAAATTAATACAAACTACGAAAGTTAAATAGCGACAACGAAATCAATGAGACCCTTGAGCTTGAATTTGGGAAACTAATCCATCGATGATTGGATAAATTCCACTGATACAAAGACTAAAGAATTTTCCAAATTATCGTCAGTCAGCCTTGTACGATGTTTTGATTTTGTTCGCATTTATAAGTACTGCCAAACGCACAAATCAATCTTCTTGCGAATTTTCTAAGCTCCGGAAAATGGTCTTCTTCGAGGTGTTTTTCGTAGAAATCGCACAACTCCACGTCTTCAAATTTAGATTTTAGGAGTGAGTTTTCTTAAAGCTCGATCAACTACATTTGCAAGTGTATTGGAGCATTTTCTACATTACTTTTTGTTGGAGTAGCTAATAAATTGAAACTGTCTTCCATGTTTTTAAAATCGCTAAATCTGTTGGAAAATTGCTCCGACAGTAACTTGAGTTCTTCAGCATATTGAGCATAAGCAGTATTTTCATACGCAGAGAGCGTGGTGAAATGGTAACTGTTACCAGACAGCAACTGCGCCTCCCACAAGCGGATTTTGTTTTGAAACGCTTTCAAACGGCTGTACAAATCATTTACTAACTGTCCTTGTTTTTGAAGTTTCAAATTTAAATCATTCAAATGGCCTGTAAGGTGTAAGGTCGACCAGAAATGCTAAGTCACATATCCATTTTGGGTCACTCAATTCAGATAGTGGTTTATTTTTTATTTGCATAAAATCTGCTATCTCATTTCTAAGCTCGTAAAACAGTTTCAGCACTTTTCCTTTGCTTAACCATCTGACTTTACAATAATATGTTACGTCGTCATATTCGGCTGATATTTCATCCAAAAACGCCTTGAACTGACGATGGTTAAGCCCTCGGGATCGAATAAAATTGATGGGTTTTTATTACACATTCATAACATTCTGGAGTCGAATAGACTTAAAACACAAGTTTTGTTGGTGGGTAATGCAATGAAATCATCTTTTTACACATTTAATTTAGTTGCTTTTTCATACAAAATTCCGATGAAACCTTTACGTAAGCCGACCATAGAAGTTGCATCATCTGTGCATACACCAACTAATTTTGACCATGACAAACCAAAACTTGTGAATACCTTTTCAACTTCATTAAAAATGTCCTCTCCTGCAGTAGTTCCTTTTAGCGGCTGTAAAGCAAGCAATTCCTCAGTAACAGTGAACTCTTTATCAACACCTCCAATAAATATAGCCAGTTGAGCTGTGTCAGACAAATCGGTGCTCTCGTCTAATGCTATGGAAAATGATTCAAAACCAGCCATACGGTCAGTCAAAGTTGTTTTTATATCATTAGCCATCATTTCTATACGTCGGGCAACAGTTCGTCTTGACAAACTAATTTTTTCAAATTCATTTTTCTTTTCAGGACACAAAACACTGCAAACTTCTAACATACACTCCTTGATAAATTCTCCTTCGGCAAATGGTTTTAATGATTTTGCCAATTTTGAACTAACTATAAAACTAGCTTTCACAACATTATGAAGTTCTTTGTTTATGAAACATTTGCTGCTGTTTTTCCAAATTTGCGGTAAGCTTCTGGATTTTGTCTTTTCTTATTTATCCTGTCAGTGAGTGCAGCATAGGATGCTTAGTTGAATAATGCCTCTTTATATTGAATTCTTTCATCACTGAAATGAATTCATTACACAGCAAACAAATAGGCTTACCATTGTGCAAGATAAAAAAGAATTCTTCAGTCCATTTTTCCTGAAACTGGCGACCCTCTGCATCTACTTTTCGTTTCTTTCCACCAGACATCATTTTCGTTTACTTTTCGTTCAATAAACTTAATAACAAAATATAATTAGTAAGCACTCAAGATGCACACAAAGTCACAAAGCAAATTGACGGCACTAGCAGTTCGCTAGGATATCGCTTGTCGAAGTTATCACCTCGGTAGCTCAAATAGAACTGAACTAAAGTTCGGGCCATCCATCCGCTTATATAGGCTAAATGAAGGAATGATCTAGAATCGTCTAGTGTAGAACATTTGAGAAGCTATAATCTTTTGTTGCGCCGCCTCACTCTTTGATGATTGCCGCCACTCGGCTTGCTCGCTCACTTGATTCCGCAGGAGCAAGCGACAAACCCCATATCACTCGATCTTCCTCATTTGGAGTGAGTATGAGTAAGTAGTGTAATATTTTTTTAATTGGGTTTTTCAAAATGTCTCGGCCGGTTGTTGCCCACATATGGTTTAGACCATTGCACTTTCGCAAATTTTCAGGTTGTCTAAGATCCCCATGTAACACATCTAATAGATGTCTTACAAAGCTCAAAATATCCTCCACCCATCCATTAGATACTATTTGTGGATATCTATAATATCCATTAGACGTTACAGACATTCTATGGATGCCTCTGTCGAAGAAACGCTCGAACACGTCAATTGGTATTTTTAGTTGTGCATTTTTTCCAACAGAAACCTTTTATACATGGTGTGTCGTGTAACAGTGGCCAATAGCAACTTTTTTTATTTTAAATGCTACGCCCTGTATGTTATTCAATTTTTGGATTCTTTAGAAAATTCCATACATGTTTCATGTACAATTTCCTATACCTATCTTCAACTGTTCAAGAAATATCAAGTGTTTTCAGTTTTTTTTGCAAAAAATAACATTAAAGAAAGAAAATTATTTAATAAAAATTCGCTACAACACACTCAAAAACATAAGTATCTATTTATTTCTTGATATTATAAAAAAAAAACAAAAGAAAAACATTAATGTCAATGTAGGAGATGTTCAAAATGCTCGCTGCGTGCGTCTTGGCAACATCCTAATCTTAAATAGAAATTTCTTCTAACGTTACTCAACATCTCAGACGTGACCGATCTACTCGCAAGCGTTATTCATCTTCTTAAGTCAGCTAAGTCGAGTGATTTAGTTTTGCATACAATGCTTTTGACATATCCCCATAAGAAGAAGTCTAATGGCGTAAGATCAGGGGATCGTGCTGGTCATTCAATCGATCTTCGCGTCCCTATCCATTGATTTGGAAATATTCGGTTGAGGTACTGCCGGATATTGATTTGGTAATGAGACGGTGCTTCATCTTGCTGAAGCCATATCATATTCGCTGGAACTTGTGGGTTTGCTGGATCAGGATATAAGCTTGTAAAAGTTGGAGTAGTGCTAAATAATTATTGCCATTCAAATTGCCATCAATGAGAAAGAGACCTATGATATGATCTCCAACAATTCCGGGCCAAACATTAACCTTTACAGGGTACTGCGTATGTTCATCTCTCATCCAGTATGGGTATTCCCTCGACCAATAGCGGCGATTTTGACGATTAGCATGACCGTGTAATTTAAAGGTGGACTCATCAGAAAATAAAACATGTTCTAATTGGATCACATTGTTATCTAACATTGCCATCATTTGTTCACAAAAATACGTTGTCCTATCAAAATCATCTTCCATGAGCTCCTGAGATAGTATCATTTTATAGGGATGCATTTTATTTTCTTTTAATCTTCGAATAATCGATGAATGGCTAACATCGAAGATTGTGGCTGCTTGCTGACAAGAAGTATGTTGGTTTTCCTCAAACTCAAGCAAAATATCAAATTTGTTATCATCACTTATTGCATTGGCAGCTGCTTTCCTTTATCTGCCTTACATTGTTCAAGCTCGCTAATTACTTGCTTTTCTATTGTATAGCGTAAATTGATCTTTCATAATGAGAGCGACTTTCATTTGTATCCGTGTGTTATCTCCATTACCAATCATCTGTAGAATTGTTATTTTGTGCATTTCTGTTAAATGAACCATTTTTCTGATATTCAGTTAACGAAATTCAAACGACTATAACACTGACAATTAAACTGCCATGCAGGCAGACAACAATTTGCTAAGGCCAGGCGTTTTAAACAAAAGTAAACAATAGTATTTACATTTCATATCTGTAAAAAGGAATGGTTTTTTCTGTGTTTTGTCAAAACAAAATAGATCTTAATAAAATTTGTTATAATGCAGGGGGCTCACTGAATGATGCCGAACTCGATCTCCTAAAAAACGTCAAAACGTTTAAATTTAATTAAAGCCAGTAATTACATTTAAACTTTTAAATTTCGTTTTTTTACCCTTTGATATTTTATTATTTTTAGTTTAACATGTTCTGCATTTATTTTAGCATTTAGTGAATAGGTCAATGCCATTGATTAGGGAAATATAGAACTAGATAGCGGTGTGGCGAAAGTGGAATGTCGCCACGAATCCGTCACTGGCAAAAGATTGACAGTGGAAATTAGAATTACTTTTATTTAAAAATTTTCCAGAAAAATTCAAAGAAATAAATAATAAATTTTAATAAAGAAAAATTCATTTATATGATTACAAAATAAAGTAATATTTTGGGTCTTTACAATATCATTAAATGTGTCATAGTTATTAATTTATTCATTTTGTTTTTAATTTTATTTTCTTGCCCAAGAACAAGTTCTCCAGTTTTTTAAACGGATATAAATTAAATTTTAAACGAGTGTTTAATTGAATTATAAAAAAGACAAAATTAATTTAACTTGACTTTTAATGTAGCTATTTCTTCTTCAACTTCTCAAATTGAGCTGCTTTAAAATTTGTTTAATTCTGAAACCAGTCGAATTCCAATGTCCATAATTTAAGCAAGATTCTCTTAGAAAGTATCTAATAGACCATTTCTCTTATTTCTTCTTTCAAGGACTAAAATTTATCTCCACTAAAATTGAATTTTGCGGGTATGTATACATACCGATACATATCTTAATATGTATAAAAATAAAATTAATAAATAGAAAGAAATTATACCTTCTGCGCCATCTATATATCAATTCCCCTATTAATTATACTACCAATATAGCGAATATATTAAATTAAAACAAAGAACAAACCGCCAAGAAAAACAAATCCAGAAGCAATACTCCCAACTTTAATTAATTAAGGAAATTTCCCCGTTTGAGGATTTTTTTTAAGTTTGAAGTTGTTTTTCTATTTATTGTTTTTTTTAATACAGTTAGGGAAATTATGTAAATAAAAGTTGGCCATGCTGTCAGTGCTGTGCAGGAGTGAGTTCAGTTGTCTTTACAAGTTTTTGATGTATACTTCTTATTTGCATATAATTTTTAAGAATTTGTCTAATCTTTTAATTTTAAAAAAGGTAATAGAAAATCGTCGTTCCCATCATAAATCATGCGCACCATTGCTTTTTGCTTTTTTTACAAAGCAAACAATTATAAATCAACAAATGCCTGAAGAAAACATAACTGTCTGGTATACCAGTCAACCAAAGATATCTGATTGTATTAAGTGCACACAATATTCTGAACACAGTTCACATTCGTAGCATGGAAAATAGAGCAGAAGAGATATTAAGAGGATTTCAAGTGTATCCTTTCTCCGGTTGCGTATTTTTTTAGGTTATGTCTACCTGTCAACTGTTACAAACTTCTTGAAATACATTATTCCTTAACCATCTTACCTAGTAATTGGATATGTCTCAAAGACGCTGATGGTGGAACAATTTTCTGGCAGGGTTCAGAGGACTTAAGCTTACCTGATGTAGAACACCAAGCCAAAGTGCCTAAGAACATCCTCCAATGCAGGGCTGTTTCTAGAGAATTTAATTTTAGCTCTAAGGAATCTATGGAGAAGTTCCGACTAGAACAAGTATGTTGATTTAACTAGCATAACACAAAGTGAAACTGCTGAAAATTTATCAACATTTAACAAGTTTTTAAATCAATTTTCATGCACATGTAAAGGGTGCCTTAAACTAATCCAATTTCATATGAAGGATCTGAATTATCTTCATTGATGACCAGGCCTGTAATGTTTATTTTTGTTATAGAAAGTACTTTTCAAGGGACGTTGTTTAGAAGAATGGTATTTCGAATTTGGTTTTGTCATGGCCGAATCAACGAATACTTGGCAAAGTGTCATGGAAGCCGCGCCTGAATCTCAAATGATGCCTGCGTCTGTTTTAAAGTAAGGGTATTGCAATATACATAAATATGTTTGCAATACATATTTAATGTGAGGTTTTATTTTGCAGCGGAAATATTGTGATTGAAACAAAGTTTTTCGATGATAATCTTTTGATAACGACATCTAGAGTTCGCCTATTTTACGTGTAGATCGAAGATAAATAGAATGAAAATCAAGTATTATAATGATAGGGACCATAAATACTATCAACGACATTGTTTAAGTTAAGCTTAATTTTGTACATATAATTTATATGTTCTTTTTTTGTATATTTCTTAGTTCTAAGAATTAAAATATGAATGCTCAATATTAATGTTATTTTCAAGTTTTTTCGTCCTCGTAGAAATATCGTAGCTGGTTTCATTTACTCCACTTTTATCCCGAATAAAAAAATTCGTGAAAAAATTATTTATGTCGTATTTTTAAACTTATATTTACAGAAATGCTTAAAAGACTAGAAAATGATTGCTAATTACTAAACTCGAAAAAACAAACAAATTCCTTTGTTTCTTTTTCTTCAATTTTGCAACAACAATTAAAGTTAATCCAGAAATCGTAAAAAAAATCCTTTCCAATAGAATTTTGAGATTTGAATTATAAAGTTTGTTCGCGTCGCATGAACTAGGGTGTACTTGAGTTCAATCAGGTGCAGCTAAAACTAAAAAAAAAACTTTTTAGTACAAAAAGTTCAAGTAAGCGACGTGAACACAAGTTCCGAACATTTCCACACTTGACAAGTTGACAGAAAATTTTTAATTTATCACCTTATAGAGAAAAAGAAATGCGACGTTGTTATATCGTTACTTTGTGATTCTAACTCAGAAGACGAGAATAATACAATCATAAATCCACCATTTATATCCTCAATAATTACGTTCTAACTCACAGCAAATGTTATTTTCAATACAATTAACCTTGCCAAATTCATCTCGCTGAATACGAGTTTGTTTCACTGTGATTTCTTTACTTTCTTGCATTTTTGAAAATTAATTTTACTTATTCGATGACCTACATTTGTCTAACAGCCGTTGACAAATGACAGTTAAATCAAAGATCAAAACAAACATTTCGCACTCGCTTAGAGGCAGGTGCAGATAGTTCTACACTTTTCACCAGGAACCTGCGACGTAAACAACTAAAAAGTTCAACGTTTCCTGCGACGTGAACACAAAAATTCTTAAAGTGCGAAATAGTGCAAATAGCTCATGCGACGCGAACAAACTTATATAATATTGACATTGAACACTTTTAGTTGCTGCTATAGGCACAGTATAGTGTTTATCCAGTAGTGTCAAGAAAGGGAATATTTGTATCTGTTTTTGAAAGCTGCGCTAGGCAGGCAATAATGGAATGCGCCGTAAATCGCTGCGGCAATATGGCGTTATTTGTAATTGTGCTGGCGTTTAACATATTTCTATAATTTAATTTTTTATTATATTTATTGATACTAAGGCAATTACAATTGCTGTTTGTTGTACGGAGATACAGCTCTAACTGTAACCTGTTCCATATCTGATTTACCTTCATTGTAAATTGCTAGGGTAAGTAAATTAGTCATTAAAACAATTTAATATCTTAACAATTAGTTTTTGTTGTAGTGTTTCTTATTGCTACGTCTGTGTCTGTGGCATTAAAATTCTCCTGTTTCCAGTGACTGACTCTTTTTATAGTAAGTGAATTCTCTACAAGCACTGCGATAACCTCATTTTTAACATAAGATTTGTTGTAGCGTGTTTTTTGTTACGGTCTGCATTGATTTGTAATAATAAAATTCTATTGTGCCACCGACTCTTTACAGTGACTGGTTCTGTAAAATTGCTGCATTAACCTCATTTTGTGTTTGATTCGTTGACACTTGTAAATAAATATTTTTTTGTGCAACATAGCGTATTTTTTACCATTTTACAATTAATAATAATAATTATTTTGCGAGAGGTAAAACCCAATTACAAGAAAATACAATGCGCACATTGCAATACATATTACACATGTGTAAATACTAAAATAATTACAAAAATTCTTACGAGCAAGACTAATGTAAATTATATGCAAACTCTGTAATATAATTTAAACTATTATGAATGTCACAAGCATCAGAGATTCTAGATTCTATTGAAATACTTGCACATTAAAGAAATAGGGGATGTATGTAGAACATTGGTCCGATGTGAAACACAGTAGAATATTACGTAGGAACAAGTGTGTATGCTTGCAATATTAAAATTAAGTCTACTTGAAAGCCATGGAGAATCAGTTCTACCACGAACCAGGCAAAATAAAAATTTAACCAAGCTAACAATTCTTGCATATAAAGTATTGAAATGGAAGTTATTTAAAAGAACAACATTTATCCTCAAAAGTAACCCTAAAAAAACAGTAATTATTTTTCAAAATGTATATTAATCAGTGGCTAGTATATTTTTATAATCTGTTCTCGATTATTTTTAAATAGTTACATATGTTACAGAAAAAAAAATTCAATGGTATTTAGATTTCAACTTCTTCCTGATTCTTTATCCTTTCTTTAATTGTATAAATATGTAACTGTAGATTCTGAATTTTACATGTTTTTTTTTTAAATACATTCTAGTTGCATCCGGTTTATTTATGCACTATTATTTTTAATTGTTCTTATATTTTCTCATTTAAATGCCGCCATGATTTATCGAAGAAATGCATACTAATCGACAGCGCTCGGCCCGAGTCGTAAGTAAAGGATGCCGCTCTCATGAGCCTGGCAGGTTGCGCGAGAAAAACTTAGACTCACAAACTTCAAAGGTGCCGACAGCTCTTGACACTACTGCCTAAATACTATACTGTGCTATAGGATTAAAAAAAAACGAGATTTTTTTCACGGTATGTCAAGTTATTCAATCGATTGAAGTACCTTTGCGTGTCTCTTAGATGGTGCGCGGCGTTAATAGGATTTTACCATCGATAACCAAACAGAATGCAATGTCCCTAATAATAAAGTGAAACCGCGATTATTACGCCCTCTAATGTCGGTGGAGAATTATTGACGGTAGAATTCAAAAATATACCTATATTTAATAATAGTTATTAAGTTTGTTCGCGTCGCATGAACTATTTGCACTTCTATGCACTTTTTAGAACTTTTGTGTGCAAAAGTGCATAATGGTGCAAATAGTTCATGCGACGCGAACAAACTAAATAATTTTAAGTTTTGCTGGTGAACGTGAAAAACGAGAGAAGTTATCGATTAGCATTATCATCTTGTGGAAATCGAAAACTAACTTATCCCGTTTTTCACGTGCACCAGCGATGTAATTACTACTGAAAAGGACAAAGAAAAAAGGAAAAAAGGCTTATTAATTACTTATATTTATTAAAAATTTAGGTAAAAGCATATACGAAACTAAAAATTCACGGATCCTAAAACCTAATAGCAAACCTGCAATCAATTTTCGTTTTAATAGCATATTCTATGCAGATTACTTACAAAAAAAAAAAATTAAGACACAAACACGATAGTAAGAAAGGAAAAGTCCAAAACGCAAATAAACATAAACACAGCACGTAGCATAACACACGTTCAAAGGTTCAAACCGATTAACACAACAGCCGGAAGCCATAAACCAGACAATATGAGAGTACCATGGCAAATCACAAGCATGAAAAAATAACTGCAGACATGCTCCAGACTGCAAACTTATGACATTTGCATCGGCATGAGGGACATCTAGGCAACGTCACCGACATACGGCCAGAGACATCTCTTGGTATGGGAGAATTGAGCCGCCATGACAGGTTTCCCTTTCTCTTATTAGGATTACATACCGTGGATTTTACATCTAACAAACACCCGGTAGTACTTCCAATCGGCAGAGTAGTTATGGTTGCATAACCTCTACGCTTTCCCTCCCCTCGCGTCTCCAGGAGGAAAACCACCCATGGGTATGAAAAGGTCATACGCGTTATTGGAAACAAATGCACTTAGCCACGAGGCGGCCGCCCACTTTTGTCACAACTTCAGTTCGTTAAATGAATGTTGGCAATTATCGCTTCATAAACCTAGTATCCCTAGGATCCCCAGTATCAGCACAATACAATATCTAAATAACCTTAAACACTTGGTAATTGTAAATATGATACAGGTAGGAATTTTAGGAAAATTTCCGATTGTTTTTAATAGATTTATTATAATTTTCCACGTTTGCTTCATCATGATGACGATTTTGCCACTAATATTCCACAGTTGTAATTACCCGCCAATAGTGTTAAAACGTCGTCCTCTGTGCTATTCAAAACGTAAGGTAATAAATTTTTATTTTAAAATTAATTTACTAGATTTAACGCAAAATTTTCGTTGTGTAATTTGGCATATTTATAGCCTAAGATTCACAGAAATTGTAAATTCCTGGGTATCAAAGTATTGATAGAGTTAAAGAATGAATTCGTTGTCGTAGGTTTCTAATATATAAACCAACACTGAAAACTTGGAAGGATATTATATGATACCGCAGAGGTAGAAAACTTTCGAATATGCTCAAGGCATTTTGATAGTTCAGGTTACAAGATTCTCCACTTAAATATTCAAAATATACCATTTATAATATTAGATTTAATTTTAATAATTTCTGAAGGATATATTAATTAGTTGGATTACAGAGAGTTTACAATAATTTCAATAAATTTTTAAATCCATTCAATATTATCAACGGTGTATTCACCTCAATTTCTTCAAGTTTGGATTTATCCTGAAAATTTTTAATAAATTTAGTATTTAAAAATATATTGTATGTAGATAATAGGTGCTGCGAATCGAAGCCTCTTTATGGTAAAACGGGGTTTGGATGCAGTGATTAATCGTCTTTAAAAATTGTAACCGGTAAAACCGGTTTTTAAAAGCAGATTATTGCGCCTTAAATAGGTTTTTCGAATTTAAAATACATAGCACTTTTAAAAAAATAATACGTATTGTTTTTAGTTTGAAACTGGTTTTGAAAATTGATTTTAAAAACCGATTTTTACTAAAAATTGATTAACTGGTTTTTGATATCTGGCGATTCCCGCAATACTACTATATACATGAATAATGTTGTGATTAACTATTGAACTCAAATTTGCCGTCCTGCGGTCTTGCACATTTGCATGTATAAGTGCTTAATACCTACTTTACTTTTGTCATTAAATCCTAGAGTAAAACAAAATAGTCTCTTCCTTACTTTACTTGTTATCATCACTTAACAACGAAAACATAGCCTCCAATAACGGCAAGACACTAGTCGTTTTATATTTCCAAATGTTTAATGAAAGAGAAAAAAAAATAATTGACTCCTTCAAAACGAAGACTTTCTGTTGTTTAAATTGAAAAGTTTGATACGGTAGTTTCCTGCGTGTCACTTGCACGTTGAAAACTTTAAATAAATGTATCATATCGTGTAGCAACAATACCGCTAAATGCTATTGAGGTTAAGTTCGCAGTATATCAAATTAGAGGTTTGTTCGTTGGTGTTACACCAATTACACTGGTGCATATTGTCTCTTTCTCAGATGTATAAAGAGTAAATCTTTTATCCTGTTTTAAGTAGGAGTCATTGTGGAAAGTGTAGCGCCAGCGAACAAACCTTAGATATCCATACGTAGGTGTATGTCTATTATTTATGTGTGCTGTCATAGCTAAGTACCTACATGATAATCATCTCAATACATAATTAATGTAAAATGAACTTACCTCAATCTTTATTTGCAAGACAAAATGAAAAAACACCATTTACATTTATGCGTTGAAGCCATCAGTGTAGATGCCGCGCACTTGTATTCAAACTGCGTACCTCAAACGCTTGCGCGTTGTATAGTCGACGGCTATGTAATGCATTCTCGTAACGAGTTTAATTTTTGATCAAGCCGAGCACAATGTAATGCAATGTTAAAAAAAACATTTTGTGTTCCAATCAAATAACAGATGCATATATATAATCACCCTTATGCTGTATCATTTACGTTATTAATAACATGTACGTTATCAATAAATATAACGTATTTACGTTATTTCTGTCAGAAGTGGTATGCTGTATCGGATAAGTGTACGTTATAAAATAACATGCGTGTTATTTACTGTACGTTATGTGAATAAAAACGCCATGCAATCCCTTGCAGTTATGCGAATAACAGCAACGTTATGAACAAAAAGTGAGGTTAAAGTTTACTGAATTGTCAATACAAACGAGTTGATTTTTGAAAATGAGTAATGATTTCAAGAATTTGTTGGCTGTTTGTTTATTAGAGTAACTTTTAACTGTTAATGATAACACTAACTGTAAAATAGGCAACCGAAAGGTACATTACATAAAAAGATTATTTGTGTTTTTGTAGGAATAATTCTGTAATTGAAATAGACCTAGACCTGACTTGATCATTTGAACTACTTCTTGATATTTTCATAAAATTATTTATAGGTAGATTGCTAGAATATGGTGCTTACATAACAAATAGAACCATTCATACAGCAATAAAGACAAACACTAATAGCACTTAAAGCACTGTTCAAACATGGAAATGCTATATTTTCAAAGTACATTGGTTACGGATGTAACTATTTTCACGCACACAGTTGTTACCAGATTTGTGGGGGACAAAATTTTTATGTGGCACTAGAACAATCTGTTGAAAGCTGAATAATTTCGGAAGTAAATAATGGACTAGTAAATATAAGGCACTCGCAAGTCAAATTACTAAAAATTCAAGAAGAAACTGTTATGTATGTACACTTTTATATTGTGAGTCGCCTGGAAACAGCTTGTTATTATGAATTAGAAAAATATGTTAGTCGTAAAATACTTCAGTGTTTTAATCTAACTTAAATATTATATTTAAAAAACGTAACAGAAACCATCATTAAACAAAGATATGGAACTTCACGTAAAAGTATTTGCAACATCTGTCATAAATATATATATTTATATTATTCTACAAACTTGTTTTTAATAAATACACAAAAAGTTTCTTATTATTTAATTTTGACTATGTAGGGATACTAGCATTTAAAAGGAGTGACATATGTATATGTACCCCAGATGTAAGTGTTTAATACTTTCACTGATATATAAATTGCTCAATGTTTCCGGTTCCTTGGTAGCACTTTTCTACCGTTCCAATCCAAGCCTCTCTCCTCCAAGCACTAACCCATCACGTTGTTCTACTTAACTTAACATGATCTCCCTCATATTCTCTTTCTTTGTGGCTGTGTTTGCCTCTGCTTCTCCAGTCAAATTAAGTGTCCAAATCACGTTAGTTGTTTCACTGTACTGCTTTGGATTGATTTTAAATCTGTTCTTAGTTCTTACTACCTCGTCTTGAACTCTGTCTCTCTTTGTGTTGCCTCAGAATATGATAATAAAGAAAAACACTTCACTTATTAATTTTAACCGGGTTTTACTTCACAGCACCGACCATACATTCAACATAACCTAACACACATTTCCTGTGTGACTGTTCGCGTTAAAAATAACGTTAATTTATCATACTGAATTGGCAGGAGTTAGAACTTTCTCTTGTAATTAATTTATAATAATATCCTTAACAGCGTTTCATTACAACAAATATTTCGGGTTTCTTTAGTTTTGACATTTTTATATTTTACATATTCCTTGGGTAACTGAAGTTTGACTCTGTAGATGGCGCTCGTTTGGATATTTTGGCGTGAAATGATCCATATTTATAAGTATTTATAAGTAACAAAGCGGAATTTCGTTCTTCTTTTAATATTTTAATCTTTATGTTCGCTTCTCAAGTGAATTGGTATAAATAGTTTCTTCACAATGTCATTGTCAACGACACCACACCACTACCACACTAACCGCCACGCTTGCGCCGCAATTATTCTTTCTAATTGACAGAATCACGCATAAAGCTGTCTCCGTTGTTAGACGTTTCCCATCTCTATACTTTTTTCTCTAATAACGTTTTAATTTTTACACGTGGGATAACGTATAGTGATACAACATACGGACATTGATTGCAACCGTTATGACGACGCTTGCATGTTATACGTTATGTTATTTTTAACGTTTTATGTTATTTATAACGTAAATGATACAGCATAAGGGGGAATATATATAATCAGAATTTCATGTCCCTTGTATTGTCAATATTGTATTTTTACCAACATAAGGGGTAATATTCCACGAAATATGTTATTTTTCCTTGCTCCTACACAAATTTCCCCAAGTGGGAGAAAATTACCTCACTTATTGAAGTATTTTTCCATCAAAGTCGGTTTACCAGGCAAAATTACACCTAATTTGTGGTAATCTGATGTTTACCCTTTTTTTGGTGTAATTTTACCTTATATTTCATATGTTTTTTCACATACCAGTGAGGTAAATTTACCATCATTTTTTAGAGTGTAGAAACGAATTAACAGCTGATGAGGAACATGTCAACCTGACAGTAGCAAATTTTGAATGTGCGCCCGGATCGCCATCTTTTTTGAGTACTTTTTAACATTTAGCCAATAGAAGTAAATTAACGGACTGTTCCGACGCTGAGCATCCGTTCTTGTTGAGATGTTCCTTGCAGCTACACAGGCGGTTATTTTGAAAGGAAAGTCCACGACTCTATCTAATTTTAAATGGCACCGCCATCTCTTGATCCTCGCCTTTTAAAGCCTTTTCTTAAAAAGCATCCAATATTAAAGCAAAACTAGAAATTACTCCGGTATAATGTTTAATTATTAGAACTTACTATAGTGACATTAGTTTGACAAGTATATGAATGACCAGGGCTAACCTCGCATCTGCATAAATACCATCAGCGCCCCAAACATTTTTACAATTGCCGTAAGTGTTATTTGGACTACTTTATGAGGAGTTTTCATCACCTTAGATAATGATCGGGAAAAAATTATGAAGCATAGGAAAATGTATTCGGAAAGAGCCGTAAAGAAAGATATCGGAGGACGAGGAACAGTTGTGTCCTTCTCTGGCTGTTTTTTCCGGCCTTTTCTCCTTACTACCGATTCTTTATCGGAATCCTCATCCGCCCTTTTTGATCTAGCATTTTCTTTGTCATCGGTGAAAGAATTTCCAGAACCTGCAGGTTGGACAGGTACATGAAAATTCTGTTTGCTACTTGACACATCTTCTAATACTTTTCCTTCGTGATGACCCTCGTGTGACTCAAGGAGGCGCTGATTCGCCGCAGGTGTGCCTAAAAAATAATTTACAACGTAAAATTGAAATTGATTTGGTTATCTACTTGAATTTACCCCTGTCTAATGGTGGGAAGTTTAAGTAACGTCCCTGCCGCTTATGTTGACTTTGTGACTGAAGGGCTTTAATTTGCACATCGACCAAAAATAATATGTAATATGCAATTATTATAATAGGCCTTTCCATACCTCTAAAACGAACGTAGCCTTTTTTTTTAATAGTATTTGACTTCTCTATACAGAATGCCTATCATCAACCGTTTTAGAAATTATGCTGCAAGTTATACCATTTTCCAAGGTATTTTATTGCGGTCATAAAAAAGATTTGTGGATAAACATAATTTTTACACAATACATAAAACGTAATAACTTTTAGTGGCAATTGTTGCGTATGTCGTGTCATATCATGTCACGCTACGCAGAAATTAAAAGAAGATCAATAATAATGAAGAAATTTTTTCACTTTCCGTATTCTTGTTATTATTTAATATTAATTCCTCTGTAACTTGTAAACAGTGATAGGTAGGAAAAAAAGTTTAATTGCGTAAATTCTTGTGAGGTTTTGTTTGTCTATAACGCGAATGGTTCAGTTATTCATGTTTCTCTACAGCAGTAATGTTGTGTACTGTAGTGATGTAACGAATATTCGCATTCGCAATAAATATGCGAATATTGCGAATATCGAATTATCCATTTTAACAGGTAAAAGTTACCTGAATTTAGAAAAAAAAAAACTAATATTCAAATTCATTGCAATCCTAAAACAACCTTTTGAGCACAAATTTGCAGTTTACATTATAATAACAATCAATAACCTCATTCATTCATCCATTCATGCAGGTTAGGGTGGGCACTTGATGTCCGGGCACTTGAGCTTGGTGCTCATTGTACCATCCCTATTGATTCTCTTATTTCCACTCGAGCAGCTTGGTGTTCTCGATAAAGCCCAGTATCTTGCCCAGTGGAAACTTGAGGACTTTCGAGGGCTCCAATAGATCTCTCCTGAAATATTTCTGCCTGAGTACCTTCAGTTCCTCACATGTGCAGATTACATGTGAACTCGTTTCCTCCTGTAGCTCGCATCTTCTACACCACGGTTCGCTTACACGGCCTGTGTTGTATAGATGCTTTTTCAGAGGGCAGTGTCCAGTTACCAACCCAGTAATGGTTTTAACTTCTTTCTTACTGCGCTTGAGTAGGTTATCAGAGAAACTACTATCCCCTATCAGCGTTTTGGTTTGGAGTTGACCTTCAGTCGACCTCCATTTCTTTGTACTTTCTTTATCTAACCAGGTCCAGATCTCCCTTCTTGCGGAATCCTTAGTAATCCCACATACGGGCTCTGGACCCATGAAGTGTCTCTTAGACCCCTCCTTGGCTAGTTCATCAGTGATTACGTTGCCCTTTATATCCTCATGTCCCGGCACCCAAATTAGAGACACCCTATTGTCTCGTGTCAGTGCATTGAGGGATTATTTGCAGTCCCTAACTAGTTTTGACCTAGTTACAGGGTTTGAGACTGCCTTAATGACGGCCTGGCTGTCAGTCATTATGTTAATTTTCCTCCTCATGCAGCCCCCTTTTGCAATCATTTCTGCACAGGCTGCAAGGGCGAATACCTCTGCCTGGAAGACCGTTGTATGTTTCCCCAGGCTTATGAATATCCTTTGATTAGGACTGGGCCCGCAAATACCGGCTCCTGTCCCCTGGATCCATCCGTGTACCAGTTTTCGTTAGCAGTGATCTCATTACGCGCCTGGTTTCTGTTCGGTATGGAGATTTTCACCTTTTCAGTGAAGATAATTTCGGGTGCCATGCTGTCCGTGGGCATTTGTAGCAATGGCCCGTCCAGCAACGTGCCCGTAGTATAAATGTGTCCTCCCACCCTGAAGTTGGGATGCCACAGGTTGTTGGCTTTCAGTCTAAGGATCGCATTCATTGCCTCCGCTCTCACATAGAGTTCCAGCGGGGAGAGGCCCACAATGGTCTCCAAAGAGGCGGTCCCTGTACTGTTAGTTGCACCAGTGATACCCAGCAACGCCTGTCTCTGGACAGCGGTCAGCAGCTTCGCTGCGGAGGACACTTCTGTCCTCCTCCACCAGATTACTGCCCCGATCAATAACCTCAAAACTAAACTTGAATTGACAAGAATAAGACGTAAAAAGTCGAAACGATTCGATTGTACTTGGCTAGTTTCGCTGGGGTTATGGAGAAATTTAATTCTCTGCGTGTGTTTAATGCAAGTGTTCGTATAGTTGTAAACTGAAAACTAATAGATGACGCTAGTAAAGTTAAAAAGTTAATATTCGCATTCGCATTCGCGAATGTCTAGTGCACATATTCGCATTCGCGAAAAATTACACCTAATTTGTGGTAATCTGATGTTTACCCTTTTTTTGGTGTAATTTTACCTTGTATTTCATATGTTTTTTCACATACCAGTGAGGTGAATTTACCATCATTTTTTAGAGTGTAGAAACGAATTAACAGCTGATGAGGAACATGTCAACCTGACAGTAGCAAATTTTGAATGTGCGCCCGGATCGCCATCTTTTTTGAGTACTTTTTAACATTTAGCCAATAGAAGTAAATTAACGGACTGTTCCGACGCTGAGCATCCGTTCTTGTTGAGATGTTCCTTGCAGCTACACAGGCGGTTATTTTGAAAGGAAAGTCCACGACTCTATCTAATTTTAAATGGCAGCGCCATCTCTTGATCCTCGCCTTTTAAACCTTTTCTTAAAAAGCATCCAATATTAAAACAAAACTAGAAATTACTCCGGTATAATGTTTAATTATTAGAACTTACTATAGTGACATTAGTTTGACAAGTATATGAATGACCAGGGCTAACCCCACATCTGCATAAATACCATCAGCGCCCCAAACGCTTCTACAATTGCGATAAGTGTTATTCTGATTACTTTATGAGGAGTTTTCATCAGCTTAGATAATGCTTGGGTAAAAATTATCAAGCATAGGAAAAGGTATTCGGTAAGAGCCGTAAAGAAAGATATCGGAGGACGACGAACAGTTGTGTCCTTCTCTGGCTGTTTTTTCCGGCCTTTTCTCCTTACTACCGATTCTTTATCGGAATCCTCATCCGCCCTTTTTGATCTAGCATTTCCTTTGTCATCGGTGAAAGAATTTCCAGAACCTGCAGGTTGGACAGGTACATGAAAATTCTGTTTGCTACTTGACACATCTTCTAATACTTTTCCTTCGTGATGACCCTCGTGTGACTCAAGGAGGCGCTGATTCGCCGCAGGTGTGCCTAAAAAATAATTTACAACGTAAAATTGAAATTTATTTAGTTATCTACTTTAATTTACCCCTGTCTAATGGTGGGAAGTTTAAGTAATGCCCCTGCCGCTTATGTTGACTTTGTGACTGAAGGGCTTTAATTTGCACATCCACCAAAAATAATATGTAATATGTAATTATTATAATAGGCCTTTCCATACCTCTAAAACGAACGTAGCCTTTTTTTTTAAATAGTATTTGACTTCTCTATACAGAATGCCTATCATCAACCGTTTTAGAAATTATCCTGCAAGTTATACCATTTTCCAAGGTATTTTATTGTGGTCATAAAAAAGATTTGTGGATAAACATAATTTTTACACAATACATAAAACGTAATAACTTTTAGTGGCAATTGTTGCGTATGTTGTGTCATATCATGTCACGCTACGCAGAAATTAAAAGAAGATCAATAATAATGAAGAAATTTTTTCACTTTCCGTATTCTTGTTATTATTTAATATTAATTCCTCTGTAACTTGTAAACAGTGATGGGTAGGAAAAAAAGTTTAATTGCGTAAATTCTTGTGAGGTTTTGTTTGTCTATAACGCGAATGGTTCAGTTATTCATGTTTCTCTACAGCAGTAATGTTGTGTACTGTAGTGATGTAACGAATATTCGCATTCGCAATAAATATGTGAATATTGCGAATATCGAATTATCCATTTTAACAGGTAACTTTTACCTGTTAAAATGGATAATTTAGAAAAAAAAAAAAAACTAATATTCAAATTCATTGCAATCCCAAAACAACCTTTTGAGCACAAATTTGCAGTTTACATTATAATAACAATCAATAACCTCATTCATTCATTCATTCATTCAGGTTTGGGTGGGCACTTGATGTCCGGGCACTTGAGCTTGGTGCTCACTGTACCATCCCTATTGATTCTCTTATTTCCACTCGAGCAGCTTGGTGTTCTCTATAAAGCCCAGTATCTTGCCCAGTGGAAACTTGAGGACTTTCGAGGGCTCCAATAGATCTCTCCTGAAATATTTCTGCCTGAGTACCTTCAGTTCCTCACATGTGCAGATTACATGTGAACTCGTTTCCTCCTGTAGCTCGCATCTTCTACACCACGGTTCGCTTACACGGCCTGTGTTGTATAGATGCTTTTTCAGAGGGCAGTGTCCAGTTACCAACCCAGTAATGGTTTTAACTTCTTTCTTACTGCGCTTGAGTAGGTTATCAGAGAAACTACTATCCCCTATCAGCGTTTTGGTTTGGAGTTGACCTTCAGTCGACCTCCATTTCTTTGTACTTTCTTTATCTAACCAGGTCCAGATCTCCCTTCTTGCGGAATCCTTAGTAATCCCACATACGGGCTCTGGACCCATGAAGTGTCTCTTAGACCCCTCCTTGGCTAGTTCATCAGTGATTACGTTGCCCTTTATATTCCTCATGTCCGGCACCCAAATTAGAGACACCCTATTGTCTCGTGTCAGTGCATTGAGGGATTATTTGCAGTCCCTAACTAGTTTTGACCTAGTTACAGGGTTTGAGACTGCCTTAATGACGGCCTGGCTGTCAGTCATTATGTTAATTTTCCTCCTCATGCAGCCCCCTTTTGCAATCATTTCTGCACAGGCTGCAAGGGCGAATACCTCTGCCTGGAAGACCGTTGTATGTTTCCCCAGGCTTATGAATATCCTTTGATTAGGACTGGGCCCGCAAATACCGGCTCCTGTCCCCTGGATCCATCCGTGTACCAGTTTTCGTTAGCAGTGATCTCATTACGCGCCTGGTCTCTGTTCGGTATGGAGATTTTCACCTTTTCAGTGAAGATAATTTCGGGTGCCATGCTGTCCGTGGGCATTTGTAGCAATGGCCCGTCCAGCAACGTGCCCGTAGTATAAGTGTGTCCTCCCACCGTGAAGATGGGATGCCACAGGTTGTTGGCTTTCAGTCTAAGGATCGCATTCATTGCCTCCGCTCTCACATAGAGTTCCAGCGGGGGGAGGCCCACAATGGTCTCCAAAGAGGCGGTCCCTGTACTGTTAGTTGCACCAGTGATACCCAGCAACGCCTGTCTCTGGACAGCGGTCAGCAGCTTCGCTGCGGAGGACACTTCTGTCCTCCTCCACCAGACTACTGCCCCGATCAATAACCTCAAAACTAAACTTGAATTGACAAGAATAAGACGTAAAAAGTCGAAACGATTCGATTGTATTTGGCCAGTTTCGCTGCGGTGATGAAGAAATTTAATTCTCTGCGTGTGCTTAATGCAAGTGTTCGTATAGTTGTAAACTGAAAACTAATAGATGACGCTAGTAATGTTAAAAAGTTAATATTCGCATTCGCATTGGCGAATGTCTAGTGCAGATATTCGCATTCGCGAATGTGTAAAATTACGTATTCGTTACATCACTAGTACACCGAGATCGAATGATGGTCCTGATCCTATACTACTTTCCGCGATGCACAATATTTTCATCCAATCATTGTAATGAAATTAGTAACACAGCGTTTTCTCAAATTTTGCTGTCAAATTTAACATTTTTCAAAATATAAGCATGTTTTATCATCGCGACGAACGCGATTTAGTGAGAAAAATGTTGAAACACTTAATGCTACAAACTTTTCAGCAATCCTATACCATTTCTGCTACTTAAATAAGATAAGGGGATTATATAATATTTATAGTTAAATAAATAAATAATTCTGTTCTTTCCCGACACTGTACTGTATACTTGCGTTAAATATTAATGTCACATACCGGGCTATTTTTTTTTCTATTATACATAAGTACAATTTCGCTATGTGTAACGTCATAAAACAAATTGTCAATGGTAATGTCAGGTAACTGGCGAGTAGGCAACTAGATATACCCCTATCTAAACCAGTTATTATTTTTGTTTTGATTGAATTGACGTATGACATATTCTGAAATTTTACAATTATATAGTATCTTCTATTATTTATTTCACTATTAATTAAGGTATTTCAAACCCGTAATAAACGTTATTAGTTGAATAACTAAAATAATTGTCTTTTCAGTAACTACAAAAAAATTATGTAGGTACGTATTAAAGCAGTTTATTCTCTTAAAATGTATTAAATGGTTGAAGCAGCTAACATGCTTTTAACACAGTGACTATCCGTCACTAGCAGTAACTAGTAGAAGCTTAATTGGACATAGAAAATGTACGAATGTTGTCGATGCAACCAAAAATCTATGTTACGTTTACAAGTTTGAAATTATTTATGAACGAGAAGTATGCACATATTGGAGGACTTCTGAAGAGTACATTGAAGAAGTTTTAGTCAACCTAGTTGAAGTAGTTAATCGTGACAAACAATATACTATCAGAGGGTTTCGTATAAGTAAACCATTAGAACAACCACGATGATGAAGAGCTTGCTAATAGATTTGGATTATCAAAACAGTATTTGTAACATCAAGCATACTAGGTAAATGTTTCTAAAAAATATGACAGTTATAATAAAGTTGTCAGATTCGAATGATAATTGTGTTTCATCTCGTAAAGTAAATACTTATATTGGTGCATACCAATGTTACAGTATTCACTGGTTACTAAAAAGAATTGAAAATACATTTGCAGTGTTCAACAGAAAGGTTACTAGTAAAACGGTCAATTTTAATAGATTGCTTACACGATCTCTTCTTTCAGAAACCATGCTGTATCTGCACTGGAGCAAGTATTAATAGCACTTGGCTTATTCTAGTGAACGCTTTTCATATCAATTGAATATTTTGGTGGAGTGCACAAATCAGCAGCGTATAAAACTATTCACCTTGTTACAGGTGTCTTTATTGATTTGCATCGTAATGTTATACAGTTCCCAGATACCGAAGAAGAAAAATTGCAAACAGTTGATCAACTTAGAAAGACAGATTCCTCATGTGTAGGTGCAACAGGCTGCACACATATTAGATTGTTGAAGCTACTATGCAGACAACTGCTTTGAAGGTTTTTGTAGTACGATGGCCCGGAGCTACGCATTGGAAGGAAACTCCATGAGTAATTTATTACTTTTTTGGCAAAATTAAGCAGAAGCGTTATACTGATTCGCACTGAGAATGTTATTGAGTGTACTTTAGGAATCTTTTTTCAGTGCTTTCTATTGTGATGAGCTGTAGCATAACATTAGTGCTGATAATTATTCTTAAAGCTGTAATATTGCATAATAATACCTACAACAATCAAGATAATTTATCAGACGATGACCAAATAGATACAAATGTGCTCAAAATGATTCTACAAACGGTGTTGTAATTGGCCAGTATGAATGATGATGCTGTTAGAAGAACAATGGTTCATTATTTTCAAAGTTTGTTAAATAATAATGTGTAATTTTATGTATATTTTCTTAAAACATTATAATAAATTGTGTAAATTAAAAAATTATGATATTCTTTAGTATCCCGAAAGCTAAACTGTAATAACTCCCATCCTATCTTGTAAGGTTGTGGTTAACAAATTATGGAAACAATGAATTTAAAGTAGCAGGATAATTTTTATAGTAATGAATTTGTATAAGAACATGGTAGGTAGGAGTTAATACTGTTCAGCATGTGAAAGACAGGCTTTCTCTGTTTACTTCTATACACTGTATTTATATTGAATTCTTTTTAGTAATTACTGAATATGTACCTTTTAATAATCATCTCTTGACAAATTTCTCTACATTGTAATTGTTAAATAGTGTATACGCAGCCTCCTAATATATTGCTTGTCATGAGTAACTATTTCAACTAGGTTGACTAAAGCTTCTTCCATGTACTCTTCGGAAGTCCTCCAATATGTCCATACTTCTCGTTCATAAATAATTTCAAACTTGTAAACATAACATCGCTTTTTGGTTGTATCGACAACATTTTCCATGTCCTACTAAGCTTCTACTAGTGACTGCTAGTGACAGATAGTCACTGTGCTGGAGTTTGTTGGCTGCTTCAACCATTCAATTACATTTTAGGAGAATAAACTGGCTTAATACGTACAGGATGAGTTTTTTATCTTGAGACAATGGAATATCTCTAAAACACTGCCTCAAATAGATGTAAATCATTTCAATTCTCTCTTGTAATGTTATACCCTCTATTACTGTTCAAATATTCAGCACTAACTAATTTGTATTGGGTTAATAATTAATAATCTAAATGGAGATCGGACAATATGTAAGTATTCACAGCTTGTCAAGTACTGAATAAAGTACGGTTTTGTATCGTTGAATAGCATTCCAATTGCGAATAAATAAATGTATCGAAGTGAAGGGGCACAGTTTCGAACACATGGGTTTTTGAAATGTTATTTAATGTTAAAATAAAAAACTACAAAATCATGTTTGCTTGCTTATCTGTTTTGTTTATTTTTTCCAGGAGAGGGGGAGTTGGGGATCGAGTTCGGCACCATTCAGTGAGCCCCCTACATTATAACAAATCTTATTAAGATCTTTTTTTGATTTGATGCAGTTTAGAGATATTCCGTTGTTGCAAGATAATAAACTCAGCCTGTATATAATTTTTAGTAGTTACTGAAAAGACAATTACTTTAGTCATTCAACTAATAACGTTTATTACGGGTTTGAAATACCTTAATTAATAATGAAATAAATAATAGAAAGCACTAAATAATGGTAAAATTTCAAAATATGTCATACGTTAAATCAATCATTAAAACGAAATAATAGATGGTGGTATATCTGGTTGCCTGCTCGCCAGTTGCCAATGCATTGACAATTTGTTTTATAACGTTACACATACGGAAATTGTATGTGTAATAGAAAAACAGAGTCCGGTACCTATATGAAACTTAGTACTGATCTGGCTCGCAGACGAAAGTCAATCACCGTAGTAATTAATTACTGCAAGCTGAATTAAACTGATTCAAAACTTTGTAAAATTAATAAAATGGGGAGGGATAGGAGTTAGCTCGAAACTCACCCCGCCACTCAATATATTCACGGGCCGCCACTGATCTAACCTTACATTTTGAAAATAACATCATTCTTAACCTGTAACCGGTGACGTGAAGTCTGGTAGATGGCATATATCTACGAGATAAAAATGTTACGCCACTGGTTACGAGTTAATGTAGATTCTACAAACTAGGCCAAGTAAGTAATGCAGTAGTAGTGATTTAACGGCGAGATGATGTGCGTCGATATTTTGATTGAAAAATTTTAACCGTATCACTAGTTTATGTAATGTAATTATATTTCTAAGCAACAGTGAACCTACTTTTGACATTATAGTGCGTGCGTATTGCTGTGGTCTGGCACCCCGGTTGTCGTAAATTCAGTCTTTATCAATGTTTCGCAGCAGTTTCCACAATTTCAATTATTTATTTTATATAAGATTTAGTTAATGTTTTGGATTGTTTAATTTATATATTTAAATGTTCAGTTTGTTTAAATTAATTTCACTTTTTGATTTGTTAGTATTTGTTCATGTAGCTCATGTCCTTCTTAGAAGTTTCCTTCTTCTATAATCATTGTGCGAGGCGTTAGCGCACGCAGCCGTAGAATTTTATATGTATGCGATTGTTTAACCCTGTGAGGCCAGTTCCTTGACAAGATACCGGTGTAAGTAGACGTAAATTTATATTGTTAGCTGCCATTTTGGTATTTCATTTTTATTTAAAGATTTGTTTCGTTCATTTTGATTTATATCATCCATCAAGGAACTCGCTATATAATTATATAATCTTTATTTCCCATTGTAAATTATACATAATTATATACAAATATTCTGTTAAAAAAAGAAATACTGAAAACAAACAGCTAAAATGAAATAAAAATGAAAAATGGAAACCCCAAGGCGAAGTTTAGCGGCTGAGCTAATAATAATAATAATAAATATAATAATTGGTATTGTATTCTTGTGTACACAAATTAGATATAGGATCATTTATTATTTCAGTTCTGGAAAATATATTTAATTTTCAGAGTTATTTTTTCGTTTTTTTTAAATTTTGCTGATTTGTAATTATTTTATTAATCACCTGGGGTTGGGTGAATAGAAGCATTGTACTTGTATGTAAGTTTTTCTTTTGTTAATTTACTTGTTTTGTCCACGTTTAATTTAGTTTGTTTAATTTTGAAACCACGTGGTTTGATAGTTATAAAAAGAGTTATCTTCCTGAACTATGATGATATTTTGTTCGTAGCCGTTAATTATGTATAGTTATTCCTTTTTTTTCGAATTCTTCTTTCGTATTTCTTCGACAGTTTGATTTAAAATAGTTGTGTTAACATTTGTAAAATTGTTTAAAAATGTAACTATTAAATATGTTTTTTAAAATGTTTGTGGCTAAATGATTCGATTGATAGTGCTGAAATGTTTCCTAATGGTTATACAGTTTTTCGATGTGACAGAGACTTCGTTTCTACGGGAAAATCTAGGGGTGGTGGCGTACTCATAACGCTGCGGAATTATATTACTTGTAATCTTGTAGATAATTCTGTAATTAAACAAGCTGTTCCCATGATTGATATACTGATCTGTAATTGTAAATTTGAATTAACTAATGTTATCGTTGTGGCAGTATACATACCCCCTGATATAGTACTTGGAGATTTTGAGTTGTTTTTAGAGACTCTAGAATTAATGTTTATTGATAAGCCTATTCTTATGTTTGGTGACTTTAATCTACCAGATTTTGTTAATGTAAACGCGGTTAGTACTAAAACTAGATTATTTCACATTCTCTGTTGCTCACTTAATCTTAATCAGTACAACAATATAATGAATTGTGATGATCGAGTTCTCGATAGCATACTCGGTGATAGTAACTTTACTTGTAGTGTCGAGAAGGATTTGCATCCCTTTGTGCCTACAGATCCTTATCATCCTGCTCTTGCGATTTCATTTAATATTTCCACCAGTCGTCCTCCTCCTGTATTTGAGACTTCTAAAAATCTACGATATAACTTTAGGAAAGCCAATTTCCATCAATCTCTGGCTAGTATATCTCTTGTATACTAGCCACTGATTGGTCCTCACTTAACCAATTTACGGACCCAAATTTAGCGCTTGAACATTTTTATGTTATTCTTCGTGAGATGATTTCGAAATCAGTACCGTTGACAGTAAAACAGGAATTTAGTTATCCTCCATGGTTTAATTCCTCTATTATCACTATATTAAAAACAAAAGAATACTTTAGACGTCGTTGGAAGTCAACAAATAATCATTTCTACTACAACGAATTTAAAAGGTTAAGAGCTCTCTATAAATCTGAAGTTTCCACTGCTTATAAAACTTACTTAGAGGATGTACAAGAAAGGATCACTGTTAATCCCAAAGAATTATATTCATTCATACGCAGTAAGAAAGGATCGACAAGAGTACCCGAGCGATGTACGTAAACGATGTAATAATTGATGACCCCCAAGAGATTATAGATGCTTTTGCGGACAAGTTTTCGGCGGTGGGATTTCGTGGCTGCAACTCGGATGATTTTGAGATGGTTCCTGACTGCGTTTCCAATCTCTTTTCTATCTCACTAGTTACTGAGGGATGATTTATTAAAAATAATGTCCAGATTTTGTGACAAACACACTTCCGGAGACGATGGATTACCAAGTTTTCTTATACGTGATTCTAGATTTATGCTTGCAGGACCATTGTCCAATACTTATCAATCTTGCAATAAAAACTGGAATTTTTCCGGATCTTTGGAAACGTGCTAGACTGATTCCTGTTCATAAGAAAGGCAATTCAACACATATACAAAATTACAGACCGATTTCCATTTTATCGAATTTTGCAAAAGTTTTTGAACAGGTCATTTATTCTAATATATATTATAATATCAAATCGTTTATATCTCCATACCAACATGGTTTTCTACCAGGTAGATCTACAACCACCAACCTGACAACTTTGACGCAATATATTGTTGAAAAAATTGATAATCATGGACAAGTGGATGTGATTTACATGGACTTTTCTAGTGCTTTCGATACTATTGACCACCGAATTTTACTTCGAAAACTTAATAAACTTGGAATGGCTCCATCATTCCTGACTCTTATTAACTCATACTTGACGTCTCGAAGTAATTATGTTTTTTATAATGGTTATCGTTCCAAGGAATTTTATTCACTCGCCGGAGTTCCACAAGGCTCTAACTTAGGTCCTCTCTTATTTAATATATACTTAAAATGACTTGTTGGAACAACTTATTTGTCCTACACTTGCATACGCTGATGACGTGAAGATTTACGCAACGATTGAAGATTATAATGATATCCAACAGTTACAATATAGTCTGGACCAACTCTCCAACTGGTGCTGGCTAAATAACCTTAAGTTGAACATTACAAAGTGTCAGTCAGTTTCATATACACGTAAAAGGAATCCACTCCCATCGGAATACTACATTAATGAAATTAAACTATCAAAACCGGACACAGTCAAAGATCTTGGCATAACGTTTGATAGCTGCTTAACATTTGTTCCGCATATAAATAGTATTGTTCAGAAGTCATCTGCACGACTTGGATTCATTATACGAAATACGAAACATTTTACTAATTTACAATTATTCAAATCAGTATACTTCTCTTTCGTCGTCAGCTGCTCACCGGTATGGTCTCCTTATTACGTGTGTCATCAACTTTCACTTGAGCGAGTACAGCGAAGATTTTTGAAATATGTCATTTATAAATTAGACGGACAGTATCCTCCTAGAGGATATGACTACCAGCTATTGTTACAACGCCTAAATTTTTGTTCTTTGAAAGAGCGTCGGGATAGGCAAGGAGCGCAATTTATTTGGAAACTAGTGAATGGCGATATAGATTGCTTAGATTTGCTGTCGAAGTTGGATTTTTTCGTACCTCAGTTCCGCTCCCGTAATTCTGTCACCTTTAAACTACCCACTCCCAAAACCAACTTGCTATATAATGCACCTCTCTTCAACATGTGTAAATTGGCAAACATTTACTATAATGATATATTCTGTGACTGCAAACTTCTGCGACACTAATCTGATTTTCTGTCTTTATTGAATCTTTTCTCTTCTGTCTTAATTTAAGCAATCTTGTAAAATTTTCTCTTAGAATCTAGGCATTAATTTTTACAGTATGTACGTAAGAAATTGTATTTTTTTGTAATTTTTGTCCTGTAAATGGTTTATCCGTTGGGCAATAAATAAATATTATTATTATTATTATTATTATTATTTCTAAAATAAGTATGTATTCTAATACTTTTAAGAATATTCTTTAAATATTATTAAAAATGTTCTGAGAACTTATTCTATGAATATTCTAAGATTCATTTAAGAATAATTCAATATTCTTAAAGAATATCCTTAGATAAAAAATAGAAGGCCTCTGGTCCTGTTTGAATTCACACATTGTCGCAGTTTTTCCGTTTTTTTTCCTTTTGAGTCTCATATATAAACTGAGCAAATGGTTGTCATTATAGTTATATTTTTATCCATTTTACGACAATTTTCGATTACTTTCGCAGTTTTCAAAGCACCAGATGATGTAAACTTCAAGGCGTCAAATATAAATTTCTTACAAAAGTAGATTTGACAACAGTGTACGTATATCTTATATAAGTTTCGTATTAGGCACTGTTTTGTGCGTAAATGCTTTCTAACATAATACCACTTCCAGTCATTCTATTCAATTTATAACAATTTCTTTTCTTTGATTAACAACAGAAAATATTGAATAGTCAGAATAGTAGCGCTAAATAAATAGTATTTAGAACATATATAAACGCATGACGTCGTCGAATGGATTTTATTTAGATATTTCAGTACGGCGATAACCTTGGTATCTGGCGTTTCGTAAAAAAAAGTGCATGGATAGAACTTACAGGTTCTCTTAAACGAAATATTTGCGTATAACAAACTAAACGAATTAGAATGGCTGAAACTCAAGAGATCGAAAGTTTAGAAACAATTCTATCAAAATTGGATCCCAAAGATTTGGGAAATGTAACTAAGATTTTATATGGTGTTGGTTGTAGGTAAGTACTGCTTTATTTAGCTTTGCATAAAATTATTCTTAATAAGCGGATGCCGATATATATTAAGTATATGTATTATACTGTATTACTACTATAGAAGCAACATTATTTACGTGAATGCATTAGTTTCATAGTACATACATTTTTGTTTTAAATCGTAGTTATGTAGCAGAACATAAAATAATAAGCAGAAACACAACGCGCGATAAAATTGATATATTCTATAAAATACTTGTTTGCTTTAAGAGAATAAAATGTTATTGTGTGAATGACAAGGTTTATTACATATATTACAAAAATAAACACGCCATCTATTTAATGATAAATGATATTGTACACTCAGTGAATGAAACCTACAGAATTTTAAATGTAAACATTCAATTCCCAATATATTTATGTGCTAGAACGAATTTAAAAACAAATTTTATAATAATATTTGTTCCAGTTCAAACATCTGAAAGTTTTTACTGTGCATTCTTTTCGGTTAGATATATGTTGTACATCTTCCTTATGAATGGTAGTTTATGGGTCAAATGTATTTTATCTTTATGTATAGATCAATTATCTGATACCATATATCAATATATCTATATCAAATTATTTCAATAATTAATTTTTTTTACTACAGCTCCTTATACTGGGTGAGTTTTTATTTTGAGACAACGGAATATCTCTAAAATACTGCATCAAATCAAAAAAAGACCGTAATAAGATTTGTTATAATGTAGGGGGCTCACTGAAGAGTGGGAGGGGGGACAACTTTAAAATCTTAAATGGGAACCCCCATTTTGTGTTGCAGATTCGGATTCTACGCCATCAAGTATATGTAGTTTTTGGTTGAAACTTTTTCAATTCGTAACAGATTGCGCTGTAATCGCAAAAAAAAACATGATTGTGAACGTCTAGAAAAAATACACAAAAAACAGAAGCAAGCAAACATGATTTTGTATTTTCTTATTTTAACATAAACTAACATTTCAGAAAGCCATGTGTTCGAAACTGTACCCCTCAACTTTGATACATTTATTTATTCGCAATTTGAATGCTATTCACCGATACAAAACCGTACTTTATTCAGTACTTGACAAGCTGTAAATACTTACACATGGTCCGATCCCCATTTAGATTATTAATTATTAATCTAATAGAAATTAGTTAGTGTTGAATATTCGAACAGTAATGCAGGCTATAACATTACAAGAGAAAATTGAAATGATTTACATCTATGGAGAAAGTGGTAGGAATATCGATGATGCTTACTTTCAAGTTGTATATGTTACTATAACGTAATTAAATTCACTTTGAAGTAATATAATGGAACTTCAAAGTAACTGAATTCACTTTTATGTTGGGTGTGTAACTTTTAGCTTCTTTATATCCTCAAAGTTACGTTAACTAGTGATTGACCTATATAGTAAGTATGTAAAAATATTAAACAAGTAAGAATGACATAAAAATTACTATTTTATTAGTACCATAATGTAATAAACTTTAAAGTAATTTATTTGGTGGCCACGACGTAACTACAACTACAGATATGTCGTCTAAGTAGATATCTCTTTAAAGTTGGTAATTTTAGTAAAAATTACGTAACATTAATTATAATGAAGTAGTTGTGTTTATAGCAGTGGTAATCACAACTAAATGTACTACTTGGATACCTGCAGTTTAAAGACTAAATATATGCAAGTTCGACGGAAATACGTTAGTATTTATATTTAAGTATTTCCGATAAGAACTTAACGCATTTTTTATTTTAAAATGTCTTCTAAATTTATTTACATTAATTTTTTTGTGCGAGTATTATTTTAGTTAGCAATAAACGAGGTAACAAATTACTGCCAGCTGAACTAAACGGTAAAAAAAAACAAACGGGGAAGGGGGGAGGTGGGGAGTTGCCCGGAGATTGGCCCCGCAACTTAATATTGTCACGGGCCGTCACTGATACATACTATCTCGAATGACATCAAATCTGTGCTGTGTTTAGAATTTATTTTATTTTTTTTATATAAAGAGAAAAGCCTTTCATTATAATTATTCGGCAGCAAATTGGAAATTCCCAAAATCGAAGCGGACAACATAGAAGTAAAAGCGTACCAATTCAGTTGCGGAAAAGAGCAAGTCAGAGCACCTAGGATAATCAGGGTCGCTTTATTCCAAAACAAATTACCCTTGCCAACATGGGCGCCGATACAAGAACAAAGGCAAGCGCTTTACAACTTAGCTGAGAAGACTATCGACTTGGCCGCAAAAGCGAAAGTCAACGTGATATGTTTTCAAGAAGCGTGGAGTAGATGAAAAATAAATTTATGACGAATAATGAATAATTGCAAATTTTACAGACATGCCTTTCGCGTTTTGCACCAGGGAAAAGACACCGTGGTGTGAATACGCGGAGGACGCAGAATATGGTCCAACGACTAAATTTTTACAAACTTTGGCCACCAAGAATAATATGGTGATAATATCCCCGATCTTAGAAAGAGATGCCGTTCATTGTGATATAATTTGGAATACCGCAGTCGTCATAGATAACCATGGATACTATCTTGGGAAGCACAGGAAAAACCACATACCAAGAGTTGGAGATTTTAATGAATCCACTTATTATATGGAAGGCAACACCGGACATCCAGTGTTTGAGGTTGGTTTTTTGATAATTTTAGGAGACTTGAATAAACTTAAATGCATTTTTAGACGGAATTCGGAAAGATTGCTCATCAATATCTGCTACGGAAGGCACCACCCTTTGAATTGGTTGATGTTCGGAATTAATGGAGCAGAGATAGTCTTCAATCCATCAGCAACGGTAAGATTTTACGAAATCACAATGCGAAGACGGATTTGTATCGAACTTTTTATCCAAGCCTGGGGGATTAAGCGAACCCTTATGGGGCATCGAAGCCAGAAACGCAGCGATAGCCAACGGCTACTTCACATGCGCCATTAACCGCGTGGGAACTGAAATTTTCCAAAACGAATTCACTTCTGGTAATGGGAAACCGGCGCATAAAGATTTGGGTCATTTCTACGGATCCAGCTATGTAACAGCGCCTAATGGAGCTAGAACTCCTGTAAGTATTTATCAAAAAAAAAAAACAGCTGTTAAAGTTGCACCAATTTAATTTTTCAGGGACTATCACGTATTAGTGATGGACTTTTGATATGTGAAATGGATCTTAATTTGTGCAGACAAGTCAAGGATGTTTGGGGAATGCAGGTAGTAAAGTTGTGCTTAATATTTAAGCACCTAAATTGTGTATTCTTTTGGCAATTTCAGATGACTCAACGTTTGGATCTGTATGCTGAGAGTTTGGCGAAAGCGATTAGACCAGATTTTAAACCACAAGTTATCAGAAGAACTTAGAAATACGTTATGTTAAGATCTTATGTATAATAAAATTAAACAATAAAAATGAATGTACAAATAATGAAACATTTAATTTGCTAGTTGTGTTTCGAGTATGAAATTTGTAAAAAAATATGTGCACATATCCAAGAAAAAAACTTGTAAATATGGTCAAATAAATTATATTTCAATACAAGTACACAGAGAAAAATGGTCTAAGTAAAGTGTTTACTTGATAAAAAATTATTTACAGTAGATAAAGTTTTACTTGGAACTATTCTCGTTGATTAATACCTGCAAGTAAACCCAGTTTCCGGAATGCAAGTTGTTACTGTAAATAGTGCTTTTATTAACGGCTATTAAACAGCGTGTCTGACAAATTTGTGGTAAGTATCGTATTACTTATGACTACTGGTACTGTATCTAACTACAGCACATGCTTAGTAGAAGTAACAACAATGCTGAGCGCTATTAAACTAATGTATTCTCTTAAATAGGTAACAACTTACCACAACTATGATTATATGAGTTTTACTGCCACCCCGTGATTATTTTACTATTCCTGATTGGCTAATGCGCCGGAGTAATGAAATAGTCCCCGAGACGGCTACGCGCGCAAGCGTCAAGTAAGAGTTACGGACGTGGGAAAAGGTCGTCGAAAAAGGGTGGCCAAGGAGTACGGCCATTGCAGGCCAGTTGGAACGCAAATATATTAAAAATACCGGGTGGGTTAACTCAACGCCCCATCCGTATAAAGAATTCCAGCGAAAGAAGAAGCATCGAGCCTATAAGCAATTGGATGTTTCAAGATTGTAGTTACCACGTGGTGGGATATTTGAATTCCCCATCATTGTGATAATATCTGCGCCCGCTGGTGAAGTTAAAGTGTGGATGTCATCGCTAGCTGAGTTATTCCATAGTCCAAGTGCCACCTGCAGTTAGGGATACCCCGACGAAGTAGCCGTTTTCGAGGCGATCACCGGACATAACCGCCACGTACGCCCACAGAGGATCAACCCGCCGAGACAACGCCCAGTGCAAAAAAACCAACAGAAACCGCAAGTTTACCGCCCATATTATTTCTCTGTTTGTTATTACTTGTAACTTCAAAGCCATATTTCTCTTTGTCCTTTGTTTAGATTTAAATAATTTCAATAACTAAATAACGTTTCAAGGGGGCCCCATTTACCTTATCTTTTATTATTGCTTTGTTCATTTTTTCGTTGTAAATTGTTTAAAAAAAAACTGTTGTTAAAGTGAAACCAATATCTTTTATTTATTTTGCTTATTAGTCAATATACAGGGTCGTATTTCATATTTTTCAATACTCATTACCACACGTCCTGAGGGAGGTTGTATAACCGATAAAAGAATCTCGTGTTTATTTCAATTAATAAATATATATTTTTATTTATTAAATTTTACGGCGCCCAACAACTTTATCATTTGCATAATTAATTTAAAGACCCATTACATTTTGGCTGACAAGAAGGAGCTGATTAAGCGTACCATCGCAAATTGCTTTCATCTTGGAGCTTCAACTCCACTACTTAAATGAATTTTACAGAGGTAACATACGTAGATCATTTTTTGACATGCACCCTTCATAAAATAGTAAACAATAGACTACAATGTATTAATCATTTAAAAGTACCGGCAAGTTGTCTAAAAATTACTTTCAGTCAGTTGGAGTAACTATTATCCTTCTAAAGCTTATTGTTTTGAAACGTCTGTTCAGGTTATTAGGTTATTTACTTGTTATTAGGGTAGCTTAAGCATTACATTACATTCATATCAGGTGGTCACTGTGTTTGTCCTATACAAAATAAAAGTATTACTAATAATACTGCTTTTTATTTAAATTTATATTAAATATTCACTAAACTTCCTCGTTTCCTACACTACCTATAGTTGAACAACAAATTTAAGGTAAGTATACTGTATATTTATAGCAAACCATTACCTTCCGTATATCAGGTATTTAGTGAACGTGCATTAATGATACTCTTTCCTTATTACAAGTAATCTAAATAGCATGTATTAATTATGAAGGTGTGATAGCTGTTATAGAATAGTTCACTCACAGCAATACACCTACTACTTGACAAGTTACCGGAATGAAGCAGACCGTAAATAATTTAGATTGCTTCTTGTTAGTATCAGTGTTTAGGATCTCTTTTTTACTAGTGCTAAGTAATCTGTGCTTTTGGCCCCTATTCAGCTGAACTTTTTACTTACGATCATTATATTTTTATTTATGACTATTAATTTTTTTCCTCAGTGCAGGGATCACTGTACTTTATGTAAATTTGCCAAACCAATTTTCCTATCTATGCTATGATCCATGCAACACATCTAATAAGCTATTTAGGTGGGTTATATTTCACTATCATAGTTTTTCTAATTCTTGAGAAAGCTCCTGCATCGTTTTTTTTTACTTTCTCTTTCTACATTCTCAACGAATTTAAAATATGTCAATTTTAAACATCTTCAAGAGCAATGCTCAGTTGTTTCACTATGTATCTGTATGAGGATTTCTGTTGCAATATGGATAGAAAGGAGTAAGTTACACTCATATAAATTTTACACTTTATTCACTATTATTTACAAATTATAATTATAGTAATTAGGAATAATCACTTCATAGAGGTTTCCTGTATACGTGGAGGTAAATGGCTAGAGTAACGGTCACATTATATCACTGGTTAGTTTTTTTTTTATCCGTTAACCATGGGAGGGTGAGTTTCAACGTCTCAATAGAAAAATTTCAGGGGGAGAGGGGCTCGCTAAGCAAGGCGGTTTTGCAAATTTTTCTTCCCACTCATTTTGTCTACGTATTGTTTGTCAACGGTAAGGAACCTTTTTAAACGGGTACCGTCATAGGGGTTATCAGAACCTGGGGGTTGCATGCGCATCTATAAACAACAAGAGGGTTAAATCTACAGTTCTTTACAGTCGTGTTTCTGTTCAGGTTAAATAGTGCGCCACAGTGCGCTCAAAGAGAATTTGTGGTACATCGGAATCATGCGTTTAAAATATTTATTAGTTGTTATTGCACGAGAAAGAGATGTAACCTCACCGCCTTTCATCTTTGCATTACGTGGTAAATTAAGTAAAAAGTTAGAATGTAAGTACAGATATTTAGAAATAAGGTAAATTGCGCTCATCACACATCTGTGTATGGTGTCGTCTTTGAATGTAATTAAACAGTGCAGAGGACATAATATTTGATAAGAAACGCTTATAATTTAAAACTAAAAAGTATTCTATTCTTAGAAATATGTTCTTTTACTTTTTAACAGTGTATTCATTCTCTTATTTGCTTTTATTAGGTTACCGACTGTATCTGACAATAATTGTTCTGTTTTTCCATGGTTTATCTAGAAATTACAAATAAGATAATTCATAGAATAATTGTGAAGCTCCAAGCCTGGGAGTAAAAGTACAATCTCGACTCAAAATGGCGGCTTGTTATCAACCGCTGTGTTAGGTGTGCTGACGTTAATAATTAAATGCGAATGGGGAGACGTTTTAGGTAGGCAACCAATATAACAAAATTATGTAGTTGTGATGCCTAATGCATAATTATTCTAATACGTTATATTTCGATTTTTATTTCATTGTTTACTTAAAAAAAAATTTCCAACGAATATATTTAAACCCTATTTATAAGTAGACTACGTGCCAAAAAATTGCAACTATAACGAATAAATACGAAGAATGTTCACATGGATGCGTTCAAATAACAATAACTATTCAGAAAAACCAAATGCCGTCTACGTGTATCAAATCAAAATCATAACAGAAAGAATATGGTGCACGCACAAATTGTGCACTAGGGATTACAACTATATGACTTTGTTATATTGGTTGCCTACCTAAAATGCCCCCTCCATTCGCATTTGATTATTAGGGAGAGTCGTAGATAAGCAACCAATCTAACAGGCTCATATAGTTGCTAAATTCTAATATTTCTCAATTATTCTCAACGACTGTCAAGATCCACGTCAGAATAACAGTAAACTATTACCTCGTTTGACGTATTGTAACATTAATACATTACAGCGTTGTATCCATACCAAGACAGCAAACGTGACACATTTCTGTTTCACTTTATCTCATGTCCTCTTTGTGAATTGACAGAGCGCTGTAAGTATCGCCAAAGTCGTGTATATGAGCCTACTGAAAACATGAAGTGCCACTTCTTGTCTTGTTTCTTCGCTGGTCTAACCAGCGAACAGATAAGACAAAAAGCGTCACTTGTTGTCGGCACCTTTGATGTTTTGTTGCCGGAAATATTACTTCTAGCGCTACTTCATTATTTTAGCACCAGCTGGGTCAGTTGTCTTCCTTCCTTTTACACCAATCATAAAGACCGTATATCTGAAAAGGATATACATATAATCTCAATTCAAAATGACCGCTTTGTCATCTGCTGTCATTTCCTACGTTAAACGTGTGTAGGTACCGCCAGCTAGCAAAGAAATTTGGGACACGGAGTTGCCAAAACAACTTTCGAAATTCTAAAATTTACATATTTTGAATGTTGTCGGTAGATTTTAACAATTAGATAGGGACTTTTCGTTTTTGAGGGTTGGACAGAAAAAGACGCCACACACAGGAACACACACAAAAAGAGACAGAAACAGACGCGTGAAATTTACAGACATAACCAATAACCGCCAATAACATAACACAAGGAGCATACAAGTAGAGTATAGAGTGTAGAAGTAGAAGTATCTAAAATAGAGTTGTAACAAGAATGTGTAGTAGTTGTTAATTCATTAAAGAAAAGCACTTACATCTAAAAGCGGTGTTTCATTATAAAAAGATACAAGTAGAAAGTAATCAACAACAAGTGCACGCAGCTGTCATATGCCAAACATATATCATTTATTTTTTAGCCGCTGTCAGTTTCGACATTACATATATTTCCATTTTATCAATGAAATTTACATTCGGGGAAATTGCCTATGTCCCAAGATTTTTTGCTAACTGAGGGTACATATTTTACGGCATTTAATTAGTAATAAAAACATTATTAGTGCTATTCTGAATAACAATACAGCAAGAAACAAGCAAAATAACAATGAGTTGAATTAAAAACACAATAGAATTACTCCAAGAATAGCATTTAATTATTCTCGATTACTCTCAACGACCGTCAAGATCAACGTCAGAATAATGACTGCAGTGGCGCCCTCTCTGTAAATTGACAAGAAGCGACCCTTGTCATTTTTGACGGGTCGGTGTGCACGACTTTGGCGTTCTTACAGCACTGTCAATTTACAGAGAGGGCGCCACTGCAGTCATTATTCTGATATTGATCTTGACGGTCGTTGGGAGTAAGCGAGATTAATCAAATGTTATCTTTAGAATAATTCTACTGCGTTTTTAATTCAACTTTAATACAAATAATGTCTTTAATACTAATCAAATTTCGTAGAAGATATACTTATACACGTTAAACGCAGGAAATGACAGCAGGTGACAAATAGCGGCCATTTTGAGATGATATTGTACTTCCCTCCCTGACACACGCTCTTTATGATTGGTGTAAAAGAACAAAAAGGCAACTGACCCACCTGGTGCTAAAATAATGAAATAGCGCTAGAAGTCATATTTCCGGCGACAAAACATCAAAGTTGTCGACGATAAGTGACGCTTCTTGTCTTATATGTTCATTGATCTAACTATACGGAGAAGAATAAATTTTATTTATTTCTATAAAGGGGTTTACCAAACTCAGGTATAAAAATCTATTTTTGGCTATATTACTGTTAAGTTGGCAACGATCATGTTTTTAAGATAGACTACATGTAATAGAGAGAGAATCAATCGGTAGTAATAAGAAGAATGTTGTAAGATAGAACTGTATTACTGTGCGTGTAAATAAATAAATAAGTAACTTAAATTGTTTGTATTTGGAATCATTACAAATTGAACATTTCATCCCGCTCGATGTAAAGTGCGCTTTCCTACCAATATTTAACAGGGTTATGGGCCCAGGCAGAAACACATAGTGAGGTTAAGAAAGAAAAAAAAACGCGCGAAATTGGAGAAAGAAGAATAATGATATCGAAAGAAAAATATGTTATTGCTCCTTTTGCTGGAGAAAATTTCACTGCTTGGTCATTTAGAATAAAATCAATATTAAGAGAAGCTGGTGTTATTAAAGCAATAGAGGAATCAGAATTTTCTGTAGCAGAAAATAATCGAACTTGTGAAGCGAAAGCTCAGGCTATCATTATTAGTGCAGTAGCAGATAGTCACTTAGAATATTTAAAGGATAGGACAGCATACAATATGTTTAAGAATTTAGAAGATAATTTCAAAGCGAAAAGTGTACGCAGTAGATTGTATTTAAGAAGAAAATTAAATGAAGAAAAGTATAATGAAAAGAAACCGTTAATAGATCATTTAGTTAAAATGGAAGAGATGTTTTCTCAATTGAAAGATGCAGGAAGCGAGTTACTAGAGGAGGAAAAAATAAATTATGTTTTGTTGTCAATGCCTAAAAGCTATGAAAATGTAATTACTGCACTGGAAACAATGGATGGATTGAAACTAGATATTACTAAAAATAGATTACTAGGAGAAGAAGAGAAAAAGAAAAAACTGCAAGTAATGGAAACACCAGAGAGTTCGTTTTTATGTTATACATGTGGTAAACCAGGGCATAAACAGTACCAATGCAAGAATGTAAACTATCGACAAGAATATGGTGGAGAGCGACAAAGTCAAGGAAGAGATTACAACCAACGAGGTAATAGTCGAGGAAGAGGCAACAATCGAGGAAGAAGTAGCAGTCGAGGAAGAGGTTACAGTCAAGGAAGAAACTATGGAAATGGTCATGGAAGCTACAGTCGAGGAAGAGGTCAAACTCCAAGATCATTTGTTGCTGACAGGTCTGCATCGGGTGACATTGAACAAGATGATGAAGCATTCCTCTGTGGTGATGTGTATAAATGTGAAGTAGCAGATTCAAACATAGAATGGTACATGGATTCAGGTAGTTCAGACCATCTGGTAAACACAAAATCCTTTTTTGATGAATATATTGAGTTGGAAATACCAAAGAAAATTTCGGTGGCAAAGAATGGCATAGCTTTAGATGCTGTAGGGATTGGAAATATTAAGGTAAAATATTTAGTAAATAACAAACCTAGTTTTGTAACAATAATGAATGTGTACTATGTACCAGATTTAAGAAAGAATTTGTTATCTGTATCAAAGATGAGTACTAACGGTTACAGAGTAGTTTTTAATGAACAAAATGTTAGGGTTTATAATATAGCAGGGAAATTAATATTAATAGGTTATAGAAATGGTTCTTTGTACACAGTAAATTCAATTTTAAGAAATTTAGAAAGTAATTATGTATCTGAAAATAATAATGAGCTATTACAATTGTGGCATAGACGTTTTGGCCATTTAGGATATAATAATGTTAAGCAATTAGTAGACAAAAATATGGTAATTGGTTTATCTGACCTTCAGAATTGTAAAATTAAACAAACATTATGTCAACATTGTATATTAGGTAAAATGACTAGACAGCCTT
Source organism: Protaetia brevitarsis (assembly GCA_004143645.1). Lineage (NCBI taxonomy): Eukaryota > Metazoa > Arthropoda > Insecta > Coleoptera > Scarabaeidae > Protaetia > Protaetia brevitarsis. Next base: position 961,463 of record RXPK01000284.1, on the reverse strand, counting down.
TTAACAAGAAAGGATTTAGGGCAAGTAAACCTCTAGAATTAGTCCATACGGATGTCTGTGGACCAATAAGTCCTAATACGTGGAATGATTGTAATTACTTTGTTACGTTTATAGATGACTTTACTCACTTTGTGGTTGTTTATTTAATAAAAGAAAAATCTGAAGTTTTTGAGAAATTTAAAAAGTATTACTATTATGCAACTAAACATTTCAATGTAGATTTACTAAAATTAAGGTCTGATAATGGAAGGGAATATGTTTCGAGGGAGTTTCAACAATTTTGTGATGAAAAGGGTATACAATTACAGTACACTGTAGCATACAATCCCGAGTTGAATGGAGTTGCAGAACGCATGAACCGGACATTAATAGACAAAGCGCGTACCATACTGTTGGAATCAGACATGCCCAAACATTTCTGGGGAGAAGCGGTATATTATTCGGCATACGTTACTAATAGAAGTCCAACAGCGTTTAGAGAAAAAACCCCGAGTGAGCTATGGAAGGAAGAAACCCAATGTAGAAAAGATGAGAGCTTTTGGATGTACAGCGTATAATTACGTGCCAAAGGAATTACGAAAAAAACTCGATCCAAAAGGTAAGAAGATGATTATGATAGGATATTGTGTAGGTGGATATAAGTTATGGGATCCGGAAAAATACACGGTAGTCGTTGCAAGAAATGTTATATTTGATGAAAGACCAAAGGAGAAACAGGAATTGGTATACATTGAAAGAAGTCAAAATGAAAACGAACAAGAGAAATGTGGCGAAGAAGCACAAAATGATAAAGAAGAAGATTTTAATCGATGTGTGGATATAGGTAACCAAGAAGGTGAAAATAGCAAAACAAGAACTAGAAATAAGCCAAAATGGCACGACGACTATGAGATGAATTTTGATATTGAAGAAGACGAAGCATTGTTTGCGCTTCATGTAGGCCAAACCGATAACGTACCTCTGAATTATGAAGATCTTAAATTACGAAAGGACCGGGAAGAATGGATGAACGCTATGAAAGAAGAAGTAGAAGTTTTAAAAGAGAGAAATACATGGGAAGTTGTACCACAACCAAAGAATGAAAGATTGATTGATACTAAATGGGTATTTACAAAGAAAGAACTTCATGGTAGTACAATGTATAAAGCCAGATTAGTTGCGCTTGGTTTTCAACAACAGGAAGACTTCAGTGATATCTACTCTCCTGTGTTGAGAATGCAAACCTTGAGAATCTTACTATCCGTAGCTGTTTATAGGGAGTATCAAATACATCAAATGGACGTCAAGGGAGCATTTTTATATGGTGAAATTAAGGACAATGTGTTTTTAAAACCACCAAAAGGTATTAAAATAGAAAATGGATACGCTTTAAGATTAAAAAAGGCACTATACGGGTTGAAGAAATCACCTAAGCACTGGTATGAACGTTTTACTGAAATAATCACCGGCTTTGGATTTAAAAGATCAGAAAATGATTATTGTTTTATACTACAAAAACGATTTATATATATTACTGTACGTTGATGATTTACTAATTTGGGAAACGATTCGCGGAAATCAGAAAAGTGAAAGATTTCTTATCAAGTCAATTTCGAATGAAAGACATGGGAAAGGACAACCTACTATATTTGGGTATTTCAATAAATAAGCAACAGGATTGCATTACCATCGACCAAACAAAATATTTGCGGAATATTTTAAAACGCTTTGGCATGAGCGAATGTAACAGAATTGAGACACCTATGGATGCAAATTTTAAATTAGATGAAAACTGCATTGTGGACCCTTCTTATGAAAGTCAGTGTAGATCTTTAATCGGATCATTAATGTATGCAACTGTAGCATCAAGGCCAGATTTGGCAGCATCGGTTTATTACCTAAGTAGATTTCAAAGTAGACCGAGTGTAGAGTTATGGAAAGCGTTGAAACGAATTTTAAGATATATTAAGGCCACTATTGATTATCAACTGTTATACACGAAAGATGTCTCAAGTTCAGCTCTTGTAGGATATGCTGATGCCGACTGGGCAAGAGATAACGATCGCAAATCAACTTCTGGGTATTTATTTAAAGTTTATGGGAATACAGTGATTTGGAGATCTAAAAAACAAAGTACCGTCGCCCTAAGCACAACTGAGGCGGAATATGTATCTTTATGTGAAGCTTCTGTTGAAGCATGTTGGGTTAGAAAGTTAATATTAGAATTAAGTGTTGATACGGGTATCATAAACATTTTCGAAGACAATCAAAGTACCATAAAATCTGTTAAAAACCCTGATCAGAAAAGACTGAAACACATGGAGGTCAAATTAAATTTTATCAAACAAAAGGTTGAACAAGGAATTATTAAAGTAGAGTATATACCAAGTAGAGAACAACTAGCGGATGTTTTCACAAAACCATTGTGTAAGACTTTATTTAAGTATTGTATTGTAAATTTAGGATTATGTAATAAAAACACGAACGTTGAGGAAGAGTGTTAAGTTGGCAACGATCATGTTTTTAAGATAGACTACATGTAATAGAGAGAGAATCAATCGGTAGTAATAAGAAGAATGTTGTAAGATAGAACTGTATTACTGTGCGTGTAAATAAATAAATAAGTAACTTAAATTGTTTGTATTTGGAATCATTACAAATTGAACATTTCATCCCGCTCGATGTAAAGTGCGCTTTCCTACCAATATTTAACAATTACAAACAGTCAAATAATAAAGTAAACATATTTTATGGAGATAACTTTGAAGATAACCTCTGCATTCAGCATTTAATTTGCATATATTATTATCCCAAACATTAATACCTATAAAAAAATTAATGTTACAAAATAAAATAAAGATGTCACATCAGCCGATGAAAATAAAGTAGTGAGTCATTTTTCAGTCAGATAATTAACCTATAAGCGTTTCTTATCAAAAAGAAAAAGTAAATAGTTTTGATTCTGATAAAGAATATGTGTAAAATCTGTTGTACTAGTACTAGGTTTATTTCCGCAGACAGAAAACAAGTTGTTATTATATAATTATTCATGTATTAACACAAAAAACACAACACAATAAATAAATACTTTATAGGTATTAAAAATATAAATAATAAATACATATAAATTATTTCCCAAAAGCCTAAAAACAAATTACCTAAGCCAAAATCAAAACTTGATTTATTTGTATCTGCTTTTTTGTCAAATTTGTCAGTTCAAATAAATCAAGTTTCAAATGTTTTCTATGTGCACCCGACATTTTAAACCAATAATTCTTCGTTTTAACTACTGACCAACGAATCGCCACAGCATGAAAATTAAATAAACTAGGTTAGAATGTTAGTAGACGAAAGCTTTAGCACGGATTTTTTTTTTTTAATTTTTGGAGTTTTCGGATACACCGGTTTATTTTGTGATATAATTATTTATCTATATATATATTTTTTGTTATTATTTAGTAGCCTTCTCCTTTAATTTTTTTCTTTTTGTATGCGTTTCTGAAAAAGAATTTGAATCATGTTAGTACGTCAATAATAAATAATAATTGAAGCAAAACGTGATGCTCGTAAACCGTTGATTGTTGAAATTCTATGGTATTTTTTAATGAATGAGTGCTTTAAAGCTGATAAAAGGTGTTTTCATTCTGTTTTGTCTTTTTAATTTTTTAAAATAAAAGCAATGTTGAAGCAACAATTTACATTTTTTGTAACAATTCCCTACAATTTTGTTGGATATATGGCTTTTAAAAACGACAATCCAATATTAATCAAGACTTGTATTAATGTCTTTTTCACTTGTGTATAATTATGTAGATGAACGGAGATGCCTGACAAGTACAGAAATACTTAACATAACATAAAACATTAATGCACTCATTCGTTAAATTTAAATTCGTGTAAAATAATTTTTAATATGATATGATAAATGATAATTGTTATGGATAAATAAAAAGCAAATAAATATTAATTTGCTTACACAATATCAACATTCATTAGGTTTACGTTTAATATTTTATAATTAAAACTAAAAAACAAAATAGCGATATTGTTATTTTAATTATTAAATGAACAAATCATCATGAAGGAGTCTACTCATCATGTTCCTACCATTATCCTGTATTTTTCTTTGCATGCAAAGTCTGACTCATCCACATCTTTATAGCAATCGCTTTTGTAATGGGCAGGCAGTGGTTTACCTTCGAATTCGCATAATTTCTTCAAAGGCCTAGCTCTGAAAGAAAACGATTTAGAATTAGTAAGTATTAAAAGTTAATATTTATAAGGTTGGTAGCGCGTTGTTTTGACATTAATAGTGGTACTTTGTTACTATTGTCAGAATATTCAGAAAACCTGTAAATAAAGCGTGATTGTATTGCTCATTAACCGATTTTAAATTCAATGCATATACTCATGGAAAAAGCATTTGCTTAATATTTTCTATTACAAATTACAGCAAAATCGCGTACATATACAGGCTGTCTCACGACGAATTGCATCGATCGATATATGAAAGAGTATACATTGGAAAATTCTGAAAAATTCGCAGTATACTAAAACCGACCTGCGCTATTGAAGTAAAATATTTTTAATAATGTAACGCATCCGGCTGTACCGGAAGTGGCTGTCAACTTTGTTATCTTAAATGGACACCCTATATATTATTACATTTTTTAATTCCTCATTCAAATCTAAAGTAAGTTTGTTAAAACAACTATGTTGCTATTTTCAACCATATTTGAAATATTTGCATTTTTTTAATATTTTTGACAGATGGACGAGTGCATTTGAACTTCCATAACTGGAAAGGTATTTAACTTGGGAAATTTGTAGAATTGATGACCGTATAGGGTAGCGTCCGAAACCGAATGAATTTTTCGAAAACATTATGCAGCGTGTCCAAAAAATACAGTTAAACTTTCGAATTGAAAAAGTGTCAAAACTTTTTTTTTTAAATACAACTACCTACTTTTCTCTTTCTCATCAAACTGCCCTTATAAAAATACAAAAAAAGTCATATTCATTACTCATCTAAAATGGATATTTTTTAAGATAATTAGTAAAATGTGTACGTTTGGTGTAAGAAGGTATCTTATGTAGTTTTTTAAAATGTCATCCTGCTTTGGTATATCTAAGTAAGTCATGACCATTCGGCAAACAATCCAGCATTGATGAAATGGCACTTAGTTTTCAATTATAAACAATGCCGGCACGGTTAAATTATACGAACGAAGATTATTTAAATTTGTTTATTATTTATGGAGAATGCAATAAAGTAATAACAAGAACACGTGATACCTTTGCTGCTCGGTATCCTCAAAAGCAGAAGCCGTCACCAAACTCAGTTAAACGAATAATAAAGAATTTTAAAAACTTCGGATCGGTTAAGGCAAAAATTCAAAAACATAAACCTATTGTTAATAATGCAAACATGGAAATCGTTATTTTGAGATACTTCACAACGTATCCAACAATGTCTTTAAGACAAGCTGCACTAGAATCAGGATTATCTAGGTGCTCAATACACAGAATACTGCACAAACATAAGTTTCGCCCATACCTGTTTTCCATGGTTCAACAATTTACAGATATTGACTTTCCAAGAAGAATAAATTTTTGCGGATTTATTTTAACATGGTCTCAAGAGAATCCATTGTTCTTGAGCAACATTATCTGGACGGACGAAGCCAAATTTACAAAAAATGGTATATTTAACCGACACAATTCGCATTACTGGAATGATTCGAATCCACGCGCATTTAGAATGCAAAACTTCCAGGAAAAGTTGGCAATTCAACGTTTTTTGTGCAGTCAGGAATGATGGTGTGGCATTTCTATGAAGAAAATTTAAACGAAAAATATCAGTAAGTAATTTTTAATTATAAGATAACATTGTTTCTTTATAGGTGAACGTTATTATAATATTCTACAAAATTTTGGGGATACATGTTTAGAAAATTTGCCGCTGGCTGATTTTAGATAAATATTTTACCAACATGACGGCGCACCTCCTCATAACGGTCACTTGGCTAGAATTTTTTTTGCAAGAGGTATTTGCTGAACAGTGCATAGCTAACGATTGACCTTTTTTATGGCCACCTCGGATTTGTCAGTTCTGATGGATTTCTTTGTATGGGGCACAATAAAGAATCGAGTATATTATAGTTCACTAACTACGAAGGAAGATTGTATGGTCAGAGTAAGACATGCATTTGAAAGTTTGAACCACGAATCAATTCGAAAGGCTACCCATTAAGAACTAATTCGGAGATGCCAAAAGTGTCTGGAAGTTCAAGGCCATAACTTTGAACATTTGTTAAAATAAATTTTACGATTCTTGCTTTTTTATAATTTAAATATGCTGCTTTATACTTTTACTATTGAAGTATTTTAAATAAGTTTTTAGTTTGCATTATTAACAATAGGTTTATGTTTTTGATTTTTTGCCTTGACCGATCCGAAGTTTTTAAAATTCTGTATTATACGCTTAACTGTGTTTGGTGACGGCTTCTGGTTTTAAGGATACCGAGCAGCAAAGGTATCACATGTTCTTGTTATTACTTTCTTGCATTCGTCATAAATAATAAACAAATTTAAATAATCTTCGTTCGTATAATTTAACCGTGCCGGCATTGTTTATAATTCAAAGTTATTCACTGCTACCAATCGCTCAGGGCTACCAATATAACTTTGAAAATTTCCCGTTTCTTTGAATCACCTTGTACTTTATGTACTTGACCAACAAGCATAACATAATCAATTAACCAATTAACGGATATAGAAATGTATAAACTATACTACCTACGTTTAATTTCCAAACTAATCGACATTCCCGATGAAAAGTCGCAGCGCTTAAAATAATAAGGAAACTTTAAGCAAGGTTTTAGTAAAGTAAAGCCACTAAACAATTGCTTTACGTTGAGGTTTGTACACACATTATAATGTGCAAATATTTGTCGTCCTTATTTATATACGATATCTGGGAATTAATTTCTTACTATTCAGCTTTACAAAACAATTAGTTGACAAGGTAAAGACAAATTATTCAATATTTTAACAGAAATCTTCAATATTCACGAAATACCTGCACGTGGCCGCCTTCTTTATTAAATTCTTAGCCATTTATGTTAATTGAAAATCTTCTATCCTATACTGCGTCTACACAAAGCCACAAAGTTTAAATATTCAGTTTGTTAATAACTAGTATTTTAACTAGCTCTTCTTGCTAAAAAAAGCAGGAGGGTGATGTAGCGTAATATTCTGAAGATGAACTTTTCGTAAGTACACTGTTGAAAATTTTAACACTTTTTTGACTAATTTAATAGTCAGGAGAGGTCCACACTGTTTTCGTGTTATTTTGTCGAGAATTATAGAAGTTTAAATTTGACGAACAAAGATAGTCAAGTATTGTCTATTGCTAAGGGGTTATTTTGTCCAACTAACACGTGGAATTATGATATACTTCTAGTCACATTTTATTTGATCTAGACTAGACAAATTTACTAGCTGTTTAACTGAATGAATGCGATCTATTGGATGATTTAACACCGTTTTCTAAACACAACGTCTTTTTAATATGCAAATCCTATTTCTTAGTGCTATAATATTCTCTCTTTAAGACGTTTTCTCAATTATGAATATACAGAACCACTCATTCAAAAGTTTTGGTTTCAACTAAACGTACTAATTTTAAAATGATTTTTTGAGAACCATTATAAAATTAAGTGAATGTTTATGCTATTTGATTCAAATCTGAATTAATTACGTAAATAGTTGTATCCCAGATGTGGAAATTTTTTATGCCCACTGGAATTAACGTTTAATAACACAGGGTTACTCTTTGCAGGTCAGTCACAATTGGTGGTTTGTTTGGATATGTTAATACGCAGAAACAAACTCGAAAACAGATACACGTGCAATGCAGGTGGTGCGTATAATGCAATACTGTATTAGATTAGGTGGGGTTTCTATATTTCTATCCGAGGGAAAAATTCTGATTGGTTGATGCTTCTGAATGTCTAGAGAAAATAGTAAATCCTCATATCTGAACAAAGATTCACACCAAATTCTAGGTAATTTCTGTTCTACTAAACACATGTAGTCAATTCGTCTGACAAGTTTGTAAAATCAACACTAAAATATTTGACTAGCGCAAAATTAACGCCAACACCGTAATATTTTCAACCGTGTAATATCCTTTCGCATCATAATATCGTTTTTAAAAGGCCGTAGCCGAATAAGTATAATGAGAAATATCCTTGAGAGTAATTTGTAAATCACGCTGGACGGCTATTATATTTCTCCAAAATATTAACCCTATAAAAGTTATAGTTTTGAAGAGAAATAATTAATCTAATTTCTGAGATATATTCTTTGGGAGCGATGTATGCATATTTAATAAAGATGAAGTTTTGAGAACTCGTAACTTTCTCTATTGTACAGAGCAAAATTCGCACCAATTTCGTGAAGGTTTTCTGCTAATTAACCACATATCTACTGGACCAATCAGGAACCGTCTAGATGCTGCTAAATACCTCAATGTTTTGGAAGAAGCTATAGATAACATTCGATTGAACGTGCGACCCAATATGCTGCTCATGCACTATGGAGCTTCAGCTCACTATGCTACCAATGCTGAAGAGTGGCTGGATGCACATTTTCCAAACAGATTGATTGGTCGTGGTGGTCCAATATCATGGCTAGGTGGTGTAAGGTTTTATTATATTTTTAATTACTTTTTTCCGTGCTTCGAAGTTGAAACATCTTTTTCAATTTGTACTATATAAAATATATACCTGAAAAATATTTTTTTTTATTTACTATTGTTGTAATTTTCCAAGTGTATATTTTCTATTACATAAACTGAAAAAGATGTTTCAACTTCAAACGTTTTTTGTTATACTCGGAAAAAAAGTTAATTTAAAATATATGTATCTATACTGATTACCAAGAATGCGTTTTTATTTTATATAGTAATAAAATATCTATTATTGAATTTGTTATAGCATTTTACGAATTGAATTTTTAGGAAATAAATCGAAACTACCAAAAACAAAAATAAAAAGATAGAAGATTTAATTTTATTATAGTCAAGAAATAAAAGGGTTGGTAGAAAATCTTTTTTTTTTATAATTCTCCGCTCTGAATAGAGGTAAATGTTCAGAAACTTAAGGAAAATGTCTAAATTTTAGAAATTTTCCCATAATAGAAGCATTTTATGTGAATATTTCCTAGAAAACAATCTCTAACAGTACTAAGAAAAATATTAATACCTCTCAGGAAAAACTTCTTATAATTAAAACATCAAGGAAAGAAAAATGTTATTACCTACACTCATAAAAATAATTGGCTTCTACAGAGGATGACTAAGATAAATAAGTAATATTTTACCTTAATAAATAAAATATATAAAAAAAGGGCTAGAGAATACGTGGACGTTCATAAGTGCTTTAAAACAAAAGCATTAAAGAAAGTTAACTTCCTCTTATTTATTTGTGAATTATTAAACAATGCATACATAATTTGAAAAAAATATATATAAGTTTTATAGCCAGTACACTAAGAGAAATAGATTGTAGAAATTAGATTATAAATTCCTTTATATTAATTACTAAAACAATTATTGTCAAAAGGATCATGTGTTGTTTACTAATAGTAAAATATTCAGATTTTAAAATACTTATATGTAATAAGAGATACAATCTGGATTTTACCATCTACATTCAATAGAAATAAATGTTAATATACTGTATTGCTGAAATTCTGCATAATAGCGTGGGTTATATAGATAGTACTGTTATTGTCTGAAGTATCATCTGGTATTAGACGTATATCCACTTTCTACAATATCTTTGTATAACGCGTTGCCCACCTCTTACTTTATTCAGCGGCAAACTTTACCGATGAAACCGACCAATAAGACGGCATTATTTTGCCGTCTAAAATTACCGGCACATATGTATTAGTACGTATTAGTACGTTCTTGCTGATTCCTGTTTGTGTCTGATTGCTGTGTATCTTGCCCGATTTCAATTATAAAAATAATGGATGCAAATGTAGAGTAAAATGTTAATCGATTGGAGTTTGCCTAAACATATTTGATAAGTATAAGTACCTAATAGATAATATAATATACTTCGTAGTGGATGCTTATGTTTTGATAGAAAATTAACCTAACACTAGCGTACTTGTGATCGTATGTTAAGGAGGTAATACACGTTATAATTTTGCAAATTGCGTTATTAATGGTTCAAAAAGTACAATTAGATTGATCCAATCACGATCTTAACGTTCGCAAACGGTGCTAGATCAAAAGTGTTTACGTTTGATTCAATAAATTCACGTCAGCTGTAGAGTAATCTGAAGGATCTTCGATCACGATCCGATCGATTAGATTGCAGTTTTTGAAAACGCGTATTATAAATTACATAGTGTGTCTTCTCCAAACATTACATTTAGTTTTCGTTTTCAATTTCAGTTTATTACTTACATATTATGCAATGTTAAAATAAGCATGTATCATTCAGGATTATTCATGCTTTTATCCCTTCAGTAACAAAAAGTGTGTATAGTAATTTACTTGATTTTTTGTGATTCAGCAGAGAAACAAGCAAACATGATTTTGTATTTTTTTATTTTAACATAAACTAACATTTCAAAAAGCCATGTGTGCGAAACTCTGCCCCTTCACTTCGATACATTTATTTATTCGCAATTGGAAATGCTATTCAACGATACAAAAACCGTACTTTATTCAGTACTTGACAAGCTGTGAATACTTACACATTGTCCGATCCCCATTTAGATTATTATTTATTAATCCAATACAAGTTAGTTAGTGTTGCATATTTGAATAGTAACGGAAGCTATAACATTACAAGAGAGAATTGAAATGATTTACATCTTTGAAATGTTATTTAATGTTAAAATGTCTTTTTTGTGTATTTTTTCTAGACGTTCACAATCATGTTTTTTGCGATTACAGCGTAATCTATTACGAATCGAAAAAAAAAAGTTTCAAACAAAAGCCATATACTTGATGGCGTAAAATTCGAATCTGCAATACAAAATAGGGGTTCCCATTTAAGATTTCAAAGTTGTCCCCCCTCCCACTCTGGGGAGAGGGGGATCGAGTTCGGCACCATTCAGTAAGGCCCCTACATTATAACAAATCTTATTAAGATCTTTTTTTGATTTGATGCAGTGTTTTAGAGATATTCTGTTGTCTCAAGATAAAAAACTCACCCAGTATAGTTTATATTATGAAGATAACGAATATAGAAAACAGAAAAAAGAAACTATATATAGTTTTAAAAACGTGGTATAATGCGTGGTATAACTTAAATATTCTTACTTAATGTAGAAGTATGGTGACCATTGTAATTTTGTGTCAACATAATTGATAAATTCATATTTTGTTTCTCTTTTATACATTAAATTCCAATTAAATAAACTAATAAAAGTCATCCACATTTCGAAATTTCACTGTGAATATTCTAAATTCCAGGCTATATGAAAAAACCTTCGAAAGATTACCTTTAGTTATAAGTATTTGTACTTTTAAAAGTAAAATACCTGTACGGTTTTAGGGGCACACCTTTGACAGGAATTTTACCAAAAAAAATGTGTGTGTATAAACCAAATTAAATTTTATGCTTAAAATACAAGTACACTTCTCACAGGAAAAATCGGGACACCAGCAATCGTGAATTTTAAAATTTCTTGGGTGTAAATGCAGTTTTTAGAGGATATATTCACTTATCAAAGCCATAAATCACATAAATGTATAGAGAGAAAAAGGTTTATATATAGAATAAACAAATCCGAGTTTCGGTGGCGGCATTTCCTTTAGAAATACCGAATACGGAAATATTTATGCAAAAAAAGATTCATAACAGCAAAAAGGCCTTTTGAATTGACGGCTTCATTTAAAAATACAGTGTATGTAGTTAACTTGTTTGATGTTATGCAGAGATAATTGTTTTTTAAGAAAACATTGGTTATGGGATTTTAAAATTACATTACTTGTTAGTGCTACTTTGATATTAGTTACTTGCGTTAACAATAGACAATATATCAAACAGCCTCCTGACTTTTGGGACAATGTGATTTTTACAGATTTATTGATTACGCTATTATTGTTTAGTATTCTTAAATATTGTATTACTTTAATGTTTTCGTGTATCTATTTAAAAATATACCAAAAACAGTTTTAATATTTAAAGCAATTAAGTTCGCAAAGAAATTATTTTTTTTGTATTAACTCTCAGTTTATTGTATTTTCAAGATATATATCTTAGTTATCGCCTGTGTAATTCAATACCTTTATTCTATTTTATTGAAACACTTTTGGTCTGTAGCACAGCTCCAGGCAGTAGAAATGAGAAAATATTAAAATTAAATGAATCAAATCCAAAAACAAATATTTTAGCACTAACTGAGATTGACGAACAATATGCTTTCTTACGATGTTTGTTACGTATGTAAATGCAATGATATTGTAAATAATTGTTAATAAACCTGTGCTACATAAAGACAGTTTGTAAAGAGACCAAGTGTTGGCTATATTTCAAGAAAATAGATCAATGACGTTAGATTACACAGGCGATAGCGGAGATATATTTCCTGATATATTATCTATTGCGATTATCTAATACGATTATTGCTAAACTAATACTCGCGAGCATAAATCCAAGTAAGTAACTAATATCAAAGCAGCACTAACAAGTAACATAATTTTAAATAATAAAATCCCATCACCACATGTTTTCTTAAAAAAGAATTATCTCTACATAACATCAAACAAGTTAAATACATATATATTTCTAAATGAAACCGTCTATTCAAGAGTTCTTTTTGTTGTTATGTATTTTTTTCATTGGTATTTTTAAAGGAAACGCCGCCACCGAAACTCCGATTTGTTTATTCTATACATAAACCTTTTCCTCTCTATATTTATTTTTCTGTTTAAATTTCTAGTCGTTACCTTTGATCGCAGTAATATACATAATTAAGTGATTTATGGCTATGATAAGTGAATACGTCCTCAGAAAGTTGCATTTACAATCAAGAAATTTTAAAATTCTGAATTGCTGGTGTCCCGATTTTTTCTGTGAGAAGTGTACCTACTATATTTTCAATAACCAAGCAATAAATTAGAATAGGTTTTATTAGGTTTTATATAATGTAATTTATATAAGGTTTCAAACCAGTTTCGAACTACTGGTTTGGGCAAATTTGTTAATAAACTGTTATTTTTTGATGGTACCGATTACAAACGCTTTAAGCGCTGAATTCGATTTATCAATGTTAATTACATAATTTAATTTACAGTTGAAATTGTTACTGCGTCCACATACATATGTCTTACATTAATTAACTTAAAAGTCAAGGCTGTATTTTTTCGCAACTTGATTGTAAGATGCATATAGTTATAAACAGATACGTAAGTACAAGAGAGAGAGTTGCAAGATACATATGTTAAACGATTAAATAATGCTACAATATTTTTTTAGTGTTTCCAAATATAATAGGAACTTACTTGACTATTAATTTATCGAATCCCGTGGGTTTTTGTATCGGACAGTAGAAAACATCTGGTGTATCCTTGTCGAACACTATACTTTTCCTCATCATATCTTTGGCCAAAATCTGCTCAAATACGGATAACAAAACGACGACACTAATAACCACAACGGACTTCATCTTCACTCCACAAATCGAAGACCACTGGCGCAGTGAAAATTCGAAAAATCTCCGGCTCTGGGTTATTGTGAAATCGCCAACTTAGAAAGTTGTCGCCTTTTTTGTGTTTACTCCAGTTTTATCTCCTATAAACAGCAATCCCGTTAAATTGCGCGTAGTACGTCGAATATAATTCTCTTTTTTTATTATTATATCTATACCTGCAATTATTTTAAGTTTACCGGCGCCGAAACATGCCTCAATCAGCGTCGATTCGTTACTGATTCTTACCTGCCCGTTTACGGTAAAATCTTTGGCGTATTACACCTACAACTGTTATAACTGCTTAACTCTTAGTCATCGACTAGTTTGCACTTTCACTATGTAATCTGTATAGTATCTTTTGTTTGCGAAACTTTCAAACTCTAATAAAGAACTGTAAATAATATCAGTCTAATATATTTTAAAAAGTAAAATCTTTGTGTCACGTAACATCGTCTATACGTTTGACGAGCGACCGACAAAACGCCTCACGATGTAACACGCGCCAGTTGCCTCCCGTCCATTGTTAAAAGCCGAGGTTGTTTCACCTCTCAAGAATACACCTGAGAATTCCTTGTACAGTCAAGGCGAATATTAACGGGTATTTATGTGTATTTCGACTCGTGTTACGTCATCGCCTTTATGTACATATAATGGGCGCTCATTTATTCGAAGTGTATAGGCCAATGCAGGCGTAAACGAGCAGTTTTGTCGATTCGATCGTTGTAGTTTCGAGAAAGATGAATATTAGAGATACATAGGTAATTGCGTTCGCAATGCAAATAATGATTTTCCGCTATTAGTCGAACAGTTAAAAATAGTCGCGTACGGAATAAGGAGTACAATAAATGCAAGAAATGTTCAATGGAACTGTGCCGCACGTCAGTGTTAGTGGCTTTGAGAAGTTCCGCTTTACTAACAGTAATAGCGGGTAAACTAGAAGTAAAATGTTGAAATATTTGCAAAGTTTGCAAAGTGGCAGCTCGTGACAACCCATGGTGGGGCCAATCCTGGACCAATTCTTCCAACCCCCTCCTTTTTTTTTAATTTCACAAAGATTTGAATCAGTTTAACTCTGCACAGAAAAAAATCGTTTGGAAAATTTTGCAACAGCGTAGTGTGAAAAAAATTGCTGCAATATGTAACACAATCGCGTACATTTTTATTACAATTTTTGTGCATTAAAACCCTAAACCTACCAAGGTGTGCTTTTGAGGCACAATTGATTTTGAAATTGCTGGAACTTTGTAAGTTAACTGCCCACAGACTGGAGGATTTTTGTATTCTCAAAATAAACTATTTAACACAGAATGACATAAAATTTTTTTAAAAATATTTTCCTATTTTACTAAAAAAATTAAACATAATTTACCGACACGTCTACCAAGGTGTGTCTTTGAGGCACATACTGTTATTATACTATAAAATGCATTGCTACGTTATTTAAAACTAGGTATGTGGTAAATCCCCCGTAATAAGATATGCTTTATATTTCGGGACTTTCCCCTTGTATGTAAGAACTTCCAGTTGCATATGAAGGGAATTCCCTAAATGCGTTTTGCTAAAACAGTCAGCTTACAAACTGCATTGCTATCAGTGTATTTGTGACTTTCCTAACGAACGCATGGCCGTTTTAGGTGTCTATTGGTTAATTTTATTTCTTTTACCTAGTGGAGAGTATAGTATAGACCAGGTAAGCAAAATAAAGTTTTGATTTACCCCAGTAAAAATAGATTTGTTGTTTTATGCTTATTGTTTTGAAATTTGTGTAGAAAGTATGACCGATTGGTTGACTGACCGACGCCGGCCACTAACTGAAAAGGAGTTGCTCGATGCATGTACGAAAGTGATGAGGATTTGGAAGGAATGTAAATGAATGGTGAAGATGAAGAGAGCCAAATGACGAAACCTCTTCTAGTGAAGCGGATTATCAAGAAACTGGCGATGAAGAAAGCGATGAACAAGAAGGAAGTGACGATAGTGATGCTAATGATGAACGCCCGGCCATTCGCAAACTTTTATTGAAAAGATGGTACCGAGTGGAATGCGACGCCGATTGCCAAGGGAAAAACACGTGCACAAACATAATTACAACAGCTTTGAACAAGTGAAACTTCCACCTGGAGTGCATGTTGATACTCCTTCTGACGCATTCAATTTGTTTTTTGATAATACGGTTATTGGTATTGTGGTTACTTTCACTAATAAGGAGGCTGTTCGTATTCTTGGCGATTTGTGGAAACCATTTGACGACGTTGAAATCCGTGCTTTCTTGGGCCTTTTGATTACTGCTGGAAGAAATAAACAAGGAATGGTGGACTATAATGAGCTATGGAATCCTTTATATGGAAATCCTGTTTATCGAGCGTGTATGTCACGAAATAGATTTACTCAATTACTAAGATTTATTCGTTTTGACGATAAAGCGACCAGAACCCTCCGAAGGCAAAAGGACAAGTTGGCACCAATTAGAACCTGTGGGACCGTGTTAATACAAACTTGCTGAAATATTATCTTCCTGGCAGTAATCTAACCATCGATGAACAACTGGTGCCTTTTAGAGGTCGTGTATCTTTCCGACAGTACCTGCCAAGCAAGCCAGATAAGTACGGTATGAAAATTTGGTGGATATGCGATAGTGGAACTAGTTATCCGTTACGTGTGTATACCGTACTTAGGAAAAGAAGGTCTCAACAGAGCAGAAAACTTAGCGCAAAAGGTGGTTGAAGACCTTTGTGAACTTTTCTGAGAACTAAAAGGAATATTACGTTCGACAACTTCTTCACCAGCTACGAGCTTGCATCCAGTTTGCTTACCAAAGCCTAACTTGTGTAGGAACGCTCAGAAAAAATAAGGGTTGCATACCACCAAATTTTTTACCTCACAGGCGACGGAATATTGAAAGCAACTTGTTGGTTTTCAGAAGACAATGACTTTGGTATCTTATGTACCTAAGAAAAATCGCTGTGTCATATTATTATCTACAATGCACAACGACTCCACCATTGATGAGGAAATAAAAATAAATCTGAAATGAATAAGTACTACAATTCCCGAAAGGAGGGGTGGATACACTTGATCAGATGGTACATACATATTCAGTGAAACGCAAACTAATAAGTGGCATTTGGTCTATTTTTTCAATATAATGATGTGTGTGGAGTAGCTTCATTTGTCATTTGGAGAAATATCCATCCTGACTGGCATATTTCCAAAAAACGAAGACCGCAAAATTTTCTTACGAGAAATTACAACAGAATTAGTACTGGGGCAAATTAGACGTCGTAGTTTGAGTGACTTGCATAAAAGTCATACTTCATTGATACAAACTACGTTGAATCAAGTAGCAACCACAGGGGAGTCTTCGGCTCGAGAAGTAAGAAAACGAAAACGGTGCTATATTTGCCCATCATAGAAAAGCAGAATGTCAACACAGTTATGTGATAAGTGTAAGCAAACGGTTTGTGGTGAACATTCAGAGAAAATACTCACGTGCCACAATTGCAAACTACATAAATAACTTCAAATATTTACTATCTTGTACTATTTTTAAATTATATCTTCTGACACACAATATTCTTTCTATATGTTTTAATCTTACTATATACCTACTACATGAAATAAATAATGCATATTTTGCTATTATTTACATCAACAATGTGTACAAATAGATGTGTGCCTGTGAGGCACACCTTGGTAGGACACGTTACGATAAAAATTGGTAGGACTGGGTTTAATTACTTGACTAAGAAAAGACAAAATATTGTTGTAAAAAAATTGTTTGAAAAATTTCAACAATATTGTGTAGGGGCAGTCCTTGTATTTACACTCACGCTTAATAACTCACACCTTACACGATCAAGGTTAGCCCTAAGAAGATATATTATTAATTTAAAACTAATTATTATGTGGTAATTGAAACTAAAAGTATAAAAATAGGGAACCTAACGAAATAATCCTACACATTAGAATTCATATTTTGTGTGAAATGCTATTTGTTTATTTTCAACTATTTTCATGAAATAAAAATATTTAGTGAAAACATTTTAATGTATAAATAAGGCATTTACAGCTTATTACAACCCCGCATTTACCTCATTTAGGATTTATCCAAATACCATGTATGTCCTTACATTTACATACATAAAATAGGCTTGTATATAAACGGCAATACACAAATGAAAAATCTATAGACGCATTCTACTCTGCTCATTTTTTAGCATTTATTATAAATCCGAACGTTTTAAATTTTTATGTTTTGGCGCCAAGTTTTTGAAGCTATTTACATCGCTTCCATTTCTTACGTGACGTTGACGTGATAGTCGGTTTTGCTTACGTGCTTACTAGTTACTCAGTGAATCGAGAATTAGCAAAAACATGTAAGTAGACACTTTGTTATTATTTACAAGTCTTTTTGGATACGTATATATGTAATTCTTACCAGTATGGATGATTTCATTAAAGAAAAATTAACATTTTTCGGGTTATGGGACGAACTATTATTATATATTCTTGTAGTAAATGATGTTATGCACATATATCTATCTATAGAAAAGTCATTTTAAATGTATGAAATGCTTTTTAATGTAATGTATGAAATCAAAATTTTTATAAGGAGAAAATGTTGGCCGCATTTAGAATATGCAAGCAACTGCTCCCTAACGGTTTGAGAGCTGTTGACAATGACAATACGTAACAGAAGAACGACAGACAACAGAATCAGTAAACGTGTCAGGTACAGCCATTTTGTGTAGTGTTTCTAAACGTAAGCTGATTATAACATCACGTCATATTTGTCGGTGTGGACGATTATTCAAAAAAAAAAAAAACGTTAAGAGTGGAAGTTATAAATCGCGATTATATTTGAGCTAAGCAAAATTAGCGTTCAAGAAAGGTTGTATTTATAATGTAGAGTTTTCCATCGTATTTGTGCTTCGAATGCGGCCATTATTTTTATCCTGTGCTGCTTGTCTACGTGACTATCTCGATGATGAGTGCGCGCATGTGTACATATTCGTACTGTGTGTACACTTGCGCACATTTTACTTGCTAAAATATATCTATATTATATATATCTAGAAATAGACATTTAATTTGTTAAGAACGACATTATTTGTAGAAGAGCATGTTTCTGCATCTAAATTACCAGGATTTAGAAAAATTAATTCCAACACAAAATTTAGTGCAGGTTCTCTAATAGTAAGGTAAGTCTGCCCCATAAAACTAATTGTGTGTTCTTACACAAGTAATAATTTTACTTATAATACGAAAAAAAAAGTTTCTTAATTTTTTGTATACAATGTGTGGCAAAATTATGGAACAGTACATGAAATAATATTGGACATGAATATCAATTTATGACGACAGATATTTCCACGATTAATTTTTCACAATTGTTACTAATGACGTCAGCGACATTTTTTAAATGGTCACCTCGTAATTGCTAGTTAAATTTAATCGTTTAAGTTTATAATAATAATAATAATAATAATAATAATAATAATAATAATAATAACAGTAATAATTAAAAAAATGTTCATTCCTAATCTGATGTTAATTATTTGTGTCGTGTTAAATGTTGATTTATCTTTAAAATTAGCAGTTAAAAATTTGATGTCACATCTAAATAAAGTCGGCGATGTCCTTACTCAAAGAAATTACTATTAAAAATTTAACGCAACATTGAAATTGGTTTAAAAGTTACTATTCTCAGTAAATTAACAAGTTCAACAAAAATTATAATAATTGTTTACTTTCATAGGAAACAGGATCCTCTACGTCGTCAGCTTTAAGTGAAGAAACGTTAAGTATAGGACAAGAATCCGATTAAAGTGAAATCCAGAGGTCAGAATCGATGGCGTCCATCAGAAATAGAAATCAAGAATGGTTTTATATATATTTTATATTTTTATTATTATAATTATTGTATAAGTGTGTAACATTAAAATTTCACGTAAGATGTTTCCTTGTAATTTTTGTAATTAACTTTTACCATTTGGTAAGGCATACATTTTTCATTTACGGCAACTTCACAATTACGAAAACAAGTCTTCCAAATGCTCATTTTTAAATTGTTACGGAGAATTTTCCAATATTAATTCCTTCTGAAAACATTAAAATTCACTCAAATTTTACAGTCATCAATTCGGTCACCACACCATCATCAACCCCATAGCACTGTTTCAATTAGGTCAACTTATTTTTTTGTCATTAAACAGCAACTGAAGCACGATTTGTTGTAATCAGCCACATAATTAACATCATAAAAGAGCAAGTACATGAAAATATGGTAAATCATATAATACATATTTTAAAATAATAGTTTATTTCCACGAAATTTTGTATTTTATGTCATTAATATATTGGAAAATATTATATGCAAAAACATCGATAACGTAAAAGCTGTGTGGCTATTACTGAGTGAAATGTTGGGTAAGAACGTTTACAAAGAGTTTTAAGATCTCTTAAACAGTTTTGACAAAATGAAAATTTTCATTCTGAATTCATATGTCTAAATTTTTACGTAAATGTTAAACCAAGAAATTATGTTATTGGACAAGAAATGATTCAAAAGACTTGTAGCAATATTGTCACTTTAGAGCCAAGATGTTCAGAAGAAACGTGACGTTGTAATATGTTAAGAACTATATAGTTCTTAAGTTTTAATAGACATAAACATGCATTTGAGGTAGAACAAGCTGACGAAATTCAGATTGTTTCCTATATACTCTATAATGACAACCAGCCTTGCTTCATGGTAAAAGTCAACATAAATACTTTATAGGTCGCAGAGTTTTTCTTTTAAATTTTGTGAATATGTTTTGTATGTGACATTTTTAAAATAAAGTCTGTTTAGTAACAATGAGATTTTTTAATAACGTTCTTCAATATTATATAATAAACCTACACTATATGTGTAATAAACTTACATTGCATGTGTAACATTTTACTTCTAATTGTTTGAAAAATTGCATGCATCATATAGTAATTTTTTAAAATTTTAGTTCTAAAAATTTACACAGATAGATGGCCGTGCTCAAAAAAAATGTGTATGCTATCATAGAAATGTGTAGTACAGTTACATAAAATTCAGTAAAGAAATCACACAATTTGTTT
This sequence comes from Protaetia brevitarsis, assembly GCA_004143645.1. Classification (NCBI taxonomy): domain Eukaryota; kingdom Metazoa; phylum Arthropoda; class Insecta; order Coleoptera; family Scarabaeidae; genus Protaetia; species Protaetia brevitarsis. The sequence goes on along the minus strand of RXPK01000284.1, from coordinate 940,646 downwards.
GATATAATCTGTTTAAATTATTAACTACAATTTGTGTGAATTTTTTTAAATATATTTGTCTTTGTCCCTATGCGTTACACAATTGTTGTACAGATGTTTATAATTGTTTTAAATTTTCCCACATTTTTTTTTCTGTGCGTCCATCTCATTTTTTCCATCTAATAGAGTTTGGAAATTTTCTGTTCACGTTTTAATATTTTTTTCCTGCTCTGTTATCAAATTCTCATCTTTGTCTTTTATATGTTGTATTTCTTGTTTCTTTTCTTTTTTACAAGTTTTTAATACTCCGTAAAATAGCTTTGGTTCTCTCTGCTGTTCCTTTCCATTATATTTCCGAATTCCTTCCAACTAGTTTTTTTTTTGCTTCCATCACAAGTTTTTTCACTTTATTTCTTTCGTTTTTATATATTTCATAACTGTTGGTTGTTTTATCTAACAAATATTTCTTCCAAGAGTTTTTCTTCAATTTTATTTGTGCTTTAATTTCGTTTAACCACCATGCCATGCCGTCTGTTTCTTATTGTTTATTTTCCTATTAACTCCGCATACCTCTTTAGTTGTTTCTATAATTGTGTTTTTAAAAGAATTCCATATTTGATTTATATTCTTATTCGCATTATCTCTTTCTGCGTTTTTTTAACTTTTCTGATATTGTTTCTTCATATTGCCGCGCAATAGTCTTGTTTCTTAATTTATATGATTTTATTGTTTCAGTTTCAATTTTTCTTAGTCTATCCATACTATTTGCCTCTTGATTTTCCTTTTTCTCTCTAATTTTTGTTATTACTACGTAATGGTCACTGCCAATCTCAAACCCCCTATTGGCTCGTGTATCCATAATTATTTTTCTGTTCTTATTTTCCACTAATATAAAATCTATCATGGATCTCTCTCCTCTACTTATTACTTCTCTGGTATATTTATGTATTTCCTTATGTTCAAATAAAGTATTTGTGATTATAAAGTCGTTCATTACACAAAAGTCCAACATCATTTTACCGTTATTGTTTCTTATGTCTTCTCCGTGTCTTATAGATCTGCTATATATCTCGTCTTTCCAAAATTTCTCTTTATTTTCTGTTTTGTGATCCTCGTTAGTCCGTAAACCACTATTACTGTTTTTATTGACTTGTTCGTTTCTCGTAGTTCTATTGTTAAAATTCTCTCTGTCCATGCATTCCAATCATATATTTCCTGTTCTAATCTCTTATGTATTAAACAACCAACTCCGCGGCGCAGTTCTATGATCTTCTTGAACGCCACTGTAAATCATTACATGTCCTTCTTTCGTTTTACTTAGTCCCTTCCCTTTTTTTCTTTGTTTCAGTAATACCCAATATATCTACACCAATTGCTATAAATTTCTCCTCTAACTCTTCATCTTTCCCTGCTAAGCTTCTGATATTCCATGTACCAATTTTCCAAGTCTTGAATTGATTTTCATTCGTATTTTGTCTTCTCCTTTTCGTGTCCTTTACGTTTGCCAGATCCGCATGCTTTTTCCTCCTATTTTGTTTGTTATTTAGACATTCCTTTCCTATTTCTGTTAATGCATTAATTTTATCGCGCCAAACTAGTACTGTATTATTAATTTTTAATTTCCGATATCCCATGAGTACGGTACACTGTTGAAAATTTTAACACTTTTTTGACTAATTTAATAGTCAGGAGAGGTCCACACTGTTTTCGTGTTATTTTGTCGAGAATTATAGAAGTTTAAATTTGACGAACAAAAGATAGTCAAGTATTGTCTATTGCTAAGGGGTTATTTTGGTCCAACTAACACGTGGAATTATGATATACTTCTAGTCACATTTTATTTGATCTAGACTAGACAAATTTACTAGCTGTTTACTAAATGAATGCGATCTTTGGATGATTTAATCACCGTTTTTCTGAAAACAACGTCTTTTAATATGCAACTCCTATTTCTTAGTGCTATAATTATTCTCTCTTTTAAGACGTTTTCTCAATTATAAATATACAGAACCATTCATTCAAAGGTTTTGTTTCAACTAAACGTTACTAATTTTAAATGTTTTTTGAGAACCATTATAAAATTAAGTGAATGTTTATGGCTATTGTTCAAATCTGAACTTAATTACGTAAATAGTTGTCCCAATACATCTTTAAACTGTTGAAATTTTTTATGGCCCACTGGAATTAACGTTTAATAACACAAGTTACACTTTGCAGGTCAGTCACATTTGGTTGGTTTTTTGGATATGTTAATACGCAGAAAACAAACTCGGAAAAACGTGCCAATGCAGGTGGTGCGTATGAATGCAATACTGTATTAGATTAGGTGGGGTTTCTATATTTCTATTCCGAGGGAAAATTCTGATTGGTTGATACTTTCTGAATGTCTAGAGAAATAATAAATTCCTCATATTCTAACAAAGATCACACCAAATTTTAGTAATTTCTGTTCTACTAAACACATGTAGTCAATTCGTCTGGCAAAGTTTGTAAAAATCAACACTAAAATATTTGACTAGCGCATAATTAACGCCAACACCGTAATATTTTCAACAGTGTATTTCCTTTCTTTTGTTCTTCATCTGCTCCTTCCTTAATCTGTTTTTGGATTTGTCGTTCTTTCAGAGTTAGATCATTATTTATGAATATTCTCTTATTACCCACATAGCCAAATTTGAATTGCCCGCAATTATTCTTAGTAACTTCAACGTTGAAACATAAAATTCCCTACTATTTTATATTACTTTGATAGTTATTTTAATGCCTTTACGTTGAATTTACTAAAAAGAGTGGCGGGAAATTTAAATTTGGCTATTAGGGTGCTTACATTTTTTAATTTCTTTTTGTTTTTCATAATGTTCATCTTCGTTTTGAAATTATCTGTTTCGACAATGTATTTATTTTCTCCTATAAGTTGTACATTTTTTATTTTTAAATCAATATCTAAATGTGTTTTAATGATATTTCCTATCTCTTCCCTAATTATGTTGGTATCTCGAGTATTTATTTGCATACCTTCCACAATAATGTTATTTTTCTTTTTTTCTCTTTCTAGCTTTGCTACTTTAATTTTCAGTTCATCTAATTCTTTTTTCATTATTTTATTTTCTTCCATTATCTGCCTATTTATTTGTGTTAAGTTAGTAATCATTTCTTTATATTCTTGATGCGTTTCCCTATGTTATATAAACCCAAATAAATAATAATATTCCGATTTCGAAGAATATTTCGAGCATCAAAGTCCTAAAAAACACAAATATTTGCTAATGTAAATGAAGTTGTGTCATTATTAATTAAAAATGCGTGAAATACCTGTACAATGATAATATTCCTGAAATGTTTTCTCTTTCACTTACTAATTGTAAGTCATAGTATACAAACGTGTTTATGCATAACTACTATAAAATATGTAATGTAAAACGGAAAAAAAAAATGTCGCCAAACTGACCTCTATGTCAAGAAATAATTAATGCTTAGCAGGCACGACAGGTTGAACCTAGAGTCGTCCGTGCGAATATTCTAATTTCCCATAATTACACGTCGATCAAAATACATTTGGTCAACTCGTATAGTTATGGCTATAAACCATAAAAACAGTTAGAAAGCGAGCGGCATTCGTTCAAACAGTGCGTCCGACAAAGATCTTCCCGAAAACGTTTTCGTAGGCGATTCGGAAACTGCATTTTGGACACGGAGACACCGGGGAGTTCCACATGGTACGTTTCTTAATTTTACATTGTGAAGTGATAGATAAAAGTTGAGGGAAAAGCTGATAATTAGAGGTATTAAGACGCTCAAGGTTAATTTTTTGTGTTTTAGGTGGCACTAAAGTGTTATTGCGTAAACATCTTTACCGCACGTTTGTCGTCGCACGCATATAAATATTCAGCATGTGTTTTATTGCATTGCATGTCGTCATCTTTGAGGACTTCATTGCGATATTAAAGTATGAAATGAAGCTTTATTTACATATTTTTCTGTCAAAATTATTATTAAATCTGTGTTATATAACAAATAGGCTTTAAACAGATGATTTATAATATATTTAGACAATTCCAATAATCAGCATAAATTCCCGATGAATATTTAAAAACTAATACAATGGTTATTTAAATTTCAAATTTTAATTAAAATTCTCCCGCGTCCAAGCAGAGTCATCTTTTTGTCACATGAGACATTATTTACGGATTCAAGGAATTACTCAATATTTTTAGGGATATTAATTAATGTTACAAGTAATATTAATTGCTGGATATTGTAATAACAATTTATTAATGGCTAAATTCATTAAAAGTATCCTTTTCTTGAACTATTTTACGTATATTTTTGATACGAAGGCGCCATCTTACACCAAACTATCAAATTAGCTCCACGATCGCCATGCTTGAAATTGTTGACATTTTTTCGAACGTACGTTAGGAAATTACGCACGAATAAAGCCTTGCGTTAATAAATAAGCCAGAGTTCGTGACCCCGGTGCGATTCAATTGATTAAAATTCATCAGGATGACCCTCGAGAAGACGTCTTTGGATGAAGAACTGGAAAAGTTGGACCACGAACAACTATTGGAGTTAACGCAGAGCTCCCTTAGAAGGTTACTAGCTTCGGATCCACTTTTGAACGATTTACCTTCGGACGTAACAACGGAAGAAGTATTGGCACAGGTAGCCGTTGTGCAAGGGCAATCGATTACCGTAAATGTGCTGAGAAACAGCGAAAGTCCCCTGTCGGTGGTGGTGAGTAATTTAAGGTTATGTTTACGCTTTTTTTTTTTTGGTGCTAAATTTGAACTGACTTAGTTTCATTTCTCAGTTAATTTGTCGAATTCTGTATGACCTCTTTATTTTTTCTAACGGTTTCATAATTAAGTTGTTGTTACTTGCATATATGTAGATTTATCATGTCTTGCAGTAATAAAATCTCTGTAGAAGCGTGAATTTGAAATTAAAAACTACTCTAACTCACTCTATTGATTTTATGCGATACGTAATTTTGTCGTAAAATTAAGTTTTACCGTTTTCTCACGTTTGATGTATGTATAACTCGTCCTTGATGTGTTCGAAGAAAATACAGATTTAACTTTTTGTTTATGCGTGGCATATTACAAAATTCCCTCTGTGCGAAATTATAATTGCAGTAAGTTGGTAATGTATAAGAAAATAAATAATACGCTTCCTAAAATTCTGCTTCCAATAGACGACTTTTATCGTTCGTGCTAATTTATTTTAAATTTAAAATTGGATATTAAACTATATACTTATTTCAATTGTGCTGCCGAGCAACTCAATTAAATGAAAAGCGACTTTTGCGCTATAACAATTAAGATTTTAATTGTCATTGGCATTGAACTAAATTAAAAAAAAAGCATTTGACATATATGCTGCGAAGTGTTTAAACTTTTTTTTTTTGCATATCACACTATCATTGATTTTATATAGGTACTTAGAGCTATTTCTATCTGTATAAGTGGATTTTTGGGCAAATCATAGATAACTTTGTCATAAAAATATCACCTCATCATTTAAGCGGTTTGATTGATGGTACTACACCTGCTTCTGAGAAATTGTAAAAGTAAATAGATGAGTGGATATATCTCAGAAGATACTCTTTCAGTGTGAATTTATGAATTAGTCGATTTTATCTGAAATACATAACGTATATCCTTGCAGAAATATCAAATTACAACGTATATATTGTTGGTGTTTTGTTTCTTAAACTGTAAGTATACAAAAGTAGAATGTATAAGTTTCGTAATCACTAATAACATCAATCAAAAAGCCTGTAACAATAGCGATGTTTGTTTAGAAAGCCGCTATTTATCGTTTTATGTGTTTTATTATGTCTAATGTGTTATATGAATATTTTAAGCATTACAAAATTAGTCATATTGCTAAACAAATCTGTGTTTAACGATTATATTAACTATCAATTTAAAGCTTAATGTAAGCGATGATAATTTCTTGAATATGGTTAAATATTAAGTGCATTATACTCCATTATATATTCATGTAAGTATTGGCATCTTTTATAAATTGAATAATTTCGGAAAAAAAAATATTTTTGCTTGATAATTTTAATTGTTTGTTTTGAAACATTATGATGAAAATTATGGTTTGGAATGCAAGTAATTGTAAATATTCTATTACAAAAAGGCGATGATATATTTACTACATTAACAGGAAATGTTTCATGTCATGTTTATTATCAGTGACCACAGCATAAACAGGAAAGCAGAAAATGTGGGAGATATTAAAAATTGTTATGGATGGTTATATTTTGCACAGAAATATTTCGCCCTATAAGACGGTCTATCTCTGAGGTAATAAAGACTTTGCTTTCAATTTTGATACTAGTTTTGTTAATCTTACCAATCCGTATTACAGCATAAAACACAAAAATTTACGATGCAACATAAAAACTTATGACGCAATGCATTGTTTTATAAAATCAAATTTTGCAGCATGACACAAATAGGGAAATTAACGTTCCTTCTGATTACGATTATTTGCCTTCAATAAAAGTCTACAAGCAGTAATTTGCGTCTTTTGCTTGGAGGAAAAGTAACGACCATCTACATTTCTGGTTTATTTTCTTTTTTTTTAATTCGGTTTATATATAGGTACCGATAGTAAATAATCCATATACACTTCATTTATTTAATGTTTTAACCAACGTCATTGATTGACTAAATCTTACAGCAACGTATATTCTATAAAAAGATAAATAAGCAATTGAATTTTCTTGGGTATTTGTGACTGAAAATTCGAATCCTTCTGGTTTTTGAATCAGGAATATACAGATAAAAATGTTTTTTTATATATATACAGGTGTCCCACCGAACTGGGTTATTAGATTTTTTTGAACTTCTAGCAGGAATTTAATTTTGAAAATTGCAGTGTAGTCATGGCCCACTGTGGTCTATTTAAGAAAATATTTCAACTTTATAGCACTTCGTATAACAGGGTGTTGATATCAACTTTCTTATTTTTAAATGGAATGGTACAATATTTATCGGTACAATGAATGTATCGAGTCATTTGCAATTAGTTTACATGAGGGTTCCCTAGTCCTGAACTCAACCGTTTTTGAGATATTTGCAATTTTGTTGATTTTTTGACGTTTGCACTGTTTTCAAGTGAAATTTAATAGCTAGTGAGGTATCAGATATTTAGTGTCTTACTAATGTCGATGTAAGTGCAAAGATTTAGGTAGAAAGTGTATTTGGCAATAATGACCAAATCACATAAGGGTGTTCGAAAACGCATCTCCAATGTGGATACCTTTAAAGCAACAAAACTTTTTTTATTTCAAATAGAAACATGGTGTTTTTACTACAGCATTGAATGCAGCGTTAAAATTCTACATCGATTGACATTAGGTTTGGTATACCTATTTTGATAGTTTTTAAGATATTAGCATTTATTGCCTAAAATATGACTAATTTCCAAGTTTCGAGTAAATAAAATATTTTTTTCCTAAAAACACTCTGTATATTATTTTTTAGATTGATGATCCTTTTTTGCATTGTTTGGTTTCCATACCTGAGATATTTATCATTGGAAGTTTTTCAATTAGCAAATTTTATGTAATTGTAATTATAAAATATTAATAAGCAATAATTATTGTGCGACAGCAAATTACGTGTTAATATTTTTACCTGCTTATCAAATGCATCGAAAATAAGTCAATTAAAAAAAAAAAAAACTAAGAAACTATTATTCTGAAAGAACATTTATATTGGACATATTCGAAGACTTTTAATAGTTTGTTCCTGATTTATGTTATCTGTCTCTATCGCTTAATACCTAGTTTAATACAAAAAGCCAATAGGCTGCATTGTTTTCGGAGACTCCTTGTCAGACGACTCCCCTACAAAGAAAATATCTGGTCTAGTAAGTGAACAATATTTGAAATATTATGGATGTAGTTAGGATATCTGCTTTAATTTCCCTTTGTATTTTTTTTTTTGAGGTTTATATTCATTGCAAGTGTAGGACATTTTTCATGAATGTAGAATAAGTCTAAAATGTTATTTGTATATGTAACTTTCAATGTTTTTCTTATTTCTTTCGATTTACAATATTTTGCTTGTTAGAAGAAAATGTGTGAAGGAGTTGACTATAAAAGATATGACTTCTTAATACTGCATAGGTTTATCACCGCGCAATTTGGTAAATTACCAACAATGGATATCACTTGTTTGTTAGCACATCTCATGGCCTACTAATATCTAATAATTAATGTACGTTCTCTATGACTAAAAGACATTACTATTAATAAGAAACTAGTGAGCGTTAGATATCTGAAACATAAATATTTAGATAGGTTAGGTAAATAATGTACAGAGTGTTTTGTAGGAAAAAAAATCATTTTATTTGTTTGAAACTTGGAATTAGGCACATTTTTAGCATTTTTTTGCAAGAAATGCTAATACTTCAAAAACTATTAAGAATAGGTACACTAATCCCTAATATCAATCGATGTAGAATTTTGCGCTGCATTCAATGCTGTAGTAAAAAATACCATGTTCCATTTGAACGAAAAAGTTTTGTTGCTTGTAAAGTATCCACATTGGAGGCGCGTTTTTGAACACCCTGTATATGATTAAGTGATTATTGCTATAACACCTTTTAGCTACGTCCTTGTATCTACATCGACTTTATTAGAACCACTAAATATCTGTTATCTCATGAAATATTTGATTTTATTTGAAAGAGTGCAAATGTCAAAAAATCCACGAAAATGAAAATATCTCAAAAACGGTCGAGTTTAGGGATAGGGAACTAGTTGCAAATGGCTCGCCAAATTCATTAGACCGATAAAAATTGTACCATTCCATTTAAAATAAGAAAGTTAATACCAACACCCTGTATACCGAAAATGCTATAAAGTTGAAAATATTTTCTTTAAGTAGACCACAGGGGGCCATGACTACACTGCAAGTTTCAAAATCAAATTCCTGTTAGAAGTTCAAAAAAAATCAAATGTCCCAGTTCGGTGGGACAATCTGTATATACAGGGTGTATCAAATAAAAAAGCAAATTTTGCTTGGGTGTTAACTACACGAAATATAAAGCACAAACCTACCGAAACCGGATTTCATCATTAAAGAATAAAAAAAAATAAAATTTAGAGCACAAAATTCTTTAATCCGGGCCTGATGCAAGGAAACGTCATGTTAAGCACCCGCTAAAGTGGTATTATGTATAAATACATTGCAGTCATTTAAGTATTATTCTTAATGGTATGCCGTAAGTTCATTTATCGTCATTTCTGAAATAAATTAAGGGCCCTTGTAAAAATTTCTTCTTTTTTATAAAATAAACATTCTTTTTTGTTAAGAGCATTCTACGTAAGTATACAAAGTATTATTTTTAATATCCCTGATAAAGACGTTCGAGTTTCACCGATATGCGACTTCAGTAGTTACCAAAACCGTAAATATTTTTCTTTTTGCTTTGTCGACATACGAGAGTTAGTTGTTAATAAACGATACCACATGAATCTGAGTTATTTCTTTTGGATTTATTTAATCATATAACGCAAAACGAATTAATCGAACTTACACAGAAATAAATGTAGATACAGAAATTTGCAAACACGCCTTTTTACCTATGATATCGCGCGAAAATGAATCTATACATTCCCGCGCGCTTTTGCCGATGCATCAAGCTTTCGATTTTCTTTATATGAAATCATGATGGTCTGAAAAGGATCGTTTTTTCGAGACCGCGAGAAAATTTAAATAAATGTTCGAAGTGGCTTGCACTCCAAGCGGCGATCCACACCAAACTAACAGCGGTATGGCTGAATGATAGTGGTATGTGGGGGATATACTCGGGACAGCATTTAGGTTGGGCACAGGTGCGGCTCTGGCCACCGGCATTTAAATATATTTTTTTTCTCGTTAATGCTTACAGATAGACCCCCTGTGCATTAAGACTTTTTGATTGTATATGATTACAGCTGCTACGTATTATTATATTTGCCTCTATATCTGATACACCCTGTATATATATTTAAAAAAAAAAACATTTTTATCTTACGCAGAAAATTCAATTTTTATTACTCATTACATATTCAGAGGCACTAGAACTATGATGAGGTTTAAACTCGAATTCATTCTTTACTTGATTGCACGTTATTAATTACCTCGACAAATTATTATTATTTTTTTCGCGATTATCTCACGCACGCGATTGCCGTGCCAATCGTGCCATCCTCTTATCTGGTATTTAAGTTTCGCACTTCACCGCTCGCATTCCAGATACCGCAGCAAGGAACCAGCGTTCGCGACCTGAAGAGAGCCATCCAGAGAGCGTTCGGTCTGAAGCAACAACGTCAACGCAGCAAGACGAAGATCTCCTGGCGGTACGTCTGGCGCACCTATCACCTCCAGCACAGGTCCGAGGTGCTGCGGGACGACAATGAGCTGGTATCCGAGTACGGAGTCAGGAACGGTTCCGATCTCAAGTTTGTTAAACGTCTGAGGAAAAAATCTCGCAGAGAATAATAATGTGTTTAGTGATTCGCGTTCCGTTCCGTCGTTGTATACTCGTTGACTGTTCCTGTGCGAAGTTTCGGGGAGTTTTTCGGCGGATATCGATCGTAAATCGGCCGAAAAATGTGCTCGTGGAAGACTGTATTCGGACTGATGGTGGCTGTTAGTGAATTAGAAGGTAGGATATAATTTTGGTGTTCTAGCGATTGTTGATGCTAAGAATTTATGATATTATCATTGTCGGAGCTTATTTTTGTTTATGAGTCATGAATTATTATTATAAGGTAAGATATCATCTTGGAGTCCTTATTGGTGCAAAGAACTTATGATATCATTATCAGTGTCGGAACTTTTCGTTTATGCGTCACGAATACTGAGAATTACCCGGCGCTAAAAACTACAATTGAATATTAGCCACAAAAGTTACAAATGTTTTTGTTTTATATTGCTCACATATAGTTTCAATATAGTATGATGTCATTTTTTCCTTTAAAAATTAGCAATACCTTGGCAGAAACATAGAGTTATTATTAAATATATGACGATTAAACATGCACAGCACGAACTTATGAATCGCATTTATTCTAACCAGGGAACCACACAAACTGCCACTCACCGATTTGAGTAATGAAATGTGGCACGTTTTAAAAGACCATTGAATATTCTAAATCCCCGCTTTTAGTTTGTGTCAAAGCTCACTTTCAGTGGGGGGGTCAAATCCCCACAAATTTCGACAATTTTAGTTTTTTGGCACTTATACCATTACTACGAAAAAAAAAACCAAATAAGGTAAAGTCAGGTAAGTGTGTAGTAAAAATTGCGTAGTGTGAAGAAAATGTAACACTGTTCACATAAGAGACATTTTGATAAATTTTACACATAGGAGTACGTAATGTATGCCCAGTTGTAAGCCTTCAATAGATACGCCTTTTATAATTATCAACGGTTTACTAGAAAAAAAAAAAGAAATTTTGAACAGTGTCAATACTACACCCTTAGCCATCAAAATGGGGCAAGTGTGTAATCGTTCCGTATATTATATATTAATAGCATTATCCTTTAGTTCGGCCAAGTGTGTAATACTATACTGATGCCTTTTTAATAAGGTATGATAAATTTACAAGATATCTAAGTTATTACACGTTAGCAGATGTGAATTTTTATTTGTAAAACTAATTTGAAGTTTAGTACATTAGTAATATAACAGAGGACATCCTTATTTTAATTTTAAAAATAAATGTAGCCAATCTACACACTTGCCCCGGTTACACACTTACCTGACTTTACCTTACCCCTTCTGTTGGCATATCACGCTACTGCAACTAGTTTTTGGCCCTTTACAGCAAACCCTCAACTTCTTGCCCAAAAAGGGATTGAGTAGAAAAAGATTTTCATAAGAAATCCCTTAGGCTGATTCTCAACCCATACGAATTAATTCGCAAGTCTTGCTCAATGTCAAATTTTTAAATATTTTCCAATATTATTTTATGGATATATATTCCCCTCTGGTTAAGTCTGGTTTTCACTCTATAGATTCCTACAGTCCGTAATGAGTTTTTTTCCCTATATTAATTAGGAATAATATAACGAAATTAAAAGAAATTAAGAAGTAAAAATGTTAACATTTTTATTGCCCATCGACTGATGTTTTTCTTTTAACGATTTTCTTATGAATAGATTTTTTTTTTATGATGAGAATCGAAAGACATCACTCGAACCAGATTTTTTATAGATCATTTTAAGGAAAAAGAAATTTAAAAATAAGCATCCGTTCGAAAGATTTTAAGAGTTAAAAGAAATAAATAGCAATTTTCGGCCCTGAAGAAACGTCACAGTTTCAAGCTTTTATAGATGGGGCATGCTTTGTTTGCATATTGGGTTGCCTGGCAAAATAAAGCTTAAATTCGGCAGAAATTTTATTACCAGGATATTGGGACGTAGCGCCATATAGTAAACGCAAAAAAAAGATACGTTTAGGTGCGTATACCATTCATAGAAGTTTAGATTAATAGATCGTCTACATTTTTCACACTTGGCGTTTAAAAACTTTTTTGAAAAAGCTTATTATCAAATATTTTTTTAAATTTAAGATAAATCGTACTAGCCAACTTATGTACACATTAAACTCATGCTAACTGAAATGCAATGAATGAAAACAAATGTTATATATAATCATGTGATTTCAAAATGATTGTCGTAAGAAAAATTTTTGTTTTTCGGAAAAATTTATCTATACTTATTACCATTTAATGAGCGAAGTTAGCTACATACAAATTTCATACATTAAATGAATTTTCTTGACATTTAGACGACATGGGCGTGCGTGTTGTAGTATCTTCATTATTATCTTATAATTTTTTTCAAACCGTTTATATTTACATCTAATATCACCACAATAGTATTTCTGGAATACTGTAAGAAAATAAGGGAATTTATCTGTGGTAATTAGCTCAACAAAACGGGTTAAAAAATCAATATTAACATTAAGTGAAATATTTTATACATTTTATAATTTTTATAGCTTATCATACACTTCAGCGCAATGAGCGTCAAAAGAAGTTACATTTTATCCCGAATAAAGTTTCTACGGTACAGGAATTATTACCATAGATCACGATAGCGATTGGAATATTGTCATTGTTTTAATAACAATTTAAGGACGATGACTTGCCTAAACAAATCATTTTTCTCGATGAAGCTTGTTTTATCTAACAGACTATATCAATTTACAAAACTATCGTATCTGGTCTGCAGAAAATCCCACACGAATTTCAGAAACGCAATTGCATCCCGTAAAAGTTGGAGTTTGGTTAGCTATGTCCAGGCAACGAATAATAGGGCCATTTTCTTCGAGGAACCTGTAACAGCCCAACGTTACCAACAGATGTTGGAATTGTTTATTGAAGAGTTACAAGAAATGAGCTTGAAGCAGGTTATTTTCAGCACGATATGCTCCAGCACATACAATTGACAAACCTGCCAATATCTTCAACAGTTTTTTTGCTGACAGGTTCGTTAGAGCACAAAGATGGCCACCAAGATCGCCTGATCTAACCCCATTAGATTACTTCATGTTCGGCTATCTAAAAAATAGGATCTATAGAAACCGCATGCATACCATTAGAAGAACTGAGAGATGCAGTTTTGTCACTTAATATTATTACTAATTGTATGTTATATTTAAAGTAATAAATAATTTAGTTAAACACCAGTTAGTACTGAATTGTAAAATCATAATAGTAAAGTTAAATTGATTACATTTCATTTTTTCAAGCAGAAACACCAACCATAGTCGTTTATATAATGCGAGTTCAGATATAGTTACGTTTTCCTTATTTTGACAGATCCATTTACTTTCTTATGTTCCAACACTGACTTAATTCAAACCTTCATTACAACACGCGCATATACCTACACCTGTTACTATCTATAGGAGCGGAATTGACAATCATTTTGAATCTCTGTGTAGAAGTAAATGTGTAACATGTGAAAAGAGATCTGCTTTTCCACAAACAATTGAATTCGGTATATAAAAGCACACACTAATCAAATTTTTATGAAAGTGACAACATTGACGATTTTTTTTTAATTCGAATACACTAATAGGCAAAACATCTGTATATAAACAGGCCCACACGATACAACAGAATACAATTTAGAGAAAAATTAATTGCAGTGACTAACCTAACAATTACACTCGTAAATTAACTTAGTTCGTTTGAATTTTGCGCCTGTTTTACCTAAATTTTGGTTACTCTTATAACGTTTTCGATTTAATTGCTCCTAACCCCTACTGCGATCACTCCAAAAAGACTACATTTTCAAATATCATTGTCACCAGATGATAGAATTTCTAGCACCGCTAAACAGTCTGATCCCATATTTACTTTGGTATGATTTAGGTTTTGTTTTACCAATTTCATTTGCTCTTTTAACAGAGCATCAGACATAATCGAACACGCTAATCGTGGTAGAAGCAAGGTCACTAGACAAGCCGAACACAGATTTGATAGCCTGAATGCTCCAAGAGCACTCTAGAGTGGTAAATCGAAAACGCTATTTGGTTCTGGAATAAAGGAAGCATAGCTTCGTTCTAGAGTTTAAACCAGTATAAGCTGTATTTATAAGTTACAGATATATAGAGAATAATCATTCCTCTGCTTATTCTACCTTTACAAAACTGGTCTTTAGTAACTTTTCCTTCCACACAACGCTATTTGGTTCTGGAATAAAGGAAGCATAGCTTCGTTCTAGAGTTTAAACCAGTATAAGCTGTATTTATAAGTTACAGATATATAGAGAATAATCATTCCTCTGCTTATTCTACCTTTACAAAACTGGCCTTTAGTAACTTTTCCTTCCACATTGCTACTATTCAGTTAAATATGTCAAAGGTTCTTCGTAGATAACCTAAAAACAGAACTTTTCTAAGAGAATACTTTCTTTTCATTTGTTCAAAAAATGTATAGGCATTTTAGACTCAAGGAGACATCCTCTTTCTGATACGTATAAATCACAATTCGAGAATATTTCTAAACTGCAGCCTTCACTAAAACTAAACACAGTAGATATACTAGGAAAGTTCTGGGTCAAAATCATAGAGAAGTTAGTATAAGAGCAGAATCTTATGCATACAGGGTGTATCAAATTAAAAAGTAAATTTTGCTTGGGTGTTAACTACACGACATATAAAGCACAAACCCGCCGAAACCGGATTTCATCAATAAAAAATAAAAAAAGTAACATTTAGAGCAAAAAATTCCTTAGTCCGGGCCTGATGCAAGGAAACGTCATGTTAAGCACCCGCTAAACGTGGTATTATGTATAAATACATTGCACTCATTTAGTATTATTCCTAATGGTATGCCGTAAGTTCATTTAACGTCATTCTGAATAAATAAAGGCCAATCGGCCAGTATGCCCTTATAAAAATAGCAAAACCGAGGCATTTTAAATTTCTTCTTTTTATAAAATAAACATTCCTTATTTGTTAAGAGCATTCCACACAATAAGTTTACAAAGTATTATTTTTAATATCCTGATAAGACGGTCGAGTTTCACCGGATATGCGACTTCAGTAGTTACAAAAAACGTAAATATTTTTCTTTTGCTTTATCGAATCCAGAGTTAGTTGTTAATAAACGGTACCACATGAATCTGAGTTATTTCTTTTGGATTTATTTAATCATATAACACAAAATGAATTGAATCGAATTACACAGAAATAAATGTAGATACAGAAAATTTGCAAACACGCCTTTTTACTATGATATCGCGCGAAAATGGATCTATACATTCCCGCGCTTTTGCCGATGCATCAAGCTTCGATTTTCTTTATATGAAATCATGATGGTCCCGAAAAGGATCGTTTTTTCGAGACGGGAAGAATTTAAATAAAATGTTCGAAGTGGCTTGCACTCCAAGCGGCGATCCACACAAAACTAACAGCGGTAATGGCTGAATGATAGTGGTATGTAGGGGTATACTCGGGACAGCATTTAGGTTGGGCACAGGTGCGGCTCTAGCCCATGGCATTTATAAAAAAAAAATTCTCGTTGATGCTTACAGATAGACCCTGTGCATTAAGACTTTTTGATTGTATATGATTACAGCTGCTACATATTATTATATTTACCTCTATATCTGATACACCCTGTATAGAAACGTTCGCGTGCATTCACGCCATCCAATGAACTTTGAGGGTACTATTCACAAAAGCGGTAATATTTAAATCGGTGTTATTTTATATATCAATAAAAGTAGGGTATATGCATACAACTTAAGTAATAATATTCACTTAGATACATAATGTTCTATAAAATTATAGCTTTATCTAAATTATTTGCATTTGAATATTATTACTTAAGTTGTATGATTCTATTTATATTTTTGTGTATTTTATTTACTTTGTTACTAATGACCTGTGTAATAACCCACAAATGTATTATATTGTGCCCGTGTTTGTTTGATCAGTGAGAATAAGTAAATATTAAATAAACGTGCAAAAAATAAAACTTCCATTAAGTATCTGTTAATACCTGCATATATTTAAAAGTTGCTGTGATAAGAAGTATGTTGACATATGTTTGATGTAATAAGAACAAAAAAAAAACACTGCAGGTAAGAGTAAATAAAGAAATAACAGTAAAACACTCAAAACTTAACACTATTACTAATAAACGAATGTAAAATAAAGTAATAACTACGGAAATCTGGAACGCACGTCTAAAACCAAATAGATTAAAAACAACTGGCCATCAACTGACGAACCATCCAACTATCCCCCTCAGTAATAAGGTCTACCAACCACAAAACAATTTATTCTGTGATGCCAATACACATATAGTTATTACACAAATATTACTAAACATATAGTGTTTGGCTTCCATCTATTGAGGTTTGCGAGGACTACCATTTGCTTTCCTTGTCTGACACCGCTGGGACTTTTGACCAGATTTAAGGTACTACCCCATGGCCAAAATCCCATAAGGTTTACACAGGGGAGGGAGTCTGAATTCACTGTACTTCCGATTTTTCCGGATGTCTATCACAGTTCTCGAAACACCTCAACAGTTCCAGGAATAGATTTGACAGTTCCAGGAACAGCTTCGACAGTTCCAGGGACAGCTTCGACAGTTCCAGGAACAGCTTCGACAGTTCCAGGAACAGCTTCAACAGCTCCCGGCTCAGCTTAAGCAGAATATGTCCGGGGTGAGAAAACACTGCCTGAAACTGATAACCCAACTGAGCTTCGCAGCTCTTTTAATGATGCATTTCCCAGAGCGTATGACATCGATTATCCATCCAATAGCGGTCATGATAATGACTTTCCACGTTGTCATTTTTATTTAAAATGAAGAATATTGTGTTTTCCATTTTTTGCAATGTTGTGTTAACTAATTTTATTTACTTAGCGCAATTGTATTACATTTGAAGTAAATTTTACCGAAAAAAATCTATTGCTAACTAACCGGTGTGAACTTGGCAAGCAACTTTATTAAAAAAAAATAAACGTAGTACGGTTCGATTGTACTTCGTTTGTACCCGTTTGTACCACCTTCAGTTTCGTTTGTACCTCAAAGGTTAAAAAAATAGAAAGGGTTAAAAAAAAGTCAGCAAGCAAGTACAAGTTATTCAAAAACGGACAACGTCAATCGAAAGAACATCGTTTGTACCCGTTTGTACCCCCATTTAAATCGTTTGTACTTCCACCAAACCGGAAGTAGAAACATTTGAAAATAAGAAAGTTGGCGATAGAAATTTCGCTAATTCTTGAGGTAACGGAAAACGGCCAACGCTATTCAAAAGAGCATCGTTTGTACCCGTTTGTACCTCTTTTTACATCGTTTGTACTTCAACCAAACCGGAAGTAGTGAAAATTCAAAATATGTCAAAGAGAAAAAATTGGCTATTTTTGAAGATATCAAAAACCGGCCAAGGCTATTCGAAAGAGCATCGTTTGTACCCGTTTGTACCTCTTTTTACATCGTTTGTACTTCAACCAAACCGGAAGTAGTGAAAATTCAAAATATGTCAAAGAGAGAAATTTGGCTATTTTTTGAGTTATCAAAAAACGACCAAGGCTTTTCGAAAAAGCATCGTTTGTACTCGTTCGTACCTCCTTTTAAATCGTTCGTACCTCAAAGGGAACCGGAGTAGAGATATTTGAAAATATGTCGGACATAGAAATGTTGCTAGTTTTTGAGATATCACAAAGTGGCTAACGCTATTCGATAGAATATCGTTTGCAACTGTTTGCTCCTTTTTTGAAATCGTTTGTACTTCAGCGAAGCCGGAAGTAGTTCTTTTCAATATTTATGTTACATTTTTGTCTTAATTGACCAAGGTTCCCATCCCCTATTTTAGAAAACATATAAATACAGATATTCTGCATTTTGCCAAATTAGGTCAGACAACCTAGTAATGTGACCATTATTTATTAATTAATGTATTTAATTTTTACTTTGTGAGGCCTTTAAGTATATTCTTAAATATGTATGTTGTTTTTAAACCAACTCTTATTATATATTTCTATATCTTTGGTTGCAGATACCGGTTGTAAATGTATGCATTTAACACCAATTATACTTTTCTTATTATCTAATTATTATGGATCTCTGCTAAGGAGATTATAAAGAAAGATATTCAATTGAGTCGTGTAGCGGCATATTCAAGGAATTGAATCGAATGGTATTGCCCGTTGTGCGATATAAACATTAGGGAAATTTCTCTCTCATATCTTCAAATGCTTCTACTTCCGGTTTGGTTGAAGTACAAACGATGTAAAAAGAGGTACAAACTGGTACAAACGATGCTCTTTTAAATAGCGTTGGCCGTTTTCCGATATCTCAAGAATTAGCGAAATTTCTCTCGCCAACTTTCTTATTTTCAAATGTTTCTACTTCCGGTTTGGTGGAAGTACAAACGATTTAAATGGGGGTACAAACGGGTACAAACGATGTTCTTTCGATTGACGTTGTCCGTTTTTGAATAACTTGTACTTGCTTGCTGAATTTTTTTTTAACCCTTTCTTTTTTTTTAACCTTTGAGGTACAAACGAAACTGAAGGTGGTACAAACGGGTACAAACGAAGTACAATCGAACCGTACTACGTTTATTTTTTTTAATAAAGTTGCTTGCCAAGTTCACAGCGGTTGCTAGCTATCTAGCCGCTGAGGATGGGTGTTTGGAAGTAACTTGGGGAAAGTTACTCTTCAGAGGAATCGTCATTTAAATTCCTAACACGAAACTACTTAAATTTGAAGTTTTACCTCATAAGAAGGTGTGATGACGTCTAGACGATAGTCCAAGAAAACATTTAGACGTCTGACTCGAGTGAGAGGGGATGTTTAAATGGCGAAAATGAAATATTCCTTAGTTTTACAGAATCTTTTTTTTTTTTACTGTGGGAATCCTAAACATTAATTCGTTCGTTAAGTTAGTGATTAATTCACCGAACAAAGCATTGAACCCACGGGTAATATGTAATGAGAAGACAATCGATCCTCAAGGATATAATTTTAATTTTAGTTTTTTTTAAGGTATTTAATTAATTTACTTTGGTTCCAGTAATGCTTGCCAACGACTATCCTTGGTTGGATCAAATCACCAGGCAAGATGTTCTCACAGCTGGCTGCAATTCTTACGGGGCGGGGCAGTCGTTCAGTTTTAACGTCTCACAATTGGATCACATCCTGGTGGATCACAACCACAAATTCCTTTACTGTTACGTCCCTAAGGTAAACTTAAAAATTAACCCTCTCCAGATTTAAGCCTTATCACCTCCTCAATAATCGCCGCTGTGGAAAGTAATCATTTCACTGTGTTTTCTTCCCTCGCTTCTTAACTATGTATTAACATTATTTTTATAACATAGATCCGGTAATTTCTTCCTAGGTCGCTTGTACGAACTGGAAGAGGGTTCTAATGGTGCTAACAAAGTTTACCAATACTACCGATTTAGTGTCGATACCCGCGAGTCTAGCTCACGAAGACGGCGTTCTCACCAAACTGACACAGTTACCTCTTGCAGACGCCCGAAGGATATTGAAAGAGTACACCAGCTTCGTTATGGTACGGCATCCTTTCGAAAGGCTCCTATCTGCTTATAGAAACAAATTTGTGGGGGACAAACCCAGCGCTAAGTATTTCCAGGTAAGTGACGCGGGTTTAAGCGGGTGGAAGTGAAGATGGTGGAGTAGGTAAAATATCTTGGGATTACTTTAAATACCAAGCTTACCTGGAATCATCATCTGGACGGAATTATTAAGAGAGCGGTGGCAGCATTGACATTAGCCAGACGCAGATATGAGGAGAAGTGGAGGCTAAAGCCAGACATATTGTACTGAATATTATAATAAATAAAATATTATAATAATATAACCTATGTAAAGTTTTTGATTATGTTACCCACTCTATTCGTCTTTGCAAATTTGAAAGGTATGACTTTGGAAATAAAGTTAATGATTGGTTTCGCTCATACTTAACATATCGCCAATATGTCGAACTCGCTAACGACTTCGTTAATTCAAAAGTTAGCAGAGTAGTGTGTGATGTGCTGCAGGGTTCGGTGCTGGGGCCAACGTTGTTTCTAATATTTATTAATGACCTGGCACATGTTGCCCGGCAATCACTCACTGTTCTTATCGCTGATGATACTTCCTTTACGTGTCATGCGTCTAATGATGAGGATTTGGAAAATATAATCAATATTGACTTCTCTAATATCTGCAAATGGTTTCTCTTCTTTTTCTTCTTTAGTGACACCGTGATCTATATCGAAGATCCACTCAGCCATCCACCATTACGTACTGGAGATTGAACCAAATAACTCGTCTGGAACAAATCCATATCTCCAATATTTGAAAACTAAATACTACTAAAACTCTATACACTACAAAAGCTTCAAGGTAGGGAAAAAAAACTCTTCTCGCTCCAGGGTCGGAGGAGCATTACACACACAGGAACATAAAAGGACGACCTCGATCAGGGACAGGGAAATTAATAATCATGACAATTAATAAAAAGCAAAATCATACTGAAATACTATTAGATTTAAGAAATTTATATAGTAGAGTATAGATTTGTAATCTTTCTGTAGCTAATAAGCCGTTGACGTTAAAAGGCGGAGTCACACCACCTCGTATAAACTCTTGAATTAAAATGGTAGACTTCTATTGCATCCGAAAAAGATGTGATCTTGATCTTAAATTTCACCACAGTCGCCGTTCGGGCTATCAACCAAGTTTAATCTATACAAATGACATTTACACTGGTTGTGGTTGAATCTTAATCTACATAATGTAGTTATGAATTCACTTCCTCCATACTTTAACTTAAGGTGCATCCACACGCTCGGAGTTCGCCGAACTCCGAGCACTAGTTTGGCGATCTCCTAGTCGTGTGGACGGGCAGTTCGGGGTTCGGCGAACTAGTCGGACAACTGTTTTGGCTATTCCGATCTGCAATGGAAAAATGGCGCACACAATGTTCGGCTAGACGGAGTTCGTGCACCCGTCCACACATTCGGGAAGGTATTTAGAGTGAGAGGGAAAGCTGTTGACAGCTGTCTAGTGAGCTCGTCTCTTACTAGTCATACTATTATCTACTTACAGTTAATAACTGTTACATATGACAGCGGGTAACAGATACAAATTTATTTACTGAAACAAGTATGTCGTATGCTGAAAATGACAGCTTGCCCAAAGATAATAAACAATTCAACGTGTTTTTTTTGACATTGATATGAGTGCAATTTTAGTATTCAATTATTACATTAAATTGATGCATTTCAAGTAAATTAAAGAATCTTAAGTTTTATAAAAATTAATCTTTAAAACTAATGTTGAGATAAAGTAATTAAATAATTGCAATGTTATCCTAAATATTAAAACGCTTACCACTCTTTTCATAATTCATCAAATTTCTTGAATTCTACTAAAGAGGGTCGAAATGTATATTGTTATGTGATAATCTGGTTTAAATGAGTATATGATTTTTGTCTATAAAGAGGCAAATAAATTAAAAATTAGATGATATTTATTAATATATAATCATTTAAAGACACCACCCTCCTTCCTCACGGCCCTAGAATCCATACATCCCAGTGGACCGTGTTGTGCAAACATATTCGCCTCATTGTAAATATTACTCATACGGGTGTATGATACTTGTAGATAATTGGATAAATAATGGCGAACAATTTGCGCAAAAAATATTTTCTTTGATTAACCTATAATTTTTACGACGAACGTTTCAATGATAACAATCACGTTAAGAAAGATCAATAAAACTACTTTTTCTTGTTCGAGTTTGTTCGCCATTGTATACGCAATTTACCCATACATTCATCATCGCAAACTTGAAAATAACAGAAATTAAAATAGCATGAGTAATTGTAGTTGTCAAATTTTCATAACCTAATGAATGAATTACTGGCGTCCGTGATTCATATTGAGTTTCTGTCATGCTCAACCAAAATGACAGAACTTCAAATATTTATGATTGGCCGGGTTTCTAACCAAAAAAGAGTTTTCAGTTATGCAGTACCAGCAATGATTCATAACCAGTCATAATTTTCTGTACCAACACCAACCTAATTCATGCAATCACTCAATGCTACCACACTAAACTCTCATACCGGAACCATTCGGCGTTCCCGTATCTGTCGGAGTTCGGCGAACCGAGCGTGTGGAGGTCGCGTCACCGATCGGTCGTTTAG